>OZ007598.1:193763562-194103562 GCA_963931845.1 Maratus michaelseni | reverse complement strand
TGTAGGTTTCCGAAGTAATATGTGACCAAATTTAACAAAAAATTGTTTTTAAGTACTTGAAGCAATAAAAAACAGCATATAATTTCTAGCTTTTAAATTAATTTTACTCCCTTCCTACAAAACAATTCCAAAATATGCAAATTTTTCGCGTTGGAGGTCGTATGTAACCCTTTAAAACATTCTCACCGCCGTGAACTGATATATCCGTTCACTATGCTGTATGTTTCACTGCAATAGAAGCATTGTTTAAATCAATATATATCTATAAATATAATGCAGTTTTAAAACATTGAGTAATAAATAATATTCTAAAGGGTTATGCTCATAAACGTAATTAAATGGTTTATATCAAGTTTTAAAATTCATATTATTTTTAACATTATTTAAAATTACAGAGAAAATAACATTACAAATTTGCTCTTTTGCTCGGTGATCAGCGGGTTAAAAAAAGATAATTGAAAGAAATCTGATATTGTACCAGAAATATAAAGTGCTTACTTGTCTTTGGAAAAATAAATGGGAATATCTAAAGGTAAATAAAAATATTAAATTATGCGTCAATAGATAATCAATAAAAATTAAAGAATCGTAATTATTCTTCAGTTATTTTCATTGGTTCCCATTCATTTTATACACCAGAAAAAATTAAATATTATTTTTATATAATAAAAATATTTATTAGTGCATTTTGAAGAATGTATAAAAATTACTTGCTTTTACTGAATCTGATATTGATGGGAAACTGATTTTCAAACACACACTTCAACTAGTAAATTTTGGCTTATTTAATAGCGGATTTTATGGGATGTACGGAACCTACAGGTCGTTGAATCACACAAATTTTAGATTTAAATTTCACGAAAATTACTTTTTGAGATAGTGTTAAATGTAAGCCCCTACGGTAATAAGGCAATGTTTATGTTGTACCTCAAATTTTGTTAGTTAATTCTCATTGCTTTAAAAAGTACCTATAAATATATTTTTGGCTATCAAAGGATTTTTTTTAATACTATTACACAGTTAGAAAACTATAAACTAAAAATTATATTATTAACTATATTGTTTTTATGGCTGATAAATAATTCCTACAACAGTGATCTTTTATTATTTTGGGCGAAGTGCATAAATCTATCAGTTCCTTCATTAAAAAAATACGAGCCATTTATTTCAAAACTTTAATTCTGTAAATTGACGCACTTTTCTGATATAAATCGTCCCCGGATTTATTATGTTAGAGAATGTTTTTATACTTTTCAAAAAAAAAAAAAAAAATTCTAATACTTCTGCACAATTAGAAAACTATAAACTAAAAGTAATATTTTTATGGCTGATAAATAATTTCTACAACAGTAATCTTCTATTATTTTGGCGAAGTGCATAAATCTATCAGTTCCTTCATTAAAAAAATACGAGCCATTTATTTCAAAACTTTAATTCTGTAAATTGACACACTTTTCCAATATAAATCTTCCCCGTATTTATTATATTAGAGAATATTTTTATGCTTTTCAAAAAAAAAAAAAATTCTAATACCTCTGCACAATTAGAAAACTCTAAACTAAAAATAATATTTTTATGGCTGATGAATAATTTTTTACAACAGTAATCTCTTATTATTTTGGCGAAGTGCATAAATCTGCCAGTTCCTTCATTAAAAAAAAAAAAAAAAATACGAGCCATTTATTTCAAAACTTTAATTCTGTAAATTGACACACTTTTCCAATATAAATCGTCCCCGGATTTATTATATTAGAGAATATTTTTATGCTTTTCAAAAAAAAAAAAAAAATTTCTAATACCTCTGCACAATTAGAAAACTATAAACTAAAAATAATATTTTTATGGCTGATAAATAATTTTTACAACAGTAATCTCTTATTATTTTGGCGAAGTGCATAAATCTATCAATTCCTTCATTAAAAAAAAAATACGAGCTATTTATTTTAAAACTTTAATTTAATAAATTGACACACGTTTCTGATATAAATCGTCACCAGATTTATTATATTAGAGAAAATTACCGACTGAATTACCCGCTTGATTTTTCGTGTCCTTTTACACGCATATTTCACTTTTTTCTGAAACAAAAGATACTTACGTTTCGTGAAGGCATAAATATCTTATTAAAATGATTCTGAGTATTTTTATGGTGTTGTTGATAATAGTTTTTTTTTTAACATTATGTTCTTTTCCTTTTTATTACAGAAAAAAAGATAGTTATGAAGATTCTTCTGTTGTATTTTTGCCAATCATTATTTCTTTAAAAATTAACCTGAAAAGAGAAGTATGATGTAATGAAAAAAATGATGTCTTGAATATTAATTAAAATAAGTAAGAATACATATTTAATAAATGTGGACGAGTGAAAGCCATTTTACATATTTAATTACACCACAAACACAATGCGTAAAATCACGACATCAACACAGAACTACAGTACATTCAGAAGCTACTTACAGTACAACACAATAATGAAATAGATGGCATTTGCGAACAGGCACATTTTCAATTTTTAGTGCTGCCATCTACAGTGTTTTAAATGAAGGACAAACGCCGTAAGAAGTATGTAAAATGTAATATAAAAAACCACCGTATTTAGAAAAAATATATATAACTTTATTAAGTTTTATTTTAAATGTATAAACAGCTGTATTTCAAAATATGCGAAATTGTATTACATGTGAAATAAATTATGTATTATTTTATCAGCTTCGGATATGTATAGAACTTCATGTAATTTATTAAGTGCAATTTCACAATTGAAGGAAATATTATTTCTTTAAAATGTTTAGAGTTTATTTTATGATGAATTTAATGGCTGTAATATTATTTATATTGGCAATTACAGTAAAATAAAATATATATATAAAAAAAAAACTACAAAATTATGTGTTAGCAAAAGTTTATGTAAAAAATTTCAAATGGTTTAAATTGCAACGGATTTTTTTAAAATGTATAATCTCTATTAAAATTTTGGCAGTAGATTATTTGAAATATGTTATACAAATTAAACAGGAATTTTAACGCACCCCAGTTCATTGCTTTTTAGAGAGCTGTGGATAGCTGCAAACTTTCCGGGATTTTCAAGTCAAATAAATATATTTCGAACCCGAAATGTTACTTAATATATGAAGTGAAAAAAAAAATACCACACAGAAATTTTACAAATTTGTTGATTTAAAATATGTATATTTAGCTTTTAAAAACAAAATCTGTAGTTTGGCATCTGTGGTTATATGACTAAACAATTGGGACGCCTTTAATTAATGTTCGTTAAGAAATACTAACAATTCTGTAAACAATAAATATTTAGATTTATTTTGCATCTTTCAAGTTAAAAATTAAAGGTTGACTTTTTCTCTTTTGCATTAAAATTAAATTATATATATATGTAATTTTTGGCCATGAAGTTGTTTTTATTTCCTCGATAAATAATTTTGAATAGCAAAAATTCGTTGCTTCGTATGTTCCGTAAATCCCGCAAGAAACTTCTCTTATAATCAAAAAGTTTCTAATTTATTAGAGCATCCCCAGTAGAGCATAATATTTATTCTTCACTAAAGCATAGAGAGGGAGAAAAATGCATAGGTTGACACTTGATAATCTTCTAGAAAGACACTTTTCATTTCCTCGATTTTATTACTTTAATATCAAAACCCACATGTGATTTCCTAAAAGATTAATTTTATTAATTCATTACAAATAAATTAAAATACATCATGAAATTATCTTTCCTTCTATCAGAATAAAGCATTAGTATTGTTTTTCAATGTTTTTCATTGTTTCTTATTTAAAGTATAATTTTAGAACATTCAAGTTCTTTGAATAGGCTTTCTTTGATGAATATTTTAGAACAGAGCATAATAAGGTAACTACTTCTTATTTTCTGAACATCAAATAAGAAGTTTCTCTTTGAATAAAAAGTTTCTATTTTATTAAAGCTGCCTTCCCCTTTCCCTCATGAAATTTCTTCTCTGCAAGAATACATTTTTTAGTTGAATAAAAGTTGATAGAAAAGAAAAAAAGGCATGAAATTTCTCTTCATAAAAATTTAGAAAATTTCTAATGATTCTAATTTTGTTTTCATTATTTTTATCGCACATGTGATTTTCTGAAAATGTTGATTACTTCAGTACGTATAAATTACATAAAATACATCCGGATTTCTTTAGCTTCTTTATAAATAAAGACTTAATTTTGTTACATTTTCAAAATTTTTGGTCATTAAAGTTATTTTGCTCTTCTTGAGGAATAATTTTCGTTACTTACGTATTATCCGTGCCAGGAGATTGATCGCCAAAAATGGTTGCCGCCAAGCACCAATCTTATTTATCGTTGACAATCATGTTTTCAAACACAGTAATTTAACATTATCAAATAACATTGCTAAAAATGGTAATTAATATAAAATAAATAAAATGTAATATATGTTTATTAAATTTATAACACTGTTAAAAATAGTAAATAACATTATTTTATTAAAATTAATAAATGGTAAATAGCATAGTAAATAAGAAAGAATAATAAATAATATAAGAAATGGTAAATAATATAGCATATTCTAGAAAGTTAATTTTGTTAACATTTAGTAAATGCATAAAAAGGTTTAAAATGACATTTTGTTTTGCGGCGGAAATAATTCTGCACTAGACTTTAACATGCCATCAAAAATATTTTTCCCTTCTGCTGCTTGTCAACCATTTGATCCATTTGTTTCCATTGATCGTTACCTTTCTGCGCAATTTTGATGAAATGTGTATTAAAATGTTGTTTCTTACTGCTAATATTATCTTTTTTATATCTATCTTATTAAATTTGTCAAATGAAATATTTGTATTTTACTCATAAATGCAATATCTAAAATAAATTAACTATTTGTTAATCTTACTACGTATAAAAATGACCCCTATTAAAAAAAGTAGATTATTCCCAGGCATTTACCATGTAGCAGGAAAAAATATATATATAAGGGTTACTATAATTAGTAATATTGGCTCCATGCCTGGCGCAGTTGGCTTAAAACTGGCACGGATAATACGTAAGTACCTAATTTTTAATATTATGATGAATCCCCTAATTCTTATTTTTTAAAAATACTTTTAGAATATTCTTTTGGCTTCAAAACTAGAAAGATATTTTATTAAAGATATTTTAATATTTAACTAGAAAGACATTTTATTAGAGTATTCCCACCTGTATATATATATATATATATATATATATATATATATATATGTTTAATTGAATAAAAGATATCGACGGAGAAATAAAAGTAGAATTACCATTGATAATCACCTAGAAAAATTTCTTATCAGTTCAGTTTCGGTTTTATTACTTTTATATAAAAAAACACATATGTGATTTCTTAAGAGCCTACAGTAGTCACGCGAAGAAACTAGAAATATATATTTTTAGCACTTTCCAACCTAGTTGAAAAGTGCTTATGACTTCGGTTTGTCTGGCCGTCTGCCGTCTGGCCATGCTCTAACTCCCGTAAATATGCTCGGATTGCTCGGCAATTTTTATATGTTATTGTCGTTATCTATAGCATGATCCCTATTTCAACGGAAGTGTGTAGCACTTATAGTTTTTTTACAGGGACACTCAAAAGAATTCCGTTACATTGCGGTCTATGGGGAAAAATCATTTGCGGTTTATTTAAATAATGTTCACTATTTTAAACGCATTGTAATTTATATATATTACTAAGGTGCATTAGAAGAAGCTTAATATGGAACAGGGTATGCATAGCACTTATAGTTACTTTACAGGGACAGTAAAAATAATTCCGTTACATGACGTCTATGGAGAAAAATCGTCTGCAGTTTATTTAAATAATGTTTCACTATTTTAAACGCATTGAAATTTATATAGATCACTAAGGTGCATTATAAGAGACTTACTACGGAATATTGTGTGTATAGCAGTCATCGTTCATTTACAGGGACACGCAAAAGAATTCTCTACTGTCTGTTAACAATAATTCCTGGAAGTGCGTTTTAAGTTATTGAACGCGATTTTAATTTTAACTTTCTTTTTGTCTATTACATGGTGTGTATAAATTCTGTAGATCCTATACAGGGCAGCACAAAAGTTCGCGAGAACATTTCTGTTTATTGACAAACTCCAGACGGAGAATTTTAAACTGTGCTACGCGTTTCCTAACTGAACTAAAATTATCATCCTATGTAGTATATATACAAATCTATAGATCCTATACAGGGCTGAATAAAAGTATTCGGATATTTTTCCGAATATTGTATATGTTGGAAATTCCTGAAATTATGTTTTTAAATATGTTATGCGTTTTCTAAATTGTTTACTTAGATGTTAGCTTTTAGCTTATTAAACGGTATGATTTGTAAAATTATTTTGGAAGCGTTGGAAAGTGCTATATAATCTATGCTTGACGCATGATTTTTCGTTCTTGTTTGATTTACATAGGATAACCGATGTCGGTCTCTAATGTTGACAGTCTGTACTTTTAACACTTTCCAACCTAGTTGAAAAGTGTTTATGACTTCCGTTTGTCTGGCCGTTTGTCCGTGCTCTAACTCCCGTAAATATGCTCGGATTGCCCTGCAATTTTTATATGTTATTGTCGTTATCTATAGTATATTCCCAATTTCAACTGAAGTGTGTAGCACTTATAGTTTTTTACAGGGATACTCAAAAGTATTCCATTACATTACGGTCTGTAGAGAAAAATCATTTGCGGTTTATTTCAATGATGTTACACAATTTCAAACACATTGTAATTGATATATATCACTAAGGTACACTACAAGAAGCTTAATATGGAATATAGTGTGCATAGCACTTATAGTTAATTTACAGGGACAGTCAAAAGAATTCCGTTACATTACGTCTATGGAGAAAAATCGTTTGCGGTTTAATTAAATAATGTTTCACTATTTTAAACGCATTGAAATTTATATAATATCACTAGCAATACAAGAGGCTTACTACAGAATATTGTGTGTATAGCAGTCATCGTTCATTTACAGGGACACAAAAGAATTGAATAAAAGTATTCGGATATTTTTCCGAATATTGTATATGTTGGAAATATATATTTTAAAACAGGACAATTGCACCATAATTTCAATAATTCAAATACAACATTTGCTAAATGGTACATACATTAAAATCGTGAATTTACAATCACAATTAAACATCAACGTTTCATTTCGCTTCTGCGAACGTCATCAGGATGTTACAAATAATTCGAAAATGTCAAAATGAGCATACACGTCAGAGTTCTGGAGAAAACATGATCGGAGATCTTACGATTATTAAGCTTGGGCAGTATACATGTAACGATAATTTATCCTATAACATTCATAAAATATGGCATAATATGTTATAATCCATTAATACAATCTGCTCATTTTGTCTTCCAACCCCTCTTTTCACTACGGTGGTATGATTCACTTGGTTACCATGGGAACTTGATGACGTTTGCGCACTCTCCGATCATGTTTTCTCCAGAACTCTGACGTGTATGCTCATTTTGACATTTTCGACTTGTTTGTAACATCCTGATGACGTTCGCAGAAGCGAAATGAAACGTTGATGTTTAATTGTGATTGTAAATTCACGATTTTAATGTATGTACTATTTAGCAAATGTTGTATTTGAATTATTGGAAATATATGTTGGAAATTCCTGAAAATAGGTTTTTTAAATATGTTATGCGTTTTCCAAATTGTTTACTTAGATGTTATCTTTCAGCTTATTAAACGGTAATGATGTGTAAAATTATTTTGGAAGCGTTGGAAAGTGCTACCTACATAATCTATGCTTGACGCATGATTTTTCGTTCTTGTTCGATTTTGGTTGCAGTTTTTTTTTTAATAAGGCTACTTTCATTTTAGGAACCAGTTCCGAAAGTGAAAGGAAATTTATAAAACAATCTAGAACAAAAATCAGAAAAGTACAAACTAACAACGTTAAAGATCGACCTTTGCTATCTTATGAAAAAAAAAATCGTTTAAAAAAATCATTATTATTATACCACTGAACAGGTCCTTACCTGCTGAGAATCATGCTTAGCTTAACGGGTTGTGTACCAGACCACGGGGCGAAATTCGCATGATCTCGTCATGGCAGAAATCTACCTGACTAACTCCTTGGCCGTCATGGCTGCAGCGCTAATTGATAAATCACTTTAGTTACTATGTTTGCCGGTTTTAGATTGCTATTAACTATGGGTTTGTGAGTAGGTATCTCCTCGAATAAGGTACAGAAAGGGGGGGGGGTGCTCACTCTTGCACAGAACCCGTACCTATACATCAGGCCGTATTCACTTTGAAAACATGAGCGGAGTGCATTTATGAATCTTGCTTAGTGCTAATTTAAACTATGATTGATAATATAGACGTTATGCAGAGTTGCCAAGTCTCCAGCTTTTTGAACACCAGTAATTGTTTAGAGAAAAATGTTGTTCTTTCAAATGACAGAATGCTAAAATTAAATAAAACAACATTTTCTGTACTAAAATACTGGTATCCAAAAAGCCGGAGACTTGGCAGGTCTGCGTTATGCTATGACCATGAGATAACATCATGCAGTTTAAATCTTTGTGTTTTTACAATGTATTACATATTAAAATATATATATACTTATATTTTTCTTTGTCGTAGTTGATTTGTTTTAATGTCAACCTTTGATGACGGCGTGACGTTCCACACTCTCATTTTCATTTTAGTCACTTTTCATGGTTCCATTTAAAAATATGAAAATGAAAGCAAGAAATTTGAAAAGAACGTTCCCCTAGGTTCAACACTATCTTGCGAGTGGTTTCGCATGACTAGTGTGGGCTCGTAACATAGTCACATGATTAATTCAGTACAATTAAATAAAAAAACATATTTATTACTTATTTACTTGTTTTCTTATAAATAAAGTTTAGGCATAGTTTTTGCATTTTACAACAGCGTATTTCGGTATTAAAATCAAGTTTCTATCACGATAGAGTATTAAGAACCTCATAAAATTTCTTCCCCGCAAAAACTATATTTTTATATTAAATAATAGATGACAGAACTGAAAACAGACGTAGAATTTCTATTGTCAATACTCTAAATCACATTCTGCAAACCCGCATATGATTTGCTAAAAGAGTCATATGATTAATTCAATAGAAATAAATTTAAAACAAATATTTTATTAATCTTTCTGCTACTTTTAAGCCAACAGTCCAACATCGTTTTTGTATTTTTTTAAGTATAATTTTAGGCCATAAAATCACTGCTGCCTATTTTCAAAAAATTACATAAGAAAATGCTCTTGAAATAAAGGATTTTTATTTTAATAGAGTATGCTTAACAATATAAATTTTATTTTCTGCAGAATTATTCAGCTTTATGTATTTTTTATTATTATTATTTACTAAATAAAATATATTAAAAAAGAAAAGAAAACACTCTTGATAATCTTCTAGAAACTAGAGACTTTTCTAAACGTTACACTTTTCATATCTCAGATTTTATCCTAAAAATCCATATGTGATTTTCTAAGTAATTCACATGATTGGGAACAATTAAGATATTTTAACTTTGTTTTTCTTCCTTCAAAATAAAGTTATAATACCGGTTTTTCATTATTTAAACAGTATATTTGAAATTTATAACATTTAACCATATTAATACCAATTACGATTTTCATTTCATTAATGATTAATTTTGAATGTTACAATGGAGTCTCTATAATGGAACTATGTACAAAAAGGGGGAGACAAACAGTATTGTGTCTACCGGTTGCGAGTGAAGTAACTGAGGATGAGTCACAAGACGGCAGCTGTTGTTTGTTTACATCAGATCAGGGCCTGATTAACGCCGGGAAACTTCCACTAGTAAAAACCAAAGTAATTTTTGCCCTATATAGGACAGATATTGTACGTGAACGAGTTTAAATATGGCGAACATTTCTATTCAAATTTACAGATGGAAGTTTGTCCCGGTGGTAATCAAATTCATTGAAAACAGGAGGATTGTTTATGTAGTTACAATATGGGCTTTACTACCGCTGGGGCAAATTTTACCAGTACAAACGAATAGAAATTCCCCTTTATTATAACAGAAAATCTGCATGAATAAGGCATTAAAACAATGAGGAAATTTCTATTCAAATGTACTGGTGGTAGTTTACTGCGGCGGTAATCAGGCCCTGCCGAACCGGTTACAGCTGAAGCTTCACTATTTTATGAATATGTCAGTTCCACTTTATTCATTCCGGGAAATTCCATAAAAATGCTCCTTTGAAGCATTTTCCTTTAACCTATTGACAGGAGGTTTTTCAGGAATACATATTAAAGCGTGACAGATGCTGCCGCAGCCCCCGTGTAAAACGACCTTCTCTTGAAATCAGAATGTTTGCATTTTATACCCACATAAAAGTTTTTCTTTGCAGATTTTTTTTTTTTAATTGAATAAAAGATGATGGAGGAAACAACAACAACATAGAACTACTCTTGATAATCTTATGGACATTTTTCGGTACTTCCTTGTATAGCGGACCCCACGATTTCGATTACGCCAAGTTGCAGTCAATTTCGCTAATGTCGTAGCCAAGCTCGTGAAGCGCGAACGTAGCACGTACGTATGATAGAGATATAAAAATAAATATCATTGACCTAAAAATATGTTATTTTAAGTTAATAAGAATGTAGTGCAATGTTTAATAACAATTTCTTACAAGAATAAATGTTACACATTTTTTTAAATGTCGCTGTCAGGTTTCTCTCACAGCTGCAAGAGTTGAAAGCTATTCTTAAGGGATTAGCGTATTGTATCTGTATCTATTGTGTACCGTTAGAGGCTTTCTTAAGAAAAATCTTAATCCGGAGGGGAGCGAGTTGGACATAATGAAAGAGGTATTTCCATTGCAATGTGGTCTTTGATAGATAAGAAAGATAGTGCACTCTTTTATTTAGGAAGACAGATCAGTCAAGAGGGAGGAACGGTTGTCAAGCGACCCTTGGAAATAAAACAGCAGCCCCGTAGAGGGAGAGCGGGTGCGCTGGGGAATGACGAGAGGTGAAATTAGTTCGAACGTGGTAGTGAAGGTGTAAGGTCGTTGAGAGTCGACGATCTGAGCCACGTGTGTTTAACGGTATCTCTCGAAAGAAAGAGAGAGCGGGTGTGAGATGAATAGAAATCTCAGTGCGGAATGAATTGACGTAGTCTAACGGTACACGTAGAGCGTTTTCTGTAATTGTTTTGATTTAGTGTTAAACCGGATAATTTACATCCGAGTGTAAGTGTAAATATTGTTAATAAATTGTTACTTTAACTTTAATTGAAAGAGTTAGGTTTTTCTTGAATATACATCAAGTATAGTGCCCGATACACGTATTCATATCGGTGGTGGCAGCATATCAAAAGACCGGATTTATTTCGAAGTTGTGTGGACGGAGAAGTGGAATCCGACAATGTTGGCAGCGACGGGATCTGAATCACCGAAGACCAGTGCCAGTTAGCCGTGTTACAGAGAGTTTGTGCCGGATCGCCCAGCGAAAGTGTTCGTGCCCTATCGTCGTAGACTAGTGCCAGATAGCCGTGTTACAGAGAGTTTTTGCCGGATCGCCCAGCGGAAGTGTTTGTGCCCTATCGTCGTAGACCACCAGTGCCAGTTAGCCGTGTTACAGTCAGTTTATGCCGGATCGTCAAGCGGAAGTGTGTGTGCCCTATCATCGTAGACCAGTGCCAGCTAGCCTTGTTACAGAGTGCTTTGCCGGATCGTCCAGCGGAAGTGTTGGTGTTGTGTGTAGTGTTAGTTCCAGTGTTTGTGTGTAGTGTTTGTGTACACAGTGATTCAAGTTACAGTGATTGTTGCCCGAGAGTGCAAGATTTACCCTGTGGAAAAGTGAGCAGAGAATTGCCCCAGCGAATGAAGTACGAGGTAAGGTGTTTTGATCATTTTACACTACTGACATTCTCGAACCTACTTTTTTTTATTGTGTATAATTGATGGTAATTTAAGTTAATGTTGTGGTTAATTTTTGATCATTTAGGTGCAATATAATAATTGAACTAAATCAAATGAGATATTAACAGCCATTTTACACTATTGTTTTAAGAAAAGGATCTTATATTAATTACTAGAATTGATTTTCAATTTTTTTAAACGGATAAGATTAATGATTAAAATTAATGCATTGTGTTTATAGTTGGAAGGAATAATTGGAATTTCTTAAATTTAAATTATTATTAAAGTAATATTTAAATTAAGTGATACTGTTTGTTTTAAATTTGAAGTATTAATAGTAAATGAGGAAGGCAAATTTGTGTAGAATTTAAATTAAATTGAAATAATCTTCAAGGAAGAATTGAAGGCCCAGAAAAAAAGTGCTGTGATTTACTTTTTAATGTGAGAACTAATTTTGGAAATTGAAATATTTTATTGAGATTAAATTTAGGAATTTATGTGTATTTCATGCAAATTTTTGTTAGGTGGATATCTTTATGTAGTGATTGGCATCAGTGTTTTATTCAAATTGCAACGTATCAGTATTATTGTGTAAATTGTATTTTATTATTTAATTGTATAAATTTAAAATCTGTATTACATAATAATCAAATTGAAATTATTGTTACTGTGTTATTGGAAGCAAATTGTGGGGTACCATTGTTAAAGGAAATTTATCATTTTATTATTACTTATTTGAAATATGTTAAATAGTATAATATGTGGAGGTAACTTATGAGGGTAGGATTTGAGGAAATATTAATTTGATATTGTGCTTAAGTATTATTGTAGGGTGGTAATAATTATCAGTAGAAAGTATGGCTTTCTTACTAAAATTAAAAAGGGTGGATCTTCAGGCGATATGTGAAGAGTTAGGGATTGAAGTCTCGGGAGATGATACCAGGTTTAAGCTTAAAAAAAAGATAGTGGAGAGCGACGAATAGGAAGAGGGGGCCGTTATGGAATTATCTAGCACTATTGTTACGGAACGGTTAGAACAAGAAAAGTTACAACGGGAAAAGTTAGAAAAGGAGGAAAAGTTACAACGGGAAAAGTTAGAAAAGGATGAAAAGTTACAACGGGAAAAGTTAGAAAAGGAAGAAAAGTTACAACGGGAAAAGTTAGATAGAGAAGAAAGGGCTGAAAAATTGAGATTGGAACATAAGTTAGAGTTGGAAAGGATAAAGATTCAAAGTTCGGCTAATAACGCTAATGGGACTAGAGAATCTAATCATGAGAGTAGCCTAGAGAAATTGATTAAAAGTGTTAAAACTTTGTCTATCAAGGTTCCAGAAGGCACTGAGGGATGGAATCTGTTTTTTAGCAGTTTAGAACGAGCATTCCAAACAAAAAATGTACCGGAAACCCAGCATGCCGAAATTTTACTAAATATGCTAGGGGATAAGGCCGATAATTTGCTAATATACACGACTAGGGAACAAATTGAGAGTTATGAGAAGTTAAAGGAATTAGTTCTAAGGGAACACGAGCCGACACCGAAGGCGTGTTTGGAAAATTTCAAGAAGGCTAGAAGGAATAAAAATGAAACTCATGTATTATTTGTATCGCGTTTAATAGCAACGTGGGAAAATTATTGTAAGATTAGAAGTGCAGATACGTATGAGAAGGTTAATCAGTTAGTTGTCACGGATAAGTTGTTAAATACTTTAGATGAGGAAACCGCGACGCATGTTGGATTAACTCAGCACAGTAATTGGTTAGAAGTTTCTAAAATTGCTAAGGAATGTGATAATTTCTTTGATGCTAAACAAAAATCTTATGCGGTAACTTATAAGGGTTATAAAGACAAAGAAAGATATGTAAATAATGGAAATTCTAGAAGAGAAAAAGATGAGGGAGTTAGTAGTAATTGGAGACAAAATGGGAATAATGAAGTTAGTCCATTTTTGGGGAGAAAACCGGAATATAAGAAACCTAATGATACGACGCCTATCTGTTTCAAGTGTGGTCAACGAGGACATGTTCAGCGATTTTGTACAAAAGGAAATAATGAGGGAAGTAATCAAATTAATAACCGACAAGAACCAAGGTCTAGTATCAATAATGTCTCAGTGCGAGGAATTAAAGAATTACCAAGGGGAGCGAGTATGGCAAGAATCAGGGCAAAAGGGAATTGGAGAACTAAAGTTATTGGAGAGAAGTTAAATAAACTCGAGAAAGTGGAAGTTAGTGTAAATGGGAAAATAGCAAAAGGATTAGTGGACTCTGGTTGCGAAATTAGCGTCGTTCATAAAGATTTAGTACCAGCAGAGAAACTAAGAGGGGCTGGTAGCATCTATTTACAAGGGATATTTGGTAAGGCAGTCAAATCGCCGTTAATTCAATTACCTTTAACTATTCCAAAACGCGGTCAAACTAATGTAATTCATCAGGATGTACTTTGCGCAATAATTGATAATAGTAAGGAACAGGTAATTTTACATCCTGACGTGGCTAATGAATTGTCGGGGTTAAACAACGAGAAATCATTAAGAGAATCGGTAGAAAGATAATGTAAGGAAGATAGTAGGAATAAAGTGAAAGAAGGGGAAAGGATTAGAAATGGTAATAATATTCGTTATGTCGTAGACGCGAGATCGGAAAATTTACAAAGTCAGGAGAAGGAAAAAGCCGAGGTAGAGAAAAGTAAGATTAATCAAGTTACGGAAAGTAGTTTAAAAGTATTTCAGGAATCCCAATTGAATTGTAAAGATTTAGAGAAAGCTTGGGAATTAGCTGAAAATGATAAAGGGTCTTACTATCTTGTTAATGGGTTATTATATCATAAAGAGAAATTAGGAGACGAAACGGTAGCTCAATTAGTAATACCTAAAATTAGAAGGGAGGAAATTCTAAAACTAGCGCATACCTCCTTATATGGAGAACATCACGCGGTTAAGAAAATGTTAGAAAGAATCAAGAATTCATTTTATTGGGAAAATATGGCAGAGGAATATAAAACGCATTAATCTTGCGCAATGATTATTGCGCAAAGTACATCTTTATATGGAGAACATCACGCGGTTAAGAAAATGTTAGAAAGAATCAAGAATTCATTTTATTGGGAAAATATGGCAGAGGAATCTAAAACGTTTTGCGAATCATGTGTAGAATGTCGTTTAACGAGGGAAATGAATGTGAGTAATAAGGAGAAAGAGGAAATATGTCGACCTGCAGTTATAGTTGAGTTAGGGGACGGGAGTAAGAAACTGGTGTATCAAGATGAAATGAGAGCATTTATGGCTAAAAATCGATATTGTCTTGGATAGTGACGGGGAGTTTGAAGACTGTAGGAAAGATCTGTTGTTAGACAGAGAACAACCAGAAAATAAAGACAGGAAGGGATTCGAAATAAAAGGGTTAACCAATATTCAAGTTAGTGACATAAAATCAATCTTAAGGAAAAATAAGAAATTATTTATGGGTCCTATCCAACTGGTTGAAATGGAGAAAAATCGGATTGGTCGTAAACCGGAAAGGGGTAAGATAAGGCAGAAATTGTACAAAGTTATCATCACGTACAAAGAGGACCTGGAAAGGCAAGTGCCTGATTGGTTAGAGGAAGATTTAATTGGGACATCAGAGGCAGAAGTTAGCCATTCAAGCGGGTGCATCACGAAAAGGGATGTACCAATTAAGTTAACGAGGAAGGACTGGAGGGAAAAGGTAGTACCGCCTCCAGCAATCTCAGCCTAAGGACTGACATTGAAATGACATAATACTAGTGTAACTTTATTTTTTTTGTGTATTTGTAATTGTATGTACATCCTGTGTTTATAAAAGTGTATTAGCATATTGTGTATTTTTTCTGCAGTTATCACATTAGTATATGGTTCATTAGAGATGTCAGGAGTTAAATTTTCAGACGCCTTGAAATATTTATGTAATTGTAGTAATGAAGAAACCTATCCAGGAACTGTTGAACTCTTCTCAGACATTACATAGTTTGAGGAAAATTAGCCCCTAAAATGCATATTTTCCGCTAAGGTGGGGGGGGTGTCAGGTTTCTCTCACAGCTGCAAGAGTTGAAAGCTATTCTTAAGGGATTAGCGTATTGTATCTGTATCTATTGTGTACCGTTAGAGGCTTTCTTAAGAAAAATCTTAATCCGGAGGGGAGCGAGTTGGACATAATGAAAGAGGTATTTCCATTGCAATGTGGTCTCTGATAGATAAGAAAGATAGTGCACTCTTTTATTTAGGAAGACAGATCAGTCAAGAGGGAGGAACGGTTGTCAAGCGACCCTTGGAAATAAAACAGCAGCCCCGTAGAGGGAGAGCGGGTGCGCTGGGGAATGACGAGAGGTGAAATTAGTTCGAACGTGGTAGTGAAGGTGTAAGGTCGTTGAGAGTTGACGATCTGAGCCACGTGTGTTTAACGGTATCTCGTGAAAGAAAGAGAGAGCGGGTGTGAGATGAATAGAAATCTCAGTGCGGAATGAATTGACGTAGTCTAACGGTACACGTAGAGCGTTTTCTGTAATTGTTTTGATTTAGTGTTAAACCGGATAATTTACATCCGAGTGTAAGTGTAAATATTGTTAATAAATTGTTACTTTAACTTTAATTGAAAGAGTTAGGTTTTTCTTGAATATACATCAAGTATCGTGCGCGATATCACGTATTCATATCGGTGGTGGCAGCATATCAAAAGACCGGATTTATTTCGAAGTTGTGTGGACGGAGAAGTGGAATCCGACAGTCGCATTTTCACCCATATATATTGGGTTGTTCGGAAAGATCTTTCCGTTTGGGAAAATTGGTTCATACCGGAAAAGTCTATAATTTAATTATTAGACATTAATTAATTCCGATATCTAATTTCTAATAATTGACGGACAGAATTTTCTACGAATTGGTTTTTCCAAACGAAAGGAACTTTCGGAACAACCCAATAGTTTTTCTTACACCATTTTATGCATGTTAATTCCACTACCCACGGTACAAAACCATAAAGCAATTTCGAACGATTTTCTCGAACCGCTAGGCCAATTTCTAACAATGATGCCTACTTTTTAACAACATTTTACGTTGCATCTCCATATAACTTCAACATTAGTAACATATAGTTTCATATCATGGCCATTTTCGCATAGTTGTTTGTTGGATAAAACCCCTCGTTTTTGAAAAAAAATGAGATTGCATCCATCTCATAACTAGATAAATAAAATATTGTTTCCACAGTTATAAAATAAATACAGGTGATTAAAGAAAAACAATACAACATGCAATAAGAAAATCATATGAAAAATGTTTTGGAACATTAACGAAAAAGCAGTAAGATGATAGGATAAACGCATGCTGTTTGCTTAGAACTGCAAACCATTGGACGAGAAATACTTCTAACTTAGCGATGTACCTCTGTCATTTGGCTATTTATCCTTGGAGGTTGTTATAACAAAAAAGCCATTTTTGTAACCATTCCACTTTTGATTTCATTATTTATAACTCAAAGAAAGATGTAATTTCTTAAAAGAGTCGCATGATTATTTTATTACGAATTAATCAAAACAAAATATTTGCATTTTAGCCACACACAGGGTGGCTTATTCTTTCAATCTCTATCATTTTTCATGTTTATGAAAAGTCACAGCAATCAATCGTTGCCACAGATTAATCTCGGAAAATGAAACATTTGAAGTTACTTTAAAAATTAATAACTCGAAAAGTATTTGTCACAAAATTGTTTTACAAACTACGTTAGAATGGTAAAAAATTGTATTTTTCTTGATACAAATTTCAAATCTAATGATTATGTCGTTTTTCAAATATTAGATTTCGAAATTACAAAACTTTTACGCGTAGCGAAACTTTTACGCGTAAAAAGATAATGATAAAGGCATTGTGGCTCGACGTGTATTGTGTATACTGGCCATAGCATGAGTAACGAATTATAGTAAACTTATTATTCTGTTAAAATCTAAACGTGAATTATGTATATACATTTTTAAAAAAATAAAGAAAAACATTTTATCACAAACATCAACAAAATTTTTTCTTCTATTTATTCCCTTATTCCAAAGATATCGTTTTATCGTCTGCTGCCATAGCAACATGAATTAAATTTCATTAAAAAAAATTGCTCAGTGGTAGAAAAATATTTTTCTAAATCGAATGGTTACTGAACAACTCAACACTTTAACAGGGGAATTTTTATTTGTTATTTAGCTATTTTAAAATTGTTTGTTGTCATTGCGTTTTTATTCTGAGTTACAGCTAGTTTATTTATTTTTTAAATAAAAGCCGTGTGTGGCAATCTATATTCGGCCTTATAGCAGAATTTTCCCCTCTTGTTCTTTTTCTTCTTTTAAAATAAAAATTCAACGTTCTTTTTGATAAAAAAAAAAAAAAAAAAAAAGCTACAATTTTAGATAATGAAAGTTGTTTCATTTCTTTGATGAATAACCGTGAATAACTTGATGATGAATAACCCGTTTACAAGAAATCCCATAACAACCTTTATTTTAAATAAAAAGTATTTATAATATTAAAGTATGCCATCGCATATAATTTTCTTCCCTGCAAAAACGATGCTGTCGCAGCCTTGTTAAAGGAATGCCTCTTGAAATCAGAAAGTTTTTATTTCATTAGAGTATATCCACCGACATAAAATTACTTCTTCGCAGAACATATCTTTTAATTGAATAAAAGATGATGGAGGGAAAAAAAACATAGAATTACTCTCTATTATCTTATGGACACTTTTCTAGCCATTACACTTTTGATATGTAATTATTTATAACACAAACAAACATGTAATTTCCTAAAAGAGCTCCATGATTAATTTAGTAGGAATAAATTAAAGCAAAATATTTGCATTTTCTTTTTCATCTTTCAAAATAAGATTTGACAGTCTTTTGATGTTTTAAAAAGTTATAATATCAGACAATTAAAGTTGTTTTATTTCTTTGATGATAACCGTGAATAACTTCATCATGAATAACCGATTTTCAAGAAATCCCATAACAGCTCTTATTTGAAAACAAAAATTATTAATATGATTTAAGTATGCCCTCGTACATATTTTTTTTTCCACGAAAAACATTTTTTAAATTGAATAATAGATTATGAAGGAACAAAAAATACCATAGAGTTACTATTAAAATTATTTCATAGGCTATCCTGAACAGTGCACATTAGTTTTTATTATTAATATCTCAAAAACTCACGTGTGATTTCCTAAAAAAGTCACATTATTCGGTATAAAGACATTAAAACTATGCAAATGTTAAGGCTTTTTTTTTTTTTTTTTTTTTTTTTTGCATTTTTCAAAAAGTATAATTTTAGGTAATAAAAAAAAGTCCTTTATATTTTTTGATGAATAATTTTGAATATAATGAAGAATACACATTTTTATTTATTTTCCGAAATTCCCATAAAACCTTTCTCTTGATATATATTTACAATACCCCCCCCCCCCCCCAACATACGTACAAACGTATACACACACGCATGAAAATTCCCTTTCCGCAATTTAAAATAAATAAATAAATAAAAGATGTTGGAGACAAATTAAAAAATCATACTCTTGATAATTTTATGAAAATTTACTTTGGATTTCATTATTTCTAACCCAAACTCATTTATGATTTTTTAAAAGAATCAAATGATCAATTCAGTACAGACAAATTAAAACAAAATACTTGAATTTTCTTTTTCTTATTTCAAAACAAAAATATAACATGAATTTTGTATTTTTAATAATGTATAATTTTAGAGAATTAAAAAGATGTTTCGGTTCTTTAATGAATAATTGCGATATATCACTGGGTTTCCTATTTTCAAGAGATTTCGTAAAAATCCACTGTTGAAATCAAAACTTTTTTAAGTTTTTTGCGTTTTAAAGTATCCTTTCTGTATGAAATTTATTTTCCAAAGAAAATTATTTTTAAAATTCAGTGAAAGTGTATGGAGGAAACAAAATACATATAATTACTATTGACTATATTCTACAGACTTTTCTGAACAATATACATTGATTATTATTTTTTCTTTTTATTGCTAAAACCACATATAATTTCCTAAAATAGTCACAATATCAATTGAGTAGAATTAAAAAATAAAAATAAATAAATGGGCATATGTATATTATGGATAGTGTCTAGTTGCTCTCTTTATACGGCTAGTCTAGTTTTTGTTGTGAACGTGTTGTCCAACTGTAACACTTCTGCGTGAAACTGCCACCTATCTATCATTTTTCTTACTTTCAATTTCTGATTCTTTACTTTCTCTTTCGGTATGAATGTATCTCCTTTAATGCTCGAACAGCGCATAGATTTAATTCGCGGGTTCTCTTTTGAGGTTTTCAGAATCTTTGATGTCTTATGTCTTTCTCATGATGGTGTAAAGTTCAGTGGTCAAAAAGGGAGCACTTGACAGCTGTTGACACCACTCATTTCTTTTGTTGAATCTTCCCTTTCTTTTGTACTTGACCACAAATTGATTCGAGAAGAATGGGTAGGGATTTGATTTATGCGCATCTCAGTCAGACTCACAAGTCCGTGCACTAAACTCAGCCTTTATTTGATGGTCGCGGCTATTTTGTACGCTGATGTACTAATTAGGTCGATGTGATTGACTAGTCAGTATAAATACGGGTGTGATAATTGGATCTACCAGATTTTGCTGAATCTAGTCCAAAAGGAAGTTTTCTGTGCTTCATGAATCTTCGAACCGTCCTCCATAATGTCGTCTTTGTTCGCATTTGAATTGTGAATCTGCTGTGAAAATATCGACATTGTAAGGAATAAACTGTTAGTGTCTTCATAATAAAGAGAAGTTAGAAGCCACAGGAATCACTTTAATGCCTTTACACTATATTTTGCATGTTATATTTGTAATATAGTATTTGCAGATTTTATAGTGATTTGAAGGGAGTTTTCTTTAATTCCTGTAAACTGTTAAAATAGCTTTTTTTTTCGTAAGTTGAGTTTTAAATATTGTGAATTTGCATTCAGTTTATTATTTGAGAATTAGCTGAGTATCGTGAACTTAATTTCACTCAGCTGCAATACATCGACCTCATAGTTTTGATTTTAATGTGCTTGAGTTTTACCTTAATTTTGGTCTCTATGACCAGTTATTTACGTGACATGTCCGTAGAGTACGCTACTATATATATATATATGTACATTCAATATATACGTATATTCTTCTGATGAATCAATAACACATTCATAGTTTTTATTTTGGTATTTTCACTACTCTTTCTGCGTTTAATATTTTTTCATTTGTTTATTAATTTGTTTTCACACATGAGATTTCATTTTGATGATATATGTATATGTATATATATATATTCAGCTGACAACTTTTACCTTTTCTCGTCACCACGAAATTTTAAAATAAATTTTTGACTTCTTACATCGCAAATTTCGTCGATTAAATAAGGCAAAATTTACTGTTAAATCTTAGTGGTAAGAGAAAAGCGTAAAAGTTGGCAGCTATGGTATATATATATATATATATATATATATATATATATATATGATGTATATATATCATATCAAATATATATATAAATTTGTGCGTGTTTTTTTTTTTTTTTTTGAAAAAGTATGACTTTAGGTTATTAAAGCTTTAACTCTTTACTTGATTAAGAATTTTGAATAGCATTAGGAAGTAACGACTTGTTATTTTCTGGAAAAACCATAAAACCCCTCTTTTGGACTTCCGACTTTTGAAAATTCAATAAAGGTTAGTGGAAAAAAAAAAGACTCTTGATGATCTTCTAGAGATTTTTTTATACATCCCACTTAAATTTCATTATTTTAAAAAGTGTTACGTTTAATTCAGTACAATTACATTATTTTTTAATTTGGAATTAATTTGATTCTTTAAAATAAAGATTTAAAATTATTTTTTTCCTTTTTAATAAGTTTTATTTTAGACCATTAAAACTGTTTCATTTTATTTGATGAAAATATTTCCATAACATAATGAGGTCCTTGCTTCTTATTTTCCGGAAATCCCATAAGAATCTTTTCTTGGAATCAAGAAGTTTCTATTTTACTAGATATATTCCCTATACCCGTATAAAATATTTTCTTTAATTAAAATGTTTGTTTAAATTGAATAAAATAGAATACCAGAGTAAAAAGAAACAAAATTGGTTTTCAAAATCTTCTAGAGATATTTCTAAATTTCCCACTGCGGATTTCATTATTTTTATCCCACATGTAATTTTTTAAAAGAATAATATAAATAATCCTCGACAGATCAATAAGTTATATATATATATATATATATAGGGTGTATCAGGATTGATCGCTCAAATTTGGAGGGGAGATAGAAAATAGCAAATGAAGACAATCTCACACAGGAAAGTGTGGACGAAAACAAACGCATGACGTTGTAGAGGCGTTCTGTATCCACAACTTCTGATCATACGCAAACCCTCAGATAAATCCAGCCGGTTGTCATTCAACAAGGTGATTTTGCAGAAGTAACATGAATTGTTGTACGTTCAATGAATATGCAGATATGCATCTAACTTACGCACGGCAGGGGAAATCGGTCGAAGAGCTACGCATATGTATGCAGAATGCTAGCCTAGACGGTGCAAACCTAAAAACTTAAATAACACCCTGTACCTGGAACACGCCCCGTTTGTTGGTTTATTCCTATTACAGTTGCTGGTAACCGATTCAGTTGAAAACATTTGATTCTGAGGTTTGTGTCGACTTATATCAAACAGGATTATACATCATAAGCCAAGCACAAGAGTAGCCGAAAGTCCAAGATGACTGATACAAACAGAAAGGTTTGAAGCGGATCGTGGGAAGAAAGTACAAAACAACAGCATCCCAGACAACATTTGAGATGAACACGCATTGACAGGAAGCTGTATCACTAGAAACTATCCTGAGTGAGCTGAATGCAGCTAAAATAGACGTTAGAGCTATGTCGTGAAAACTAAGGATGACAAGATGCAATGAGAAATGTCTTCAATTGATGAAAAGGATGTCACAAAAATTAAATTTAGAAAAAACAACAGGAGGATAATGTCATCTATTCAGATGAATCGTCATTCACATTATTCGAGATAAACGGACGTGTGTACTTTTGGGGAATGCCGTCAAAAGCGTACAATGTTACAACACAAGTTTATCTTGTTATGCTGGCAGACCATCTTCGCCCTATGATACAAGCTTTGTTACCTTATAAACGACATGTGTACGATAATGCCCCCATTCACACAACTGTTCGAGACTGGTATAACGAACACGATGAGGAACTACACCTCGTGTGGCCCTCTTAGTTGCCTGATCTCAATATAATTAAACCTTTGTGGGGTATTTTGGAGGCCAGGTTGTGCAGTAGGTTTCCACCTCTAATGAAACTTTCTGAATTAGCACCATTTTTGCACAAGGAATGGTTACGTATCCCTGTGACTGTTATGCTTGACTTGTATGTGTTCATTCTACATCGGATACAAGCTGCAATTAATGGGAAAGGAGGGCCATCAGCCTATAAATAAAACAATTGCCTCATTAGATTGCCTCCTCGAAAAATCGAAATGTGGATAATCGAATCGGCGCGGGGTACAAAAGTTGCCTTTTGTGTATATTAGTTTACATCTGTTTTTTTATTGAAATCTATTCATATTTTCCGGTGCCCCAAGCGCCCCAAAAATAGTTAAAAAATGAAATTTTTATGAAAATTTATATAATTTATTATTGTTATTATTTTTAAAAATTACTTTTGGCACGGAGTGCAAAAGTTATATTTTATACATGTTAGTTTACATGTTTTTTTAATTTGAAATCCATTCATATTTTCCGGTGCCCCAAGCGCCCCAAAAATAGTTAAAAATTGAAAGTTTTGTGAGAATTTATAATTTTTTTTTTTTTAAATTCTTTATTTATTTTTTTAATTACTTTTAGCGCGGGGTGCGAAAGTTGTCTTTTAAGCCTACTAGCACACATGCAAAACATTTTTAACTTCAATAAATGTCTTCCGGGTGCCCCAAGACACTTAAATACTTGCCGAAAATCGATTTTTATGCAAATCTTGAACTTAAAATTATAAGTAAAAATAAGACTTAAATAATCTGTTGTATAGCGTAATTATTAGATCCAGGGGAGGACAAATCGTTTATCGTTTATATTAAATGTATAATTTTTAATACTATACATTTCAAAACTTCGTTCAAAACTTCGTTCAAAACTGTTATATTCGAAGTTTTGAACAGAGCAGTTGCTTCAATTTGCCAGTGCTGTTTTACAAGATATTTGAATTGTACACAATAAAGGGACTTCGAATTTAGTAGATCGCAACAAAATTCGTCGATAGTGTACAAAGACTCGATATTTAGTTGCAGAGACGAGCAATTTAGCTGTGTCTCTGTCTATTTTAACCGTATTATTTTCCGATGGGAAAAAGACAATACAAAAATGCTAGTGATGAAGAGCACAATGTGCTACGCAAAGATCACAAAGGAGGAACATTATTCTCTTGTAAAAGAACCTGACTCACTGCATATTGGACACGTTACATTTGTAACAGAAAAAAGCTAAAGGTCTTTACGACATTTAATACATTCTTTAGATGTGCAACAACTGGTACTAAAGCCTTTTTGTGGGCCAATTGGTACAGCAATCAAAACTTGCGAGGAGCTACCTGTAGCTTCCTTTTCTGCAATAAGTGTGGATAATATGCTAGATAACATAGATAGAATGGTTCTCAGCAATGATCAACAATATTTATATGATATTTGCGTAGAAATATCACTTGGTGAAAGTGATTCTGACCGGGCATTTAAAAACCCTGTTCCAGTTGTTTACTCAAGATGGCTAACGATTGCAGGTAGAAAGTTAAGGTTGTAGGTGGCCACAGAAAATCACTCTGAGAATCTCATTATTCTTAGAAAATATCTTATGAAAGTATGGACCTATATGGCTCCATATCAAAACAAAGTCCTCCATAATAGGAGGACAGCGGTATATTTGGAAACTTATCACATTTTACCCTAATCTAAGAAAGTTTGTAGACGCTGTTGTTCAACTATATAGCTTCTTTTGTCATCCTGAATTTTTTTTTATTATCTGTGCTCTGAGATAACACAGAGCCTATCAGGTATTTAATAATACGAAAACTATTTTGTGCTAGAAATGAAAATAGAGGATTACCAGCAGTAATAATTTTTCAAGTACCAAAAATACACTTCAAAGCAAATTATTATTGTGAACGTATTGACTGGCAATGAGTTGGACGTTTCGAACCAAAACTTTTGATGAATGTGCCTTACGAAGAAATTGAGGCCATGGTAAATGTAGGAAAAACGGAGGAATGGTCAAAATATCAATGCCATACACAAGATGATAAAAGATGCATTCACCTAGTGCCTGAGGCATCAGAAAGTGTATCTGCACAAGAAAAGAGACTCGGTTTCACATTGAATTGAATAAAATCAAGACGCCATATCAAACATTTTAATCCCAAAAAGGATTACAAACTTTAGAAATATGTAAATCTCCAAATTAAAAGAAGTAAACTATTTGCTACGTAAGGTCAATTTTTATAACTTTTATGATTTAGTGCTTTGATTTTTAAATTTATACTTCATGTATTATTATAAAATTATTATTATTTATAAGTTTATCTTCATTAATTAAACACTTTGCCAAATTTGTAAGACATTTTCTTAAAAATTTCAATATTTAACTGTACTTGGGGCACCGGCAGATATGAATGGATTTCGATAAAAAAAATATATATATACATATGTAAACTACAGAATTATGTAATACACCCAATACACAACTTTCTCACACGACGCCAAATAGAATTTTTTTTTTTAATAAAAAAATAAAAAAAATAATAAATTTTCATAAAACCTTCAATTTGTAACTATTTTTGGGACTCTTGGGGCACCAGAAGATATGAATGGATTTCGATTTAAAAAAACATGCAAACTAATATAAATAAAAGACAATTTTCGCACCCCCCGCCAAAAGTAATTTAAAACAAATAAAAAAAAAACAAAAAAATACATAAGTTTTTATAAAAATTTCAATTTTTAACTATTTTTTGGTCGCTTGGGGCACCGGAAGATATGAATGGATTTCAATAAAAAAAAACGTGTAAACTAATATACATAAAAGGCAACTTTTGCACCCCGCGCCAAAAGTAATTAAAAAAAAAAAAAAATTCGTATACTTTTCGATCCACCCTATTAGACAGGTATAAATATTTATAATCCTACAGTTCCTTAAGTATTTATTTGACTTATAACTATGAAATGAGTATAGTTCTGCAATCTAAGTTTAAACAGTCTTTATTACTTACTCAACTAAAACAAAGACAACGAGGAAATTATTCAATACTATAATGTATTTGTCCACAGAAACTTCAATTCACCTAAGAATTACAATATAAATTCTTTATTTTACATACATCGGATTATCCAGCTTCACACTTGGATAACAAACTATGGAACAAGAACCTATTTATAGCTCTCTTTTTTATCAAACACGATTCTTGTAATAATCTTGTGATATCATGTATCTATTGATTAAATCTATCTATTGATTAAATCAATTATATATATACCACAGGGCCCGTGCGAGGATTTCGCACTGAAATCTAATATTTTTTAGGTACTTCTCTATTATCCCGTCGACCACTTTTCATAACAAAAAACTATCGCCAAACTGTAAGATTAAATGCAAAAAATGAAGTCCCATTTACTTGATGTCAGAAGCATTATACGTGTTTGTTACGTCATCAAGTGGTTTTTAATTCGACATTTGCGTGTATTTTTCATTATGTTTTACTGATTTATTAGTTATTTCATTAATTAAAATAACAATTGTGTCCTTAAATTCATATATTTTATTTATTTATTTATTTTGATATTCCAATGGCAACGTTCTCCCTTTTATTTGGCGAAAGTTTTTTGTTATGAAAAGTGGTCGACGGGATAATAAAGAAGTACCATTTTTTATCAATATGTAATAGTTATTAGATGCAGATTTAAAATTCTAAAGAAAAAGTAAGGATAAAAATATCTGCAAACAACATTTAATTTTTAGTCAAGCCACAATATCATCTAATTTATTCCATCAAAGTTAGAGTAAAAACAGATGCAAGATTGCAAAAGGCACGCTACAGAAAAAAAAGAATAACAATCGTATTTTGACTGCATTAGAGGATGACGTCATCCGCTTCGGGAAAAACATGGGACATAGAAATATAAATCTAAACATTTCAATTTCAATTTCGCCTTTTAATCATAAATATAAAATAAACCCGTGCGGTGTTTTTTACAATAATTGCTGAGCATCATATAATGTGGTATTTTATTTTTGTGGCAACAATAACGTGTCTTAAATGCGGAAAAACTTTCATTTCTTTTATGAAAACAATGCCGATTTAATTTTTAATTTTCAGCAAAACCAAATCAAAAACATGTTTTAACGAAATATTAAGTGTGCTATGTCAGAAGCCTGTTTAAAATCCTTTCATATGCTATCTCATTCGTCGTTCCGCGTTTCATATATTCCTAGAAAAAGGGATGTTGACAGGAGAAATAATATATATGATGAGATATTCTATTGCTCCCTTTAAAGAAAGTTTAAGCATTGCTTTTTCCTTAAGAAAGTATGATTTCAAAAGATTAAAATTGCTTCATTTTCTTTAATGAATAATTTCGAATAGCAGGATAAGGTCACTTCGTATTATTATCCAGAAATCTCATAAGAACTCTATGTTAAAATGAATAATTCTGAACAGCTTGATAATGTCACCTCTTCTTATTTTCCCGAAATCTCATAAGAAGTCTATACCTTAAAAATGATTTTTTTTTTCAGACCGGTTGCCGTACATAATTCTTCTCCGTATAAAATTCCATCTCCGCAGAAAATACTTTTTAAAATTCAATAAAAGATGGTGGAAGAGAAAATAAAATACATAGAAAAAACTCTTGACAAAACTGATATATAAAACTTCTGATAATCCTCTAAGGACTTTAATTCTAAACATTCCTCTTTCAATTTGTTTATTTTTATCTCAAAACCCACATGTGATTTCTTAAAACGGCCACATTATTAATTCAGTACAAATAAATTCGCAATTTTAGTTCTTTTTCAAAAGAATATTTCCATTAATATAAATGATGTTTTACTAAAAGATTTTTCTTATTATTTATTATGTAAATTTATATGAATAGACATTAATTTGTTAAGTAATAACTTAAATTAGAAAGTGTCAATGACAGTGTCTCTGGTGTTTTTATAATTAAAAATGTAACTTAACCCTTTATGCCTAAAATTGTGAATTAAGTAATTGCTTCAAATCAATTATTATCTTCTTTAATGTCTGGAGATATATCAGAAAATTTATGTAATAATCATACTGTGAAATTTAGATACGTGTTTTCTTCCTAACACATTTAGCAAGTCGATTGTTATAGCTATTTTTGTAAAATATTTACAAGAATAATTAAGATTAATGAACACAAAAAAATATATTGTTATTAAAATCCATCTGTCACAACTCCACTATCGCAATTTTGAATTTTGAATAAAAAGTTATGTTAATGATGTTTGATATAATAAATACCTTCGAACTAAATTTCATTCATATCTATAGTTTTCTCTCATATCTATAGTTTTCTCATATCTATAGTTTTCTCTTTTTTATTTTATCTCAATTTATCCTCAATTTACCAAAAATCAATGATTTTTTAGGCGTCGGAAGTAGTATTACTCCTTAAGAAAAAAAAAATGAAGTCAAAATCGCTATAGCTGAAATAGAAGAAAAGCAAAAGAGAAAAAAAAAATCAAAAAGAAGATAACGTTACAATAACACGATTGGAAAAAAATAACAACTATTAAAAAGTTAGCTGTAAAAGTTAAACTTTAAAAATATAGCAATTTTCGCCAAAACACATTTTGACTGCAAACGCCAAAATACATTTTGACTGCATTAGAGGCATTTATTTGCTTTTATTTAGTTTTTACTTTGTATATTTATACCTAACACTGTTAACCAAATTATAAATTTTGTATTGCATATAGGGGAAAGTAGGGTAAAACCGGGTACCTGTTTGTTTTCCTTTGTTGAGACAAAAGTCTAGAAAAGCGGAAAAAGTCGGAACAATCCCACAAAAGTGTTTGGGGAGATCCGTGCTATTGAAAATCCACACCTGTTGCCAAAGGAAACTTCTTCTGTACTTAGGAAAAGGTTTCTTTTCGGACCATCTGAAATAGAACCAAATTTTGGTGATAAAGTAAAACCGGGTAATAATCAGTAATTCAGTTTTTTATACTTCCAGTACCAAAAAGATTTATTGTAATAAATTTTGAATAACACTATAAGATATACATACATTTACAAGGTCAGTAACTCTTTTTTCCGGTTTTCAAACAATTTTTAATGTTGCCATGTAATGGTTTTCTCCGCTTTTACTTCTCGTATCCGCTGCACTCCTCTTGTGCCCACTCTTTGCCTACTGAACATTGTATCCATCCTTCACCAACTGTTGAGTGAAGAAACAATTCATTGCAGAATTCAATGCAAAACAATGGGTTACCCGGTTTTTGCCCCAACATCGACCAAAAATCAACATCGTTGTTTTCTTGGATAGCCGGACTTGCACACACCAAAATAATCTGTGAACGCTGTGGAAAGCAGTGGTTTACTTACTGTTCAACCACGCTGCTAAGAACTCCGGTTGGCAGAATGCCAAGCCGATTCCATTCAAACTGTAGGGAGAATAGCCCCGGCAAAAGAAGTTGAAATCACCGCTCTTTATCTTAGGCCGCGTACTTACGGCTTACGGACTTCCCCATTTTCGACATCAACTAGCCATTTTTGCCCATGCGCAGTTTGCTCCAGGTTTCTATCAAGCGGGGTGCATCAGTACCTAAATCGATCAATCAGGCTGGATTTATTTGAAAAGCTGCAAAGACGTCAAAAAATTAAAACTTTTGAGGGGAATTTCTTTCCAATAACACTGCATGGATACAGATATTAACTCACTTCAAAAGCCGATGGCGCACTGCTAGGGGGACGCTAAGGGATATAGTTAAGGCGGATGCAAGCCACAGGGAAACACCCATAAGCTAGAAATCTGGGTACCCAGCACCATCCTACTTTCCCCTACTGCAGTCAAGACTGAATGGGTCTTCTATTTGGCATCAAAATATTGTATGAAAGCTGTGGAAAGCAGTAGTTTACTTAACTAAATCGATCCGTCAGGCTGGATTTATTTAAAGAGCTGAAAAGACAGCAAAAAATTAAAACATTTGAGGTTAATTTCTTTGCAATAACACTGTACGGACACAGAGATTAACTCACTTCAAAAGCCAATGGCGCACTGCTAGGGGAACGCTAAGGGATATAGTTAAGGCGGATGCTGGCGACAAGGCAGCGCCTAACAGCTATAAATCTGCGTACCCGGCTTCATCCTACTCTCCCCTACTGCAGTCAAGACTGAATGGGTCTTCTATTTGGCATCAAAATATTGTATGAAAGCTGTGGAAAACAGTGGTTTACTTTTCTAAATCGATCCGTCAGGCTGGACTTATTTCAAAATCAGAGAAGACTGCGAAAATTAAAATAAATTGAGGTGAATTTCTTTCCAATACCACTGCACGGACACAATTAACTCACTTCAAAAGCCGATGGCTCACTGCTAGGGGGACGCTACGGTATTTAGTTAAGATGGGTGCGGCCTGCTGCCTACAGAGAAACACCCATCAGCGAGAAAACTGGATACCCGGCTTTACCTAAGGCTCTTATAAGGGGAGCTGACGCATATCCATCTTGTTGCCCAAAATAACCGCCATATTGTAACCCAGCTCAGTATTAGTCTACCGCCAGGGCATGTGTTCGGCTTTCCTGTCAATGGCACTCGCCGTCCACCACTGCGGTGAGGTAACCGGTTTTAGCTTGGTGTTTGGTCCGTTGGGTTATTAAATGGCGCTATGATTCAGCCTGTACTACAGAAGCTCTAGCTTTACCATACTCTCCTTTACTGCACTCAAGACTGGAATGCTCGCCTTTTGGAATCCATCATGTTCGTACATCATACATTCCGTACAACCACTGCTAACATGAATGTAACCCTTTTTATATTTCATTTGTATCATTATATTTTTAATGATAATTAGATAAATGCCCTTAAATGGCTCACTATCAGTACATTTACCTTATATGTGATATTACTTACATTTTCTGCATCACGAGAATGAAAAATTAAGCAAAACAAAACTATTTCCATTGACATTTTCATACACATTACATTGTTTAATATATTACAATAACTTTTCTGTTATCTAATTATTTTTAATCTAATAAAAAAAGATTCTTTACAGTAAAAAGTTTACTACTAATTTTTTTCATACAAACGTTAGTTTGATTAATTAAATATTATTTTCTAGAAATTAAATATCACTTACCATCAGACAATTATTTAATATAATTCATAAAAGGATGTGTTAACCCTTTTTATCCTGACAGTACTTATAAGTACCACTTTAACCCCTTCGCGACGAACGTCTTTTACAGAATTTTTAATCTGTTACCACCGGTTTTTCAAATGAGAAATTTTCACCTAATTGAATCGCAAAAATGCTATGATTAGATAAGGAAAACTTTACAAATAAAAAATAACTGGTGGGAATAATCAAGGATTCTGAGCATCTAAAAAGTAGCTGAAAAATTAATTCAGGATATAAAGGGTGAAAGCATAGCATTTTATTTCAGCTTAAAACGACTGCTTAAAAGTCTTTAATGTTAAGAGTTGAAGGCAAATATTTGCAAAGCTTCTTTTCTTTTCGCTTTTAAAGTGTGAAATGATTTTAGCATACAGAGAAATTTAAACTTACTCCAGTAATAACTTTTTAGTTACTGTAATAAAATATTTTTCATTTTATCAGTATATACCAAATTGAGAAATAAATATCTTTATTTATATATAATATGATAAATGTATAAATAAATACACAAACACAGTAACAAGGAATTTAAATGTATTACATCGCTAATATTTTTTATGCATTCTTAAAAAAATGCTCTCTCGGAGGAAATACTAAATTTACCTGCATTTTTCCATATGATGCAGTTTATATACATTGTTAGGCTTTAAAATGTAAATTATAATACAAAAATAAATACATATAAAATTCACACATACATATAATTTATAAATTATTTGAGTAATTTATACAGAAATAGCAAAACAAAATTATATATATTGTTACGAAATTCTTATGAAAGAAGCCACTACTGACTTAATTTCACGTTTCGAATCCTTATGATCTTTTTAACACCTTCCAACATAGTTGAAAAGTACTTATGAATTCGATATCTCTGACCGCCTGTCTGTCTGCCTGTCCGAGCTTCAACTCGCGTAAATATACACGGATCGCCATGCAATTGATATATGTTATTGTGGTTTAGTGTGGCCAGTTTGGAATTGAAAACAAAGAGTGTAGCATTTATAGTTCGTTTACAAGTACACAAAAAAAAATTCCGTTACATTATGGTCTATGGGGAAAATTGTTTGCAGTGTATTTTAATGATGCTGCATTATTTCAAACATGTTGAAGTTTATATACTCACTGATGTGTAATGCAAGATTCTCACTGTAGAATATGGTGTGCATAGCATTTATCGTTCATATACAGGAACACAGAAGGATTTGGTTATAGTACTGTGTATGAGCGATAATTGCTGAAAATACGTTTTTAGTTGTGTTAAACGTTTTTAAATTTAACTAATTTGTTGCATATTATTGATGCGTATGAATTCTATTGCTCCTATACAGGAATACAGAAAAGAATTCGAGTACATTTCCAGTTGTTTGGACGAAATTACTGAAGGTGAATTTTTAACTGTGTGATGTGTTTCTTAACTGAACTTTTTTTTTTCATGATACGTAGTATATATACAAATCTATAGATCATGTATAAGGTTGTGTAAAAGAATTCGAATATTTTTCTGACTTTTGATGATAATTCTGATGACTTTTGATGATAATTGAATTTGGATACAGTACTGTGTATGAACAATATTGCTGAAAATGCGCTTTCAGTTGTGGTACGCGTTTTTATATGTAATTAATTTTTTTGCATATTAATTGGTGCATACAAATTATACAGATCATATATAGGACTGCAGAAAAGAATTCGAGTACATTTTCATTTATTGGTGGAAATTCCTGAGAGGCAATTTTCAACTTTATTATGCGTTTCCTTACTTATTTGGACATACTATGCAACATATATACAAGTCTATAGATCATATAGATTTATAAAAATTACGACTATGGATGGTAATTACTGAAATTGGGTTTCCAAAGGCATTATACGTTTTCCAAATTGCATTTTTAGATATCATTTTTAGCCTAGAAGTTTTGTTAGTGTACTCTAAATATGTTGGAAGGAGTTTCAAAATGTTTGGAGGTTCAAAATGGATGGAGTTTCAATGGATGATTTTTCTTTCTTGTTTAATTTTACATTAAAACAATTTTGTGTTTATGAAAACTTTTTATGAATTTACATTAAGGAATAAATTTCATTTCAGAGTTCACTTGTCGTCAACATATTAAAAGAAAAATCGATTATTTTCGTCTCTCTTTTTTGTATGCCTATAATTCTGTTTGTATAAAAACGTCCAAAATAGCTGAAATAATTTTTTTTAAATAATTTATACTTATATCTTGAAAACTAATGTCATTCCAAATTTTAAACATGCTTTTTTTCCAGAAATTATGTTTTTCAAAGACAAGGTTCGTGTTTTGTGTTCTCAATCGTAGTGATGTCGAAACATCTTAGTTACATTTGAAATGATATTCTGAAGATGGCCACGAATTTAGGCTGAAACTGTTGATTTGTCTTTTAATGTGATTTTAAGTCTTTAACGTAATGCATCATTTAGCAGTATATATGTATTTTACAACATTTTTATTTAATAAAATTAGCACTACAAAATTACCTAATTTTTTTTCTTCAAAACGGACAGTGTCAAACGAAACAGTCCAAAATATACGTCATCAGAGTAACTTCAAGGCAGAAAGGTGGTGAGGGAGTTTTTTACGGCATATTATCTGAGCGAGGGATATAGGCAGAGGTTGTGGAGGCTTTCCATGAGGGTCTTCCTAGGGAAACCTATCCCGTACAGCGTTACATAGATTAGAAGAAAACCAGGGAAAACTCCAGGGCGGTTTAGTTGACGAGCGCGACGTGCGTTACATTAAAAGGAGCGCAGCGGAATTTATTGCAGCGGCAAATGATGCCATATGAAAGTTGTGGTCAGTGGTCTACAACAGAAACTAGTAGCAGCAAACAATTGGAATCTTATAATAACAGATCGTGAAAAATGAACACGTAGTACTACTCATTTGCATAGAGTGTTTATTTTCTTTGCAACAGACAGTGTCAAGCGAAACAATCTGGAATATACATAATCAGAGTAGCTTTGAGTGATGTAAGCAAGTGGTTCTTTGACGTATAGAGCTATAATGATCTCGCAGCCACCACGGTCATCCTACATGTTAAACGCTTCTGCCCTCCCAAACCCGCAGGTCGATATCCTGCGACACCTATTCCGTGAATTGGTGAGAACCGTAATCTGAGGTTTTGTAAACTTTCATCCTGTTTTTGAGCTACAATCTTAATTTATATATTAAACTAGCGGCCCCCCCTCGCTTTGCTTCGGGTTAACCTTGAAAACCTTCATCTCTTTGTGTTTTCTGTAGACCTTTTTAATGTGTACAATAATTAGTACATTATTTTGATAAATCTTGTAGGGTTCAGCCTGCGTTTGCAATGTATAAGCGGAAAAAATGAAATTATTTACGACATCACATTAAAAACCTCAAAAATAACAGTATTTCTCCACTATTTAATGGATGTTATTATACATATAAACCTTCCTCTTGAATCACTCTATCTATTAAAAAAAAACCGCATCAAAATCCGTTGCGTAGTTTTAAAGATTTAAGCGTACATAGGGATATAGGGACAGAAAAAGCGACTTTGTTTTATACTATGTAGTGATTTATCTGAAATTACAAAGCAAAACATATGGTTATTATACATATAAACCTTCCTCTTGAATCACTCTATCTATTAAAAAAAACCGCATCAAAATCCGTTGCGTAGTTTTAAAGATTTAAGCGTACATAGGGATATAGGGACAGAAAAAGCGACTTTGTTTTATACTATGTAGTGATTGCGTATATAAAATTAATTCTAATATAGTAAACTATACTGAGCTCGAAGCCGCCACGGTTGTTCGATGTATTAAACATCACGTTCTACTCGGACCCGCTAGTTGGTGTCTTAAACTTATTGAATTTTGTTTTAAAAGTTTTCTGGCGGCATCTTTGGTTATTGGGTATACTACAATTCTGGTCAGTAATTGAAAAAAGAACACCCGATTCCACGCGTGCCACTTGTTCTACAACACTGTAAAAAATGGGTACTCAAAATTGAGTAAAAAGTACTCAATTTTGAATACGTCACATACTCAAAATAGCTCCGATCCAAATGTACTCAAAATTGAGAAACACATGTACTCATTTTTGATCCCATGGATGTATTCAAATATGAACTGCAATGTACTCATTTTTGATCCCATGGATGTATTCAAATTTAAAAGTTTTTATTTCGTTAAAATAAAATTTATAGGATAAAAAAAAAGTTACTTCGTGAGGACAACCTTATAAGGGACATATACATTTCTGCTCACTTTTTTCATTCCTGCGTCAGTTTATATTAATTAACCAACCCTTGCCCATCTGAGGAATCGAACCCGCGATGTCCTGTTTACTAACCTGACGACTCAAACCAACGCCCATGACTGGTCATGCCTCCTTCTCAAATGTTGTTACTGACTTTGAAACTACCCCTCTATCCCTTCCTAATAGGGATCTCCTAACAGCATCTGGCGCCATCTGTTAGGAAGAGATAGAGGATAGTTATTTTTATATAGATATATATTTATAGAGGATAGATTTGTTATGAAGGGATAGTTTTAGAAAAATCGGACTGGCAGAGCAAAAATACGAGACATCAGCGTGTGGACTGGTTTTATGTGTTTTTAAATATGTTTTTAAGGATGTACAGTGCCTGTCTATATGCGTTAAAGATTAAAATAATTTCTGAAGTAACAGGTAGTTCGAAGAATTATTAATTAACAAATGACAATAGAAAAGATCATAGATTGAAATACAAAAATTATAAACTTTGTAAAATTATAATTTATAAAATAATAAATTTTAGCGTAAATCATAAATTTGTAAGCCAAATCAGTTTAGTTTAATACCAATTTGCATAGCTATAATTTGCAAAGATATTATGTTATGAAACTTTTAAATAACACAATATTGACTCACGTTAAAAAAGTTAAAATAAATTTTAAAAAAATTAGTGGGAAAAAAATTATAATTTTGAAGTACTATCAAGAAAAAAAAAGTAGATGAGTAAAATGTGAGGAAAAAAAAAAGAGTAAATGTGTTGTAGTGGATCCACTTTGATGAAAATCCAGAACAACCAGATCCACTTTTCATTTCTCTTATTATTCGTTTTTCCTTCAAATAATAGCTTTTTAGGCTCCGAAATTTCATTATTACACATTCTGAAATATACAAGTATGTTGGGTTTGATCATATGTTCATTTTTGATCCAAAAATACTCATTTCGATATGAGTACATAAACTTACTCATTTTTGAGAATGCACATGTTCATTTTTTATCCAAGAATACTCATTTCGATATGAGTACATGGACTTACTCATTTTTAAGAATGCACATGTTCATTTTTGATCCAAAAATACACATTTCGAAATGAGTACATGAACTTACTCATTTTTGAGTACTTCATTTTTTACAGTGAAAGTAAGTAGTGGTCGACACCATCCACGACCATCGTCAAAAGCTGTAATTATCTCGAAGGTGCTACAGTCGTACGATGCATTAAATGCCCTGAATTGCCTGAACCCGCTGATTAATTTCTCAAAATTATTGAATTTTGAATTTACATTTTTTCTGTGGCAACTTCCGAGATCTTCTCTACTACCGTTCCGGTCTGTAATTGTGGGAACGGAACTCCGATTCCGTGCGCAACACCTGTTCCGCGAATTAGCGGCGGTCGATTCGAAGTAGGCGCTCTAAACAACATGCAACCTGAAGAAGATGGAAAGCTAAGTATCGAGATAGAGCGAAACGTGAGTGGAGTCAAGTTCTTCTCACTAATGAGCTCGGATTAATGCTAGAGTGTTGAAACGGAAGAAACGATATGTGTTCTGGTATGAAAGATGTTACTTCAAATAAATCCGCATTCATATAGGGTAACCATTACAGGGTAACCATCTGGGAACCTGGCTTCCAAATCTGAAGATCCAAGAAAAGTTTATTAGAAAAATATAGATAGCCACTCCACAACAACATAAAAGCTGCAGAAACGTCCTGAATTAACTACAAAATTGAATAAATTTAAATTATTACGAAAAATATAATATTTTAAATTATATAATACCTTAAAATATTGCTAAACATTTTCAAAATAACGCTATATCTCCTATTCTTAAATATTCGAAAAGTTTTACTTAATTTTTACAACAAATAAATCTAAAGTAATATTTTTTTTCTCTAATAAGCACAACAGTTTACTCAAAATATGTAAAGTACTGAAAAATTAATTGTGAAAATAATTACAATGACTTTAGAACATAATTTAATCCGAGAATAGGAAGCTATTTTAAAAATTACATATTGATGCTATTTGAATCATATATACATAGAAGAAAATTATTAGTGCTACAATGTCACACATGAACATTGATCTTCAAGTATGTTGCAAATACAGTTGAATAATGGACGTATGCATAAGCATTCAGCATAAAAATTATATTGAAATTACCGAGTCGAATAAAAGGTGCTAACAGTAGCAGATAGCTGTTATTAAATGTTGTAGAAACAAATGAGAAAATATGAGTCCAGATTATTAAAATATGAGACATGACTTGTTAAAAAAAGGCTCTACTTATAAAATCAGTCATATAAATAAATATTAAATTTTAATTAGTCAAAGTTCTTAAAAATTAGCATATAGAGTTAATTAAAAAATATGGTATACGACATATACTTTAGTGCATTACAATACATCTCAAATATGAAATCAAACTCTGCAATGGCTTACAAATAAAAAAATCGAAAATTTTCTAAATTCCATTCATGCACAAAAAGAAAAAAAAATCTTAAAAAGTACACAGAAGGTATAATAAGAATATCATAATTATACTCACAGAATGATTTAACAATATCAATAAGTAACAATATATAATTTTTATTTAACAGTATTTATAAAAAAAAAAAAAAAAAAAAAAAAAAAAAAAAAAAAAAAAACAATTCTCTTGTAATCATTAGAATAAAGAAATCTTACAACTTTTAAAATGAGTGATTTTACAAAACATTCAATCTTGTTTGAAAACCGCAATCACATATCAAGGTACAAAACTCAGTTACTGTTTTAAAAAAATCGATTTTTTAATGCGGTTTCCAATAATAATAGCTTTCTATAGTAATCTAAAAAAATTAATGCTTATTCGATGAAAAAAGTATTGAAGTATGGTATTTTTTCAGAACTCAAAATTTTCCAATACAATTAATTCAAGTTTTAAAGTGGTTTTGTGAAACGACTTTAGTTAAATAGATAAAACAGACACCACAAAAAGAATTATATCGATTTAGATTAGACTTTAGTGCAAATTCTACATAAGGAACACTTTGAAGGAATCATTTCTTTTATCTACTATTTATTTGAATTTTTATTGAAAGATTATTTCAACAAAAATGTGAATTTTACTTTTCAACATCATTAATATTTAAAAAATGTTTTTTTTTTTTTTTTTAATTCTTGAAGGACTAAAAGCTTTTATACTTAACACAAATCTATTTTTTATGAACCGGATTACAACAGAAGTGTCACCAAAAATATTTTTTATAAGCACTCTAGAATTTTTTTTTTTATATATATAGTCCCATTCAATACTTTTAATAAAATTTTTTTGTAAAGCGTTTAAAATAGATTATTTTTAAGTATAGAGTACATGTCGTTTAATATGACTTCAAATTCGAAAGTTTATAAAAAGGCAAAGGCCATGGTACGGGAGATACTTTGTTACAACTGTCACAATACTTCTACAATAGAGTACAATTACGTACAAGTACAATTATGTACAATATAATTGCAATTACGTAAATACAATTTCAATTAGTACAATAAGATAATTACGACACATATAATTTTACAATGCAATAGGGCTTGTTTAAAAATGAATTGATTATCAGATAAGAATTTTATAAATACACTATTACTGCAACATTATATGTAACAGTAATAGAATGTGTAATCCCTAATAGCTAATGCTGATAAAGTATATGAAAACGTAGAAAAATGTCAGTAATTTTATAAATAAAAAGGAATAGATGAACATTTGATTTCATCTAAATTAATCTATAAACGATTAGTAAAGCTTAAATTGACATTAACTTTCTTTTAACCTTTTAACAAAATTTAATTTTGTAAATAAGATGTGAAAGTGCTGTTTGACTGTGATTATCGGGTTATGTTTTAAATGAAATGGTGTTATTGATGGAAATTTATTTACTCGTTAGCAACGCATTAGCGTTTTTCTCTAATCATAAGAAATAAAATAATGCCTAATGAAATTGTTCAGAATATTATCAACATTCAGGTAAGGTAAATAAAAGTATCTTAACTTTTAATGTGTATTCCATGCTTTTCGCTTTTTGGTGAATAATCCATATCGTTAAGTATTAATCCATCATTGTAAGATCACTGTGTCTTCTTTTTGTTAGCACCGAAAGAAACTTAGTTTTTCTGTTATAGATAATTTAATTTAAAGGTATATATTGATATTAAGGTTTACAATTACATTCTACTCACTACTATTTTACATAAAGTATAACATTATTTGTTGGAGCATCTTTGGCTCTTTTCTGCCCACGCTACCTATTTCACAAGACATAAAGAAGAAATTAAAGTTCTAATAGAAAGCTTATTAAAGTTTCTTGATTTCATAAATGTAATACATTGGAAAATATACTGCTGGCCATAAAAAATGCTACACCATGAAGGAATGCAAATAACAGAATGATATTTATTGGACAAATACATTATAATGGGAAGGACAATTGATTAAATTTTCAGAAAATTTGGAGGTATAGATCTTGAGAAAACACTACCCAAAGCAGCAACCTCTGGCCGCAATAACAGCATTTATCTGCCTAGCCATGGAGTCGAACAGAGATTGGATGTCATGTACGGGTACATCAGTCCATGCAGCTTCAACACTATGCCACAGTTTATCAACCGTAGTGACGGGCGAGTGGTTTCGGGCCAGTCGCTCAGAAGCCATTGACAGGACATTTTCAATTGGTGAGAAATCAGGAGAACGTGCAGGCCAGGGGAACAGTCGAACATGTTCTGTATCAAGGAAGGTCAGGATAGTACGAGCAACATGCGGTCGTGCATTGTCCTGCTAAAATGTACAGTTGCGGAGGCATCGAAGATAAGGCAGAACCACGGGCCGTAACACATCAGAAATGTAACGGCTGCTGTTGAAATTGCCGGCAATGCGAACAAGAGGTTACCGAGACGTGTATCCAATGGCACGTCTTACCGTCACTCCAAGTGATATGACAGTATGACGATTCGAATGCAAGCTGACAATGTGCGTTTTCCACGATGCTGCCAAACATGGATGCTGGCATCATGATGCTGTATATGAAGCAGGAACGGCGTCTCACTTCGTCTTTGATGAATCCTGGCTCTGTATGCAGCATCATGATGCTAGCGTCCATGTTTGGAAGCTTCGTGGAAAACGCACATTGTCAGCTTGCATTCGAATCGTCATACTGTCATATCACCTGGAGTGACGGTATGAAGCCCATTGGATACACGTCTCGGTAACCTCTTGTTCGCATTGCCAGTAATTTCAACAGCAGCCATTACATTTCTGATGTGTTACGGCCCGTGGTTCTGCCTTATCTTTGATGCCTCCGAAACTCTACGTTTTAGCAGGACAATGCACGACCGCATGTTGCTCGTACTATCCTGACCTTCCTTGATGTAGAACATGTTCGACTGTTGCCCTGGCCGTCTCGTTCTCCTGATTTCTCACCAATTGAAAATGTCCTGTCAATGGATTCTGGGCGACTGGCCCGTCACTACGGTTGATGAACTGTGGCATAGTGTTGAAGCTGCATGGACTGATGTACCCGTATATAACATCCAATCTCTGTTCGACTTCATGGTTAGGCAGAAAAATGCTGTTATTGCGGCAAGAGGTGGCTGCTTTGGGTAGTGTTTTCTCAGGATCTATACCTCCAAATTTTCTGAAAATGTAATCACTTGTCCTTCCCATTATAATGTATTTGTCCAATAAATATCATTTTGTTATTTGCATTCCTTCAGGGTGTAGCATTTTTTATGGCCAGCAGTGTACATTTCATAACATGATGAAATAGGGCGAAATAGGGTTATAACAGAATAGTTTATAGTTCTTTAATATGTTGTTGAACTTCGATGTGAAATTTCTGTCTTTAATACACAAGTTAATCTCTTGTTTATAATTCTCTGAGAAAAACCACATTAATTTACTTAGATTATTTTCGGCACAATTCACTGTGTGGGCGTTAGTTCATTGAGCTCTTTTCTTGACAGATTGAAAATAATATCATCGTCAATGGTTTGAAGGATTACTAAATACTAATGAAACTTTTCTTGCGTAGTCCCTATGAAAAAGATTATTATGTTCAACAATTATGAGACATTTATTATATACATAACTGAGTGGGTAACCATACGAAACACGCTCATCAGATGTTTAAAATCGTGCTATTCTGAAAAATATATTATATCAGTATATTAGTAAAATATCTTAACAGTTTTCCAGACTTATTTCTTTCTCAGAGAAGGCAAAAAATACATTGGAGAATACATACGAACAACTGAATTATAAATCATTGCAAATCTCTTTCGCGATTAAGGGATTTTATTTCGGCGTACTCTGATTTTTCTTCTGAAAATAAGATAGTATGATTTACGACAAGAAATAAGTTAAATTAACAACAACAACGACAAAAAATAACGTGTCACAAAATATGCACTTTAATATCTGTTTCCTTATTTAATAACTTTTGGATAAAAGTTGTCGTTAAGTTTTTGAAATAAAGATAAAATTTCGTTAAAAAATACTTGCCGCTTTCAGATAAAACAGCCTTAAAATCGTAATTTTCTCAAGCGTTAAACTTACGTAGGGCAGCTTAATAGTTTTCCAGAAGCACTATACATTTCTGATTCAGAGAAGAAAAAAAAAAACTTGGAGATTACAGAACAACTGAATTATAAGTTAATGCAAATCTCTTTCACGTTTAGGAGATTTTCAGTTCAGCGTACTCTGATTTATCTTCTGAAAATAAGATAGTATGATTTACGACAAGAAATAAGGTAAATTACAACAACAATGACAAAAAAAATAACGTGTCACAAAATATGCGCTTTAATATCTATGTTTCCTTATTTAATAACTTTTGGATAAAAGTTGTCGTTAAGTTTTTGAAATAAAGATAAAATTTCATTGAAAAATACTTGCCGCTTTCAGAGAAATCAGCCTTAAAATCGTAATTTTCTCAAGCGTTAAACTATGTAGGGCAGCTTAATAGTTTTCCAGAAGCACTATACATTTCTAATTCAGAGAAGACAAAATACCTTGGAGATTACAGAACAACTGAATTATAAGTTAATGCAAATCTCTTTCACGTTTAGGAGATTTTCATTTCAGCGTACTTTGATTTATCCCATGAAGAAAAGGTAACATATTTTCCGCCAACAAATAAGTTAAATTAACAAACAAAACAGTAATAATGTGTCACAAAATATGCACTTTTATAGTATATTTCTGAACCATATAACTGCGTAGAACAGCTTTATAATTTTCCAGAAACATGATCATTTCTAAGTTAGAGGAAAAAACACCTTAGAGAATGCATAGATGAACAGCTTAATAATAAATCATGGCAAACCTCTTTCACGATTAGGGAATTTTCATTTGAACATGCTTTGATTTAATCTTATAAGATAGTATGATTTAAGAAAAAAAAATAAGTAAAATATACAAAACAAAAATTTAATATAAAAATAAAAAAAAAACAATCTCACAGCAAATGTGTTTTAGTATGTATGTTTTCGTGTTTAAAACATGTTGATAAAAATTGTTAAGTTTTTGAAATAAGAATAACATTTTCATTAAACATTATTTGCGATAAATTTATAACAAATTATAACACCTTGTAATTGCTTTTAATTGCTTAAGAGCCTACACTAGTCACGGGAAGAAACACTCAAGCTAATGTTAAGTCTATGGGAATGTTCTTGACAGATTTCTCGCTCGCATTTTAGTATTTTTAAATGACTTTTTTTTTTGCATACGATAGCTAAGGTCGATCTATACCGTTGTTAGTTTTTACTTTTCCAATTTTGCTTCTAGATTTTTTCTTATAAGTGTACTTTCATTTTCAGAACCGGTTCCAACTGGTTCCAAAATTGGAAATGTCCGCTTATAAAAAAAACTGGAATCAAAATCAAAAAAGTTAAAACTAATAACGTTAGAGAGCGACCTTAGCTATCGTATGCAAAAAAAGTTATTTAAAAATATTAAAATGCGAGCGTTAAATCTGTCAAGAACCTTCCCGTAGACTTAACATTAGCTTGAGTGTTTCTTCCCGTGACTAGTGTAGGCTCTTAAAGACGTAAAATAAAAATATTTTAAACAGTAAAATAAGTTTAATTAGACTGCCGACATGTTTCGGCTTCATCGGAGCCATTATCAAAATAAATAAGAATATTCCATTATTGCACGGTCTATGAAATTAATCTTTGAAACAAATAGATCAGAAAGAAGATCATGGATCAGTAGACAAAAACAAGATTATATCTAGGAAAAACAATCGAAACAAATTTCAATGAAAGAAAGATAATTTTTCTTTCCAATTTATACTATCCACGCACTATAAGAGAAACCATAGAGATTTTAACACTTAAAAATAAAACATGTAACGATGCAGCATCATTTAATTTACCAAAATTGTGACTCGAGTTACTCTATGGTTACAAATATGAAATAAATATCCAAGTTAAAAAATAAATAAAGTGAGTAATTTTAAATATTACGTGAAAAATTAAATGCTAGCGTTTCAAATAATAACTTCATAGATCGTGCAAAAATTGAATATTCTTATCTTCTTTGATAAAAGCTCCTATGGAGCTGTAACATGTCAACAGTCTAATAAAACTTATTTTACTATTTATAATCTTAACTATTTATAACTTATTTACTATTTACGCCTTTTAGCAATTAAAAAAAGTTAAAATTGTACGTTAAACGTGACATAGGAGGTGCGTTCGTTTTATAACTAGTTTTACAATGTAAAAAAAAATCAACTTTATTATTTAAGTGAAATTAATTATATCGTCTGCTATGAGCGAAATGAATATGCCTTTTCTTTTTCGTATTACGTATGCAACATTTACAAATGCTATTTTTTTCTACACAACACAGTACTGTTTATTTCACCATGGTTTAATAATTTTATGACTCATAATGAAAGAATCTCCTCTGTTTATTTACTTTAATGGATTGAGGTATTCGGCTGTTAACGCAATTTCCACTGAAGTTATCTCAGAATATATACATTTTTTAATGTAAATCATCTCTCAAACAAATAATTTTTTTTTCAACGATCTTTCTAAAAATGTAACTTTTAAGAAATTTTATGCGAAAAAATAATTTTGAATAAAAATGGCCACCTGGCATATGAAAACAGAAGTGGTTTACCCGTTTTTGTTTTCGTTAGTCACATGACTTGCGCTTTTATTATATAGATTAAGTACGATATAATTTAATAGAATAAAGTAAACTTTTATTAATATCTTTTTAAGTTTTGATTCGATTTTCATAAAAATGGAAATGACTGGACAAAATTCTACAACGATACTATACATTAAATTTCAAACCTTTCTGTTGGGAAGTTTTTGCGGCGGGCGGATGGACAGACAGACAGATGGACGGACCAGACGACGACTATAGTTTTTGAAATAAAGATAAAATTTCATTAAAAAATACTTGCCGCTTTCAGAGAAATCAGCCTTAAAATCGTAATTTTCTCAAGCGTTAAACTATGTAGGGCAGCTTAATAGTTTTCCAGAAGCACTATACATTTCTAATTCAGAGAAAACAAAATACCTTGGAGATTACAGAACAACTGAATTATAAGTTAATGCAAATCTCTTTCACGTTTAGGAGATTTTCATTTCAGCGTACTTTGATTTATCCCATGAAGAAAAGGTAACATGTTTTCCGCCAACAAATAAGTTAAATTAACAAACAAAACAGTAATAATGTGTCACAAAATATGCACTTTTATAGTATATTTCTGAACCATATAACTTCGTAGAACAGCTTTATAATTTTATTTATATAATATTTATATAATTACGAACGCGCCTAAAAAGTACATTAATAGCCATTTTCAGAAAAAAGCCTTAGAATCGTAGCTTTCTTAACCGTATAACTGTGTAGAACAGCTTAATAGACTTCCATATGTATGATAGATTTCTAACTCGGCGAAGAAAAAATACCTTAGAGAATTACAGACCAACAACTGAATAATAAATCATGGCAAAATCTCTTCCACGATTAGGGGATTTTCTTTCTTCCATACATTAATTTATCTTCTCAAAATAAGAAAACATGATTTACATCTAAAAATAAGTCAAACTAATAAAAACAATGTCACAAAAGATGCACTTATTGTTTAGATTCAACACTTTTGACACCTGATTTTTTAAACAATTTTTTTTTGGAAAGTTGCGGGAGCTAAAATTTAAGAAAAGAACAAATAAATAACACATTTTATTGAAAAACTATTTTATGGAATATTAATTTGGATGCATCACGGATGATAAATATTGATTCCTGTAAATCCTGTAATTCCTGTAAATTGCACTTAATTCTTCTGTTGATTTTCTAAACCAAGTGTTGGCAACAAAGTTTTATTTTTTTTTTTGTCTTTTTGCCCGCTAGACGGAAGCAGCTCACAATTCATAACATTCCAATCCCGGTTCTCTAAAACAGTATTACATAAAACTGACTCAAAACCTTTTTTCCTGTTTAAAAAAATATATTTTGTTGTCCAGAACTCTAGTTCTATATTCTACAGAAAATAGCTCTAACCCTTTCCTGTACAGACAAAATCTGTTCGTAAAATGAGAAATTACTGACTGACAACGGAATTTACAAACGACTTTTTTAGAAAATAAGAACTCCTTATTTTAAGCTTTCATTGTAAAAACAAAATTTTATTAAATATTCTTGGTGCTGAATGCAAGTTTCGAATTAAAATTAGGTGTGCCCGGAGTGGGAACACTGTGCCAGAAAGGGCTAACGGGCTCTAACTGCCTACTTAACGCTAGCGCTAGTGACAAGTAGTTAAAATAACGTTTGCGCTGTTATATTAGTTCGTATTACTTATATATTGTAAATAACAGATTATTAAAAATTAAATATTGTGAAATATTTTGTTATATATATTTTTTCACACTGCACTACCATTCACAGACATTAACAGTAACACACACATATTAAAAGCTACATAGTTTCACATATAAAAAGCCAATATAGATGATATTTACAAAGGTATACATTACTTTTCTCCAAACAGAAGAAGTCGGTCCTTTTAAAAACATTTATATATACTAAAAAAATATTTTCGCATATCGTCTTGGGCATCCTCAGTTTTTCTGATCTTAATCATCGCCTCCCGATGTTATTCTACCTTTCCCGTTTTTTTCAAAATGTAACAGATAACGCCGTCCATTGTCTATTGTCGCATGGATGAGATCACTGCAAGCTTCGGTTTTTTCTGTATCTATTTCAATGGCTTCGTGCATTAACCCGTCAGTACACGCGCTGGGATAAAATCTACCCCAGCTTACAACTATTACTTAAAAATGTGCGAAAATAGTTCGTGATCATTCTGAGCTTTATAGTACCTTTCAAGCTGAATGATACCAAGATGTGGCTAAAAAGAATTTACGTCCGGTTGTGTATTTTTCAATATTTTGTTATAAAAATGTCACGTGGGAGGAAATTTACCCCACGCGTGTTATAACGTAACCCATAATGATAGGAAAATGTTTATGTAAAAAATATAGTGTGCAAATAATAATATAATTTTTCTTTTAAATGTTAACAACTCTTGCACATACAGTTTCTATATATCAGTTTTATGTTTTTTTGTATTTTCATTGCTGAATTTGGATTGTAAAAGATTTGTATGTAATGATATGCAGAAAAAAAAATCTTAGTGCGAGATTTTTTTTTTTTTTTTTTTTTTTTTTTTGCTTTAAATATAAAATAACTTTTTATTTTAAGTTTTTTGTTTATAATCTATCCGTGGGTAAATTGACAAAAGAAAACCCATTGGGGTAAAATTTATCCCCCGCGTGTAGTAACGTAATGGAAAGGGGCGCGTGTGCTGACGTGTTAAAACATAATTTAAGTTGTAATTGCCAAGTTTCTGGACTTTTTAAAAATTTATCTGTATTAGGGAATTTTTATTTAATCGGGCTATATACATGATAGCCCGTGTGCTGTGGTTTCTTTATTTAATCTGAAATCCCTTTCATGTTCTTTAATCCTTTCTTCTATTTTTCCGTTTTGTCATGCCTATATACGTTTTATTATAATTATTAATTCTAATTATTAACAATTTTGATAGATATTATCAGATATCAACCCAGTGACAACGGATCCGGCCCATATGTTGAAATTTCCGAAAAATACTGCAAAACAGCGGTTCCCAAACTTTTTGACTCGCGGAACCCTTTTTAGAATGAATTCTATGACGGAAGCATACAGTATTCTATGTTATTAGGTAATGGTTTTTAGGTATATTGATGCATACTTTCTTTTGAAGCATACATTCCTTCATACTGAACAAATCAGGCTGTTTCTTTCAACTCAGGATGGTTTCCGCAGAAATGATAACGCAGTTTTTTTATATATATATACCACTAAGCAGGCCCCCACCTGTAGGGCATGAGTGCCTAGCTTGACGAGTTAGTACCTTAGCGCGGGGCTATGGCTGTGATCTACCTGACAAGAACCTTGTTGGCATCGCTGCGGTGCTCTCAAGGGTTTGCTACAGTTTTCTTTTTTGCCGGTTCAAGGTTTCTATTTAACTTTGTTGAATTGGCAAATAAAAAAAAAAGCAATAATTAAAGAAAAGAATTAGTATGAAACATGGAGTTATTGGTTAACACAAACCGCAAATCACACTGAGATGGGTTGAGCAATTCAAATTGACAATTTTTTTGTTGATAATGTAATTTCTCGCTTTCTTACTTTATATCAACATTTGTTTCCTCCATTTCTTGCAGTTTTTGAGCGAAAAAAGTAAACATAGAGAGATAGTAGAAATTAATGTTTGCCCAGGAAATGTTTTATAAAAAATAAAAATTAGTTTATTAAAAGAGTTGAAATAGTTGAAGGTAGTTTTTAACTGTTTCCAATATAGTTGAAATGTATTGATGGATTGGGTTTGTCTGACTGTCCGTGCTCTAACTCACGTAAATATGCTCGGACTGACATGAAATTGATATACGTTAATGAGGTTTACTATGACATGTTTGATATTGAAAATGAAGTATGTAGAGTATACAGTTCATTTACAAGGCACTCAAACAAATTCCATTACATTACGGTGTATTGTGAAAAAGTGTTTGTGGTGAATTTTAATGATGTTACACTATTTCAAACATATATGAATTGATATATATCACTGTGGTACCTTACAAAAGGCTTACTATAGATATGGTGTGCATAGCATTGATCATACTATACGTTTAGTCATGTGCTATACGTTTCTTACCTAAGCTAAATTTTAGCATACTATGAAGTATATATACAAATCTATAGATCATATACAGGTATCCACAAAATAATTTTGATATTTTTACGACTATTCATGGTAATTCCTGAAATTGGGTTTTAAAATACGGTATGCGTTTTCAAAATTGTTTACTTAGCTATCATTTTTCACCTTATTAAACGGTGAAGTTTTGTTAAATTATTCTGGATGTTTTGGAAAGCGTTTCATAATTTATGTTTGACGCATGATTTTTCATTCTTGTTAATATATATAGAGATATTTCGGAGCAATACAATTCGGACGCATTTTTGAAAAAAGCTCCTGTTTTAAATGCGTTGATTTCGTTCGAACTTTCTTTACTTTCCTAGAGCGCAGCCGGACAATCTAAAAAGTGCACCCAGGGAGAAAAGGTTGGGAACCTCTGCTCTAAAGATTCAATGCAAATAAATGTATTTTATTAATTTTATTTTCTTATATTAAACATATAATACTTAACAGGCTTCTTCCAATAGATGTAGCAAAAGAGCAGGCAATATGAGCAACTGTTATCAATACCGATTCCCATCAGGTGATAGTAAGTGATTCCTAACATACAGGGTGTTTTTTTTTTTAAACTGACGCTATTCAGAGCCACCTGTAGCTCGTTCTAATAACTGGATTGTTACAAAATTTTGTGAATAGACTAAGAAAACCACGGGAAAAAAGATTCCAACAAAAAATAGTTCCAATCACCGCCGATAGGGGGAAATGTGGCGCTGTACATTGAAAAAAAAAACATCAGAAACAGACAAAATTAATAATTTGGATAAAATGCCACGTTTTATTCATCATTTACACTTTCCCTTTCGTTGATTGCAGTTGAAACATCCATTATCACTTTTTCTGCCACCGGTTTACGTCCTCTGCCTGACCGAACTGCTAACGAGCCTGTTTCTTCGAATTTCAGAATCATTGCTTTCAATACATTAACGGATATAGGTCCTTTGCGCAGTTTATGGCGTGTTCTAAGTAAACGAAGAGCGGCTGGTGCATTGCACTGGTTACAATAATAGAACTTCACAAGTAACGCGCGCTGCGGTAACGTGAGATTCATTTTCAACCTGAGCTGAAATTGTTTCTCGGTGTTTTTCGCATGCATTTATAACTTAAACTATTGGCGGTACTGTCGCTTGCGTAAGTAAAAATTTGCATTTGCATTTTTTGCCCGTATTTTATGCTAATTCTCAGTTGCATAAATTACCACAGCGCCACATTTCCCCCTATCGGTGGTGTTTGGAACATTTTTTTTTTTTTTTGTTGGTATCTTTTTTCCCATGGTTTTCTTAGTCTATTCACAAAATTTTGTATCAATCCAGTTATTAGAACGAGCTACAGGCGGCTCCGAATAGCGTCAGTTTAAAAAAAAAAACACCCTGTACTTAAAATTACATAAAGTATTAAAATCAAGTATAGCTTTTTGATATAGCATTTCTTTTACAAAGGACTGTGTACATATTAAAATTCGAAAATAAATTTTTTGTAAGGCGTTCATTTCTTCAACGTTATAGCTAAATGTTGTTCTGCATCTAAGAAAGATATAAAAAAATCGTATTATTTTATGAAAGAAATTTACCATGCTAAAATACTTAAATTTAATGCATATAGAGAGCTTGCCAAAACTAAAAACGAAAAAACGCATTTACATTAAATTTAAGATTCCTGCACAGCAAAATTACTAATTATTATTGATATTATTAATTTGTTATCATTATTAACATTATTATTATTATCTTCATTATATTATTATTATTATTATTATTATTATCATTATTAACATTATTATTATTATCTTCATTATATTATTATTATTATTATTATTATTATTATTATTATTATTATTATTATTATCATTATTAACATTATTATTATTATATTCATTATATAATAATAATAATAATAATAATTATTATTATTATTATTATTATTATTATTATCATTATTATTACTATTATTATTAGAACTGTGAGTACCTCTGTAGGTTTCCACATCACTCGAGTTCTGGTAAAGCAAGTACGAGTCGGAAAAACCCGACTTAAGGCCTAGGGTCTGTTTCCCTTCTGGGTGTCCAACCCGGAAGCTGTTGGGGGACGTCGGTCCGTCCCCAAGTGTCTCGTGGTAGTTCCCATAATGGGTTCCACCGCGTATCGCAGCGATCTACGTCATCGACACATGGGTTTAAGGGTTGGAGGGTCCGCAGGTGGCGGTCCTCTGGCCGGCCGAAGCGCATACGGAGAGACAAATCGGTCGTGCGCGTTAAAAGGCCCTCAAGACTTGGGTTCGGTGGTCGAAGACGCGCCGGGCGCTTCTCAGGCGCCTGGCGGCGCAGCCTAGTTTTACTATTACTATTATCGTTTATCGTTATTATTATATTATTACTATTATTATTATTACTAGCTGACCTTCCCGGCTGTCCGTAATAATAAATTAAAGAAAAATACCAAGTTTTTACTATTTTATATCTTTAACCCGATTTTGTATGAAATTATATTTTTAAAATATTTAAAAAATTCGCAGAAAAAAACCTTGATATTTAGTAATAAAAGCGCTCATTTTCTTGTTTTTTTCACGTAGGGTGGTTTCATAGTTTTAAAATAAAAAGTTATTTTTGTTCGAACTCTTTGAAATTTTTGGTTATAAATAAAATGATTTCACAGCCCATGTAAAAATTTTGTGAAAAAATATTGGTATCTAGTTTTAAAAGAAATGTTTTCTTCTCGCTTTTTTGTTTGTTTGTTTGTTTTCGTGTCGGCTCCTTTAACATAGCAATAAAAAAATAGTTCTCATCTTCCGAATTCTGAGAAATTTCAATCGGTTATAAATATAACTGCATCCAAGTTCTCTTTACATATATTTTACATATTTTGTAACATTGTATTTTGAATGAGATAGGTATTTAAAAACCGAAATATAGATTTAACATTACTATTAAAACAATTTCCTGTATCTTTTTCTAAAATGTTTCTCTTCAGAACAATCTCTTTGTAACAAGGAAAAAAAAAAGGTTTGAAACAGGTTTCTTCTTTGTTTAATCCTGTTTCTTCCTCTAAAATGCACTTCATTTTGCTTGTATAGATTAAGACTCCTATAATAGGAGGTATTATAGGTACTATAGGTATTATAGGAGCTCTAGTATAGATCAGTTTCAACTGACGTCACACCCTAGCAACCACGATAGCAACTAGATTTGTTTTTTGTTTGCCCGCCAAAGATGGTGGGTTGTGAATGGTTGGCTCGTAATACAGGCTACAAATGCACGATTATGATTGGTTGATAACTTTTGGTGGGCTGGTGATCACGTGGTTGAAACTGATTTATAAGGAAATCTGTCGAATTGACTGTATAAAAAATTCACCTTAACGTACATATTAGAAAGAATTATTGCAAGAGCCAGAGCCATTTTATCTAACTACTTTATATTCCCTAATTATAAACATTTGTATGTATCAAAATTATGAAAGAGATGTAAGCCCGCAGAAATCCCTTCCCACACTGTCTTGTATATATATTACATATATATTTTAAAATATTTAATTTTAAATACTAAATTAAAGTCTGAAATGTTTATATATTTACAATTTTGTAAATTTATATTTCATTTATTTTCAAAAGCAAATATAATAAAACGCGTACAGTAGATTCAGCAAAAGGTATAGCTGAAGAAACAAAGTACACATATATGCTCATATATTTGAACTAGAAATATAAAAATATGTGAAAAATATATAAGACGTTAAGAAATTCCATTTTTTCGGAAATGGTGTTTTTTATAAAGAAACTTGTGACTTTTTAACAAGTTTGGGTTGTAGAATAAAAAGTAAAAGGGGATTCTTAATTTTGTTTGCTAAATGCGAAAACTTTTTCCGCCTCAACCCAGAAATACAAAACTTCAATAAAATTTTCAGTGTCGAAATGTAGACATACTTCTTTTTGACGGATCCAGTTTTATTCTAAATATAAAATAGTCTGATATATGTCTCGAAATGAAATGAAATTAAAGTCGACGTACTTCCTTAACCAGATTTAATTAGTATACGTTGGATTAAAAATTATACACGTAGTAAATTCATAAAGCCAATTTCATGAAATTGAAATTCCAAATTCTGTTCAAATGAATAGAATGAAACATTTTCTGTCTTTCAGAGGCACTTCTCAAACTAACCTCTAAGTTTTAAAAGATTGAAAATCGATTTCAAGATCGAGTAAAGTATGCGAAAATCAATGATGAAATCAATGTTTTTACTCAAAATGTATTAAAAAGTAAAACAATCGATGAACATTTTATGTCATCAAACGTCATTACAATTTGTTCATCGTTCGCTAATAGTAACAAGTTGGAAATTATACGTCAAACGTTACAAACGAGGTGCGTTCGTACTATAGCTAGTTATATAAATATTCAGATCTTGATGATTTTTAATTCTGTGAAATGAATTCTATCGTCTGCAGATGCATTTCTGTCATAAAATAAGTATCTCGGTCGCTTGACGATTAAACTTCGAAAGCTCCTATAAAAAGAAAGCACCGATTTTAAAGAAAAAAATCAAATTTTTTAATAAATGTTTTTATTAATATTTTCTAAAGTTTTGATTCGATTTAAAAAAAAATTGAAATGTCTCGACAAAATTCTGCAAAGATAATATATCTTAAATTTCAAACCATTCGGTTGGGTAGTTTTTGCGTTGTTATATGCGGACGGACGAACAGACAGACGGACGGACCAGACGACGACAATAGGTGCTACGTATTTATATAATTACGAACGCACCTAAAAAGGAGAGTAAGTACGTGAATAAGATTGTTTTATGCCATTGGTAATTGGATATATTATCTGCATTAAAATAGTGAATGACCTAATATATACTAAACGCTCATCTGAAAGGCAAAATGTAATTTTTCACATAGGCCGTTAGTAAATTAAACTACATTCTGTTTTGAATGATCTATAATTTTGGATGATGTCTATGAGGTTGAATTTTTGCAGATGAGTTCCTATCTATAGGGTGATTATTATTAAAATCCCACTTTCAAAATTCTTAAAAAACGAGCCACTGGTCAGAATGACTTCAAATTGGAACTGAATATACTGGAAGAAGGGGAAAACAGTATAACATAAGAAAAAAGTTCCAAAGAGTTCCAATAGGTGGCGCTGTAAGCGGCATACTATGGAAACTAAAAGACACTCATGTACAATTAAAAACCGAATCATTATGTGCTTTTTATGCGGTTTTTGGCCCAAGGACAGTTAAAAACCGATTTTTCCCATACAATGTAGTACAACCTTGTGGATGGGATTTTCACTGGTGGATGGGATTTTCACTGGTGGATGGGATTTTCACTGGTGGATGGGATTTTCACAACTGGTGGCTGATTTGGAAGTCATTTTTTTTCTCATCAAACAACCGAAACACTTATGCACATTGAACAGTACGGTTGGTTTACTGTGAAACTCATGCCAAAGCCGTCGTATTTCGATTAAAAGGGTCACTTGTAGCCGAATCCACTTTCATTATGCCGCTTACAGCGCCATCTATTAATACACTTTGGAACTTTTTCTTTCTTATGCCATACCATTTCTCCTTCTTCCAGTATATTCAGTTCAAATTTGAAGGCATTTTGACCAGTGGTTCGTTTTTTACAGCATTTTGAAAGTGGGACTTTAATTATAATCACCATGTATATTACCATGTTTTCTTATCACTCAAAAAACAAAAACTTTCAGAAATGTAATAACATAATAACATACAATAAATATATCCCAGACCTTTGGGAATTTGCTTAGGAATGATTGATTACGCAGGCAGAATACATCATTTAAGACACAAAATAATTTAAATTAGCGCAGTCAAGTTCTTTAAATATTACACTTTCGCAGCTAAATTTTCTTGAATTAGGGAACAGGATTTAGTAGAAATGCTAGGTAATAAAATAATGAAAAATTATTATTTGGATAGCGAAACGAATTGAAACTGTTATGTTGTAGCCATAAAAAAAAAATGTCTTCTATATGTATTAAATCGTCTTCGACCAAAATTAAACGACAATCTATTCTTTCTTGAAATATTGCTATCGCGAAAATCGGGAAAAACGGAAAATGGTAGTGATACCTGTTGGGCTGTATACATCCAAATCTAATAAAGATCAATTTGTGTCGAAGTCTAACATGATATGAAGTTTTCTGAAAAACTGTGCATTTGTTCTTAAGGAATAACTTTCGCGGAAATCGGAATAAATAAAACATAAAAGCAGCACCTGTTGGACGCTTTACACCCAAATATAATCAGCGACTATTTATGTCAAGATCTAACAGAAGATGAAGTTTGATAAAATTCCGTGCATTAATTCTATCTGAGGTGTAGCTATCATAGAAGCCGTGAAAACTGCAGCGTCACCTGTAGGGTGATCTACACTAAAATTTAATCAACACAAATTTATGTCATGGTCTAATTGAATATGAAGGCTGATTAAATTAAATGAGATAGAGAGCCTACAACATTTGTGTCACATAAATATAGACAGATATTTTCTAAAAACAATCAAATCGTATTAAGGAGCTATTAAATGAATAAATCTATCGAAAATCGGGTCGACAGCTTTGGAAAATCCAACACGTTCTGCTTGTAAAGATAGAAGAAAGTTAAAAATAAACACTTTCCCAATATTTTTACTAATACGAGGGAAAGTCATTAAGTAAGTCACAAAAGATAAATAATAATTTACAATGATATTCACTTCGAAACTATTTTTATTTCACAACATATTCTCCACCAATATTTATACACTTACATCACCGTTTTATCAGTGCCCCAAAACCAGCTGCATAACATTCTTTGGGTTGCTGTCTCAGCCACATTTGGACTTCAAGTTGAACCTTTTCATCATCTGTGAACACTATATTTCTTCCAAGATGGTTTTTTTAGTGGACTAAACAGATGAAAATCACTTGGGTCTAAGTCGAAGTTATATGGTAGATGTTGAAGAAGTTGCCGACCAAACTTTTGAATTGTCTCCTGTGTCCAACTTGAAGTCCTAATGTGACTGAAATAGCAACCTATGGAATGTTATGTAGCTGGTGTTGAAGAATATGTTGAGAAATAAAAATAGTTTTGAAGTGAATTTCATTGTAAGTTATTATTTAATTATCTTTTGTGATTTACTTAATGACTCTCCCTCGTAGAATACTGATGGTATTGTATAAGGTGAAACAATAATTTAGACTGTCTGTTATAGTTATATATTATTTTATCATATGAAAGAGTTAGTCAAATTATAATTTGAAATAATATAAGTTTTGCCAAAAAAAAAAAATCTTTTAAAGAATTTAGAACAATCTAAACAATTTCGAGCAATTGTTTACAAAAATATTTAATTTGATGTTTTTAAAGTATTTTATCCTTTATAAATAAAACTTAATATTACCATTTAATTATTGTTGAGTTTAGAAAAGAAATTCTTCTTTTAAAAGTAAAAAGTTATCACTAAAGATATGTTATTTTATTCATATTTCAATAATAATTAAAAATAAACTTTTTATTTTAGTTCATAAAAGAAAATTCCTAAAGACTAAAGATTTTTCTTTAAAAAAGTTTCTGAAAAGGACTATTTTGAAAATATCAAGAACTCAGTTTTTCTTGAAGACATTTTGAAACTTCAATCTGATTTACTTTGTGAATTGTAAAATTGAATGGTTGCAAATATTTCATAACTTCTGCTTCCTTTCAAAAAATATGTAACTGTACCTTTTAAAAATAAAATAATGACTTGTTCATAAGGAAATTCATAGCTGCCAAATTTACTTACCACAATTTTTTAAAGAAAAAAAATGAGTTTTGAAAATTTGGATTAAATAAGCCGATAATTATGTTGTTTAAATATAAAGAAACTAGGGGGCTCAGCCCCCTACTCGCTAACGCTCGCCAACCCCCGGTGAATTGCAAAGCAATTCACATTGAGACCGCTACGCGGTCACAGCTCGCACTCCCCTTTTTATTTTTCAAGTAATTCTAGCCGGAATAAGTACTACAATAAATCATTTGAACATACGAAATTGACAATTTTTTTAAATGTAAAAAAGTAATTGAAAACTTCGTCGAAAACACAACTAAAAATGCATTTAGTTGATGATACTAATGGACATATAAATAATTTAAATACTATAAAAATAGGATCTTGGAAACATAATTATCACCTATAATATTGTACAGTACTGCTTAAATTCATTAAAAAAAAAAAAAAAAAAAAAAAAAAAAAACACTATGTGGTAGGAAGATAGTTTATCATCAATGATTGTTTAAATTTCGTTCAACATTTTATTATTCTAATTGATTATAGATTTCTGCAAAAGAAATTATTTTTACTTCAATAAAACGGCAACAGATGGCAGCAGGGCATTCTAGAAAGTTTATATTTTATTATCTCCGATTTTTTGTGTGAGTGAAATTCGTAAATAAATTCTACATGAATTCTTTGAAAAAATGAATTCATTTGAAATCAACAGTATTACTCATAATTAAAAAGAGGAATCATCTCAGACGCTTTGGATTACGTTCATATTATTTTATTTTTAATAATTGCTAGCTTCAGTTTCACTATTCTGACACTGACCGCCATCTTGGAGGCGGGGCTAACACAATCTTGTCTGTTCATTGGTCTGAGCTCTGGAAACTACGACTGTTGCCAACGATAAGGTAGAAATTCAGCCCTATTTCCGCGCCACGTAAGACAAATATATATATAGAAAATCCAAAATTGGGCAGCTATGTGAATTTTGTTTTAATTTAATCTACTGATTATGGGGTTTGGACACCGGATGTCCTAGCGATTATTTCTTTAAAAAAAAGAAAGTATTGTATTCATGATTTTTTTTTACTTAAAGTTTTCGATGGATTTATACGTTTCAGAAGATTTGACTGAACAAGATTTCACTGTTTTCAGACAATGTCTATCTCTGTGTCTGTCTGTCTGTCTGTACGTATGCGACAAAAAAATTTTGCGCATTCTTCCTTAAGAACTAATGAACAGAACTTAATAAAACTTTAAATTCAGTTAGACCTTGATATAAATTGGTGCTGATTAATTTTTGGTGTAAATCGCCCAACAGGTGGTGCTGCTATGCTACATTTTTTATGATAGCTAAATCTCAAGAACTAATGCACAGAATTTCATCAAACTTCAGATTCTGTTAGACCTCAACATAAATAGATGCTGATTACTTTTTAGTGTAAATAACCCAACTGCTATTTTTTCACGATTTTCACGACAGCTGTATCCCAAGAACTAATGCACAGAATTTCATCAAACTTCAGATTCTGTTAGACATTGACATAAGTTCTTGTTGTAAATCTCCCAACAGGTGGTGCTACTATGCTACGTTTTTTATGATTTCTGCAATAGGTGCAAATTCCTCAAGACTAATGCACGGATGTTTTATCAAACTTCAGATTCAGTTATACGTTGACATAAGTTGTTACTTATTAGGTTTTTGTGTAAATCGTTCAACAGGTGACACTGCTATACTGCATTTTCAGGATTTACACGATTTTAGTGACTTTCATATCTCAAGAACTAATGCACTGAATTTAATCAAAATTTATATTCAGTTAGACCTTAATATAAGTTGGTGCTGATTCGTTTTTGGTGTATGTGAAGCATGCATGAGGTTTTGGGATTGGCACTTTCAACTAATTTTTTTTTTTTTAATTCTATTCGTACAGATTTTTGAAAAATAATCTCCGCCTTACACTTATATTAGGACATTTTCTAGAGACCACAAAGATTTTTTTTGTAAATTTTGGTACGACTGATTTTATTGATTTTATTCTTTGACACCATATTAGTCGCAAGTTTTGGACCGTAATCAAAAGGTTAAATGACTCTTTTGAACAAATTTTCTTTTCAATAATATAATCTTTTTCTATAGTTCTTTATGATGAACCTGCTTTTAGCGGCATGATATGAAAAATGTTTTTTTTCTAACACTTCATATATGTAACAGTGTTATTAACAGTGTAAGTGTTATCAGCTCCTGATATTTTATTAGTTTTTGATAGAACTAATATTAATAGGTAAATTTTTAATGTAAATCTGTTTCCTCAAGGTTGTGGACAGGTCATGGTTCTGTTCACCATTTATTCATCATTTAATGAGCTATAAAGATTAAAAAATTTCCGGCGGAAAATGTATCCCATCTGAACTAAATTAGAGCAATAAAAAACAAGTTGGAAATTATGCGTTAAACGTGACAAATGATTTGTACTATTTGTTTGTACTATGACTAGTGTTACAATGTAAAAAAATCATCGTTATTATTTCAGTGAAATGAATTATATCGTCTGTTATGAGTGAAATAAGTATGCCTTTTCCCTTATTACGTATGTCACGTTTAACAGATGCGAATCGACACCGGACAACGCTGCTAAATTCACCATGGAGATCTTGATTGCGAATGATTACCTCCATGGTTTAATATTTTTATGAGTAATGGTGGAATCTCTTGTGTTTATTTACTTTAATGGATTGATATATTTGGCTATCAACCTAATTTCAACTGAAGTTATCTCATAATCTATACATATTTGAATGTGGCTCTTCTCTCAAACGAACAATTTTTTTGAAAGATCTTTCTAAAAATGTTACTTTTATACAATTTTATTCGAAAAAATATAATTTTGATAAACAGTTGCCGCCTGGCATATGAAAAAAAGAAATAGTCAGCTTGTATTTGTTTTCCTCAGTCACATGACTTGCTTTTTTATTATATAGGATATTATACAATAAAGAAAACTTTTATTAATATCTTTTTAAGTTTTGATTCGATTTTCAAAAAATTTGATATGACTCGACAAAATTCTGCAACGATTATATATATTGAATTTCAAAACATTCGGCTCGGTAGTTTTTGCGCTGTTATATGCGGACGGACGGACGGACAGAGCAGACGACGACTATAGGTGGTACGTATTTACATAATTACGAACGCACTTAAAAACTATATTATATATCTCTATGAGCCTACGCATCCCCAAAGTTTCATATATAATTTTTTTTTCGGGGTTGGCGACCCCCTCCCCTTCTCTTCCTTATAAGTTAATTTAGGAATTTTATTTCAAAAGTTAAGCTAAAAAATAGGTATTTTAAGGAATTTAATTTTGATAAAAATTGAAAAATATTCATTTCGAGGCTAACATGAAAAAAATAATATTTATATATATTTTAGCTGAATTTATTATTCATATTTTTATCAGTTTTTATGTTTGATTAATGTGACTTTTATGTGCGTCGAGAAATAATTATTTCCAACAATAAAATAATTTATATAATCCTTATGCTTCGTTTGCTAATTCCATCCATTTCAGCCTAAATCAGCTCTAACGGTCAAACTACAGTCCCTGGCCAAATTATTAGACGCAGTTGTTTTTATTATAATTTGTTAAATATCTGGAAAGATACATGAGGAATTGTCTTGAAACTTTAGGAGTGTAAACAACATGATAAACGTCATATATTTCCGAGAAGATTTTTTCTTGAAACCCCATAAGGGGCCGTCAACAAATCGAAGAAAAACGAATGCGTTTTTGATAACCCTGTAAAAACCAATATCACAAAAGCGTTGAAACGGTATCACACGCTTAGGAGGCTTATTGTAATAATTTGGGTTCATTTTTATGAAGATAGCATGTATACTCGAAGAGAAATTCAGGTTTTTATAAAAACAGTCCCAAATTTTACGAAGTTTTTTGCTTATAATTTGCAGAGTTTTTAATATAAAAACAAGTTATTTTCAGAAAATATGACAAGCAAAATTATACACAATACCCTGCAATCAGAATTAAAAAATAATAAAAATTGCATGAAAAATGAGCAGGTTTACTACATATTTTTTCACTGCGCATGCGCGAATTCAATCAAAATATACTGTGCATAATATATTAGCTAAATATATAGACCAACTTTTATGAAAGTCTCAAAAACATAGCTTGAAAATTCCGATAGTGATCGTCGATAGAATAAGCTCGAAATTCGCTGTTCCCAAAAGGAAGCAAAAAGATGAGGGGTTGTATCAAATATAGAATGAGAGACACTTCATTCTTATTATGTCAACTTTCATAATCTAGTGTATTTGGATACAACCCCTCATCTTTTTTGCTTCCTTTTGGGAACAGCGAATTTCGAGCTTATTCTATCGACAATCACTATCGGAATTTTCAAGCTATGTTTTTGAGACTTTCATAAAAGTTGGTCTATATATTTAGCTAATATATTATGCACAGTATATTTTGATTGAATTCGCGCATGCGAAGTGAAAAAATATGTAGTAAACCTGCTCATTTTTCATGCAATTTTTATTATTTTTTAATTCTGATTGCAGGGTATTGTGTATAATTTTGCTTGTCATATTTTCTGAAAATAACTTGTTTTTATATTAAAAACTCTGCAAATTATAAGCAAAAAACTTAGTAAAATTTGGGACTGTTTTTATAAAAACCTGAATTTCTCTTCGAGTATACATGCTATCTTCGTAAAAATGAACCCAAATTATTACAATAAGCCTCCTAAGCGTGTGATACCGTTTCAACGCTTTTGTGATATTGGTTTTTACAGGGTTATCAAAAACGTATTCGTTTTTCTTCAATTTGTTGACGGCCCCTTATGGGGTTTCAAGAAAAAATCTTCTCTGAAATATATGACGTTTATCATGTTGTTTACACTCCTAAAGTTTCAAGATAAAACCTCATGTATCTTTCCAGATATTTAACAAATTATAATAAAAACAACTGCGTCTAATAATTTGGCCAGGGACTGTATATAGGAAATATTAGCAAAAAGATTCTCCTTATTAGCTTAATCAGGGCAAAAATACACATTGATAAATTAATAAAATAAATAAAAATTATAATATATTGAAACTTTGAAATATAGCACACAAATTTCTAATATGCTTCTTTCCCAATCAGTCATCCGATAAGTGCAATACTGTACATTTTCAATAAACGGATTAAACAGTTGAATTAGACTGTAAATATTAGCAAAAAGGTAATATTTCGTCTTTTCAAAATAAATAAATAAATAAATAAACAATATATATGCGTTACGGTCAATATGATTAATCCGGTCATTATTAACTAGCCGGGCTTCGCCCGTCTAGACGGTCTTTTCCTAGGCCCTTAGAAAACAGATAAACGCAAGTGATTTCGTTTGAATTACACTCTAAATGCCGGAAACAATACAAACTCGGCGTTTCAACGTATCATTTTAAAAAACTAAGGTGTAATCTTATTGCGTCATTTGATGAGAAACTAAGTTAATTTGAAGAAACACTTTTAAACTGTTCCAAATAACGTTTCTCAAAAAACAATCTCAAACGTTTCTTTCATGAATGTTATTCCTGTTGTTCCAAGAAAAAAGTTTGTTACGATTTGCTAATTTAAAAAAAAAAAACCCGATTATGAAAAATATTATCACTAAATGCATTAGAAATTTTTTTTTTGCTGTTTTTTATAACATATAGCAACAGGAAAGAAATAAAAGCATTAAAAGTACTTAATCAAAAATTTTAACAAAATTTTAACGAAATTCGCATTTTTTTTTTACACCAGTCCACATTGTGAACGATTACCTCCATGGTTTAATATTTTAAACGTTTACGATAAATGAATCTTTGTGTTTAGAAAATCTTCAGAAGTGTTAACATTGTTTGTAATGATGATGCAACAATATTCGTCTGTAAGGTGCAACAATACAAAATTAACAATCACAATGGACGAGAAAATGCTACAACAAATTACTAATGCCTGGCCATATGAAAAAGTGAGGTGGGCATCCCGGAATTGTTGATGACAGTCAAATGCTTTGCACTTTTATTATATAGATAATAATAATAATAATAATAACCGTCGTCATTATTAATAATACCGGTTATTATTAATAATGGCCGGATTAATCATATTGACCTTAACATATATATATATATATATTGTAAAGAATTGAACTTCGACATCCAGCTGCACTATGTGTCATTCTGTAAAGAATTGAACTTCGACATCCAGCTGCACTATGTGTCATTCTAGCATTTCCTGTGAGTACACTTAACTGCATACCTTCCCTCGCTATTTTTGCCTTGAAGACTAGCAGACGCCGAATTCTATTGTACTGTGAGCGGAAAGTTCGGACAGTGATGAAGTGGTGAGGCGTTACCCAAAAAGGGGTCTTATGCTTTGATCCTTGCCGAGTTCGTGGGAAAGAGTTCATCTGCGAGAGAAGCGATCTCTGCACACGATTTTTAGGTTTGCGCCCGAAACTTTGCCCTTTGTCTTAGAACGTCCAATGACGGACTTAGTGAAAACGAAACAGAGGGATCTCAAGGCTGCTAAGAGGCTGGAGAGTTTCGAGGGGCCCGCCTCGACAAAGCCCCCGCCCCCAGAAGAAGTTCTCCTGCGAGAATGAAAAAGTGAGAGAGGACAGTTTTTGGAGAGATCGAAAAGGAGAGTGTTGACTCTCTGGAGAAGGAAAAAAGAAACGTCAGTTTCTAACTCTGCGTGGTGTAAGCGCTAGTGAGGTCCGACCTCTAGAATTGATACAGCAGGTATCCGGTGAAAATCCCAGCGAAGTGAAAAAGCACACCAAGTGCGAGAGTGAGAGTTCTTAGACTCAGAATTAACGAGCATTAGTAGATCTTCCGAAGAAAAGGAACGGACGAGCCTTGGTCCGAATGAACTTTGTTTTGTAGTCACGACTGTCTGTAATGTTTAGAGACTTTTGTTTGTTTCAGTTACACTTGGAGTCAAGAGGTCATTAATTTATAAGCGATTGACTCACGAAAAATAATTAAATGCTGTAATTAACTTTCTTGTACATATTTTCATTAGAATTAATATTGGTATGCAATAAATTCTATTTTCTAATTTATACGAGAAATTCTCTGTGCCAGCGATCCGATCTCGCTACCACTCACCATCTTTTATCGGGTCGGTATAGAGGAGTTACTACAACTGGTGGCTTGCGGTGATGGATTAATTAGCAAAAATTAATGACAATCTTCAAAGACAAAGAGTGGACTCTGAAATTTAAATCATCAAAGTGCTCCAAGAGAGAGTCTCCTTGTGACTTGTGACCTGAGTCTCCTTAGACGCCCCTGTGGATCAACACAGCATCAGAAAGAGTAATCTACCAAGAATTCTGGAGAGTGTTCCCCCATCAGAAAGAGAAATCTACCAAGAATTCTGGAGAGTGTTCCCCCATCCGGAAGAGTCCCCATCGAAAAGTGTGATAGAAACCCCGTCTGTGCTCCTGAGAATCTCTGAAGTCTGTGCTTCTGACGCCCTGAAAGACTCTTAGTAATGGAGGTAAGCTCTTTTTATACTCAGAGTGGCTTTAATTGTTATTAGTGTTTGTGTAGGTGTTGTAGGCTTAAAAAAAAAGTTGTATGTTTATTTTTGTGAGAGTAAATTTTTGAGAAATGTTTCCGGTAGAAAAAAAAAAGCATTATGAGATACTTCCGAGATTACTGTAACTTATTTAATAGACAAATTTTGTAGTTAAAATTAAATTATTGTTGAATTAATTTAATGCAAACTGAGAGTTGTGCAGTGTTACAAAATTTTAGCTGAATCTATAAATGAGAGTTCATTGAAAAAAAAAAAGTATCGAACGCATTTCATATTTTAAGATAACAGAGTTGATTTTATATGTTTTTTGTGAATTATTCTAAATCTTTTAAGAGTGGATGCAGAGATTAAGACCACCATTGATTAAAAGAGAAAGGAATTGAATAAGACTTTTGCAATTTAAAATATTTTTACTGTGCTTTTTGAAATTAAAATTGTTGTTTTGTGTAAAATTTATCCCATATGTATTTTATAACCAAATACCAAGGTGAATGTGTACGATAGGATAGAGTTGCTTATCTTTATATGTTGCATATTTCCTATATTATTACTAAGCGTACCTTTTTATGAGCGTATATTTTGGTAATATTTTGACGCACTTGGTAGGATTTGATTTAATCTTATTGTATTGTTTTATATTTGTGGGAAAGATAATTTCTAATTTTATATTTTAAAAATGTCGGAGCTTAAATATTATAGGAAAGCTGATTTGCAAACGTTAGCTTACGAATTTGAGGTCATTTTAGAGGAAAATGATACTGTACCGAAAATTATAAAAAAAATAGAGTCGTCAGAGGGATTTGATAAAGAGCTAGCCTTAGCGCAAATTAAACTGTTAGAAAAAGACAGGGAAAATAAGTTATTGGCGGAGAAGGAAGAGAATGATAGACTTCAGTTAGAGAAAGAAAGATTGTGGGAGAAAGCAGAAAAAGAAAAAGAACGCGAACATGAGTTAGCTAGATTAAAAGCGACACAAGAGTCAGATGACCGGAGTACCGCATCCAGTAGCATCTCAGTTAGAACGAATCATTTACCCCTAAAAACAATTATGCATCGCTTTGATGAAAAGAATTCGGATATTTCGTTGTTTTTGAATTTATTCGAGAGACAGGCAAAAAAATGTAATCTAAATTCGGATGAGTTGGTGACGAATTTACTATCATTATTACCTGTGGGAATGGCCGAGCTAATTTTGAGAGAACCCGAAGACAAAATTGATGATTTTCAATATGTGAAAGAAAAATTGTTAGAACGATATCGTTTGAATGCAGAGACATATCGACAAAAATTTAGTCAACATCCACGGAATCCTAATTCAGTTTGGAAGGATCTGATTTTCGAACTTAATAGTTTTTTAGAAGGTTGGCTGTCATGCTTACAAGTTTCGGATTTTGAGGGTTTGAAAAATTTGCTTGTCACGGACCAAATCAAACGGAGAGCGTCTCCAGAAATGCGCGAACATTTTATAGATAACTGGGCGGAGATTAAAGATCCCGAAGAATTAGTAAGGCTTTTAGATGCGTACGAAGCGATCAAACGCCCTTCTAAAAAAACGTGGAATCCTAAGCCACCGACAGAGAAGAAATTTGAAAGACCCAGAACTTTTGAAAATGGGCGAAACGGTAACAGAAATCCGGAGACTAACTTTAACTGGAGGGATCGCGATGATCATAAAGAAAGGGAAAGAGTTTACGAAAAAAGGCGAGAAGTCAAGTGTTACGCGTGTTTTCAAAGCGGTCACTACAAAGTAGATTGTCCGGAAATTAAAAAGAGAGATGTTGCGCGGGTCGGTCACTTAATAAGTAAACCGACACTTGAAGAAACCTTCTCCCCTTATTTGAGTAAAGTATTAGTGAATGGAATTCAGACAACTGCCTTAACTGACACTGGGAGTGAAATTGATATCATTGCATACGATTTAGTCAGTCAAGATAATTTGAATGGAGATCATGTTTGGATTAAAACACCGGTGGACAGGAAATTGTATTGTTTACCTATAGCAGAAGTCACGTTAGAAATTGAAGGTGTGGCGGTCATTGAAACCAAGGCAGGAGTTAACAATAGAAATTCAGATATGTACTACTATTTGTTGGGTAATCGCACTCAGAAATTGTTAGAACAGGCGAAGAAAAAACCCGAATTGATGAATGCAGTTTTGACACGCGCTCAAACGAGGGAAAAGGGTGGCCCAGCTCCGAATCCGGTAAATAAACAAATTATGATTTCCGAGGAAGAAAAAGAAGAGGATATTTCTAGCGGGAATGTGGAAGCGGAAACTTTGAATTCCGAGGAAGAAAAAGAAGGGGGAATTTTTCGCGAGTGCAGTGAAGCGGAAGCGTTGAATTCAAAACTAGAGGGTGAAAACCTAGAAAACCCTATTGAACTGGTCAGTGTGGATAAGGGATTATCGCCTTTGCCGATATGTGAGGGATCTTCGATCTTAGCAGAAATTGGAGGGAAAGATAGTCAAATTGATTTAGACAGAGATCAATCTCTCAAAGGGATTAGTAAAAAAACGGAAGGTGAAGAATCGCTTTATAATGCAGGAGATTCTTTGATAGTGGCAAAAGCCAGAGAAAATCGCGTGAGTGGGAGGAAGCAGGTGCTTGTCCCATTGCATTGTCAGGTGGCTATTTTTGGCGCGTGCCTAGAAAAAGTGTCATCACATTTAGGGAAAGGGAAAGCTAAAGGAAATGTGTCAAAATACTTAGACCTTGGGAAAAGATTGATAAGCGATTTAACTACCGCATTTCTAAAAAGGTTCGGTGTTAAGTTGAGAAATCCGAGAGTGTGTCGCACAATAAGCGATAGTATTGCATGTTGGCATCGAAAAGTTAGGAAGCTTTTGAAAGCGTTAGTATTTGGAGAATGGATAAGAGAAACGGAGGAAAATAAATTCGTGAAGGGATGTGTGTTTAATCTCACGAACAGGTTAAAAAGAGGTCGAGTTTTAGCCGTTGAAAATGTGTCAGAAAAACGAGAAAAGAGGAAATTTTGGTTTGACAGAAAGGCGGTAAAACGGAAGCTTAATGTGAAAGATGAGGTTTTAGTTTTAACTACCAGAAAGCCAATTAAAATGTCAGATAGTCGGATAGGGCCGGGAAGAAAGGAGTCAATAATTACGGAAACAAATTATATTGTGAATGTTCCTGGGAGGCGACAGAAATCTCAGACTTCTCACGTGAGTTTAGTAAAGCCTTACAGAAAACGGGTGGAGTTAGCAGATATCTTAACGCGGGAAATAAACGCACTTAAGAATTTCTGTTTACCGTATCTAGATGATATGGCGATTTTTTCAGACAGTTGGGAGGACCATATGCGTCATCTAGAAACAGTATTAAAAAGGGTTAATGACGCGAAACTAAAAATCAAATTGGCGAAATGCAAGTTCGCTCAGAAAAACGTAAAATATCTTGGGCATATTGTAGGTGAGGGTAGACGGAGGCCAGCTGAGGCGAAAGTAAGGGCAATTAAGGAATTACCGGTTCCGAAATCGAAGACTAAAATTCGTAGATGTTTGGGAATGGCTGGATATTATTCCCGGTACATAAAAGATTATGCAGTGATTGTAGAACCATTAACGAGGGCGCTTAAAGGGAAAAATAAAAAAGAAAAGATTGCATGGAGCGACGAAATGGGAAAAGCCTTTGAGACTTTGAAAATGAAACTTACTGAAGAACCGGTGCTTTACGCTCCTAATTTTCAGAAAGAATTCATAGTACAAACTGATGCTAGTGACTTAGGTATTGGCGTGGTTTTGGCTCAAAGAGAGGGATCGGAAGAGCACCCCATAATATATTTAAGTCGAAAATTTACTGATAGTGAGAAAAGTTTCTGCGCCACTGAAAGAGAGTGTGCAGGGATTATTTTTGCGATAAAAAAGTTAAGGCATTATATTGATGGACAAAACTTTTCTATCGAAACCGATCACAATCCTTTGGTGTTTCTAAAAAAAAATTCTGGAAATAATCCCAGATTATTAAGGTGGTCCTTAGCTCTGCAACCTTATAATTATGCCATTTCTCATCGCGCAGGCAAAGACATTCCGCATGTTGATTGTCTGAGTCGAGTTTAAGGAGATTTCTTGATAAACTTTTGTATATAATTATTTTAAGATTTTTTATTTTTTATTTCACTGTGTTTTTATTTCTTTATATGTTCATGATTTCTTATCAGAGCGCGGAAAAAAAAGGAAGGTAGTATTATCTTATTCATGTATGTTTTATTTCTTGCCACTCTGATGTAATTTGAGCTTGCAATTCTTTATCCGACTCTTAGAGATTCTTAGTGTTTCACCCTTAAGAATCGTTTGAGGAGGAGGTGCTGTAAAGAATTGAACTTCGACATCCAGCTGCACTATGTGTCATTCTGTAAAGAATTGAACTTCGACATCCAGCTGCACTATGTGTCATTCTAGCATTTCCTGTGAGTACACTTAACTGCATACCTTCCCTCGCTATTTTTGCCTTGAAGACTAGCAGACGCCGAATTCTATTGTACTGTGAGCGGAAAGTTCGGACAGTGATGAAGTGGTGAGGCGTTACCCAAAAAGGGGTCTTATGCTTTGATCCTTGCCGAGTTCGTGGGAAAGAGTTCATCTGCGAGAGAAGCGATCTCTGCACACGATTTTTAGGTTTGCGCCCGAAACTTTGCCCTTTGTCTTAGAACGTCCAATGACGGACTTAGTGAAAACGAAACAGAGGGATCTCAAGGCTGCTAAGAGGCTGGAGAGTTTCGAGGGGCCCGCCTCGACAAAGCCCCCGCCCCCAGAAGAAGTTCTCCTGCGAGAATGAAAAAGTGAGAGAGGACAGTTTTTGGAGAGATCGAAAAGGAGAGTGTTGACTCTCTGGAGAAGGAAAAAAGAAACGTCAGTTTCTAACTCTGCGTGGTGTAAGCGCTAGTGAGGTCCGACCTCTAGAATTGATACAGCAGGTATCCGGTGAAAATCCCAGCGAAGTGAAAAAGCACACCAAGTGCGAGAGTGAGAGTTCTTAGACTCAGAATTAACGAGCATTAGTAGATCTTCCGAAGAAAAGGAACGGACGAGCCTTGGTCCGAATGAACTTTGTTTTGTAGTCACGACTGTCTGTAATGTTTAGAGACTTTTGTTTGTTTCAGTTACACTTGGAGTCAAGAGGTCATTAATTTATAAGCGATTGACTCACGAAAAATAATTAAATGCTGTAATTAACTTTCTTGTACATATTTTCATTAGAATTAATATTGGTATGCAATAAATTCTATTTTCTAATTTATACGAGAAATTCTCTGTGCCAGCGATCCGATCTCGCTACCACTCACCATCTTTTATCGGGTCGGTATAGAGGAGTTACTACAATATATATATATATATTACAAAATTTAAACTTTTTCCGCAATTATTCTATAAAATTTGTCCATTCAATAATATTCGGTATATAACCCAGCTTATTAAAATAATTCTCATTCTTAAAATAGCCTTTTACTATCCATATGTAAAGCCAATTATTCCTAATCCACTTAATAATATTTATTCGAATGTAGTTATTCTAAAAATGGCGATAGCTTTTTTAATTTATTCTTTAAATAGAACATCTTTATTTTAATCCATTATTAAAATTCATTAGTATTATTCCCGTGTGGTCAAATTGCTATAACTTCTTTATTTAAATGCTAAAATATCGTATCTCTTAAAATATTCCGCTTTAATTCTTTCTTTTGCTATGTGACTTTTACTTTTTGATCGCATAGTAAGCTCGTCTTGAAGAGTTCCTTTTCTATAATAAGGCAGCAGAAGTAAAACTTCACTCCTATGTGGATGGAGTCCATCATAACTTTCTACTAATGCTACATCTATGCATTCTAAAATGTATGGACTGTTGAACATATTATGATATTCTGCTTCTTTCATGGCAGTCCTTTCATCTTCTTTGCTGTGGCAAATTATTCGCTTCAAAGCATAAGCACGGTGGGTCTTTTGGTCCTGTACAAAATCTACAACACTAAAGCCCCCTTCCCCTAGGCGGCTTTTGATAGTGTATGTCTTTCCATTTATATTTATAGTTTCTTTTCCACATGAGCACCCCATCAGGAAATAATAAGATCGATATAGCCTCATGTTACATCAACGAAATCAATCCATAATTCTAATCAAACGAGCCAAACAAATTCGCCAACATCCATTTCCATTTAAATTACCACTTCATGTTAGCACGTACAACATAAACAAACAATGATATTTTCTTAAATTATACTGATGTTATTATATTATTATTTCTACTATTGAATTATATTATGAATTACTACATATGTTGAGAAGTATTAGTTATATTGAAAGTTATTATTGTTATGTTTATGAATTGAATTTTATTATAGCATTTATTTATATTATTGAAGAGTTATATTATTTATTAGTGAAAAAATGTTTGACAAATATTAGTTAAAGATGGTGGGATCCCAACAGAAATATAACAAATCCCACAGGAATATAACAAAGATAACATATTCCAAGTACAATAAACGACCAAGAGATAATTTGACTTGTTTATTATGTGAGAAAATTAATGTGATACTTAAGAGAAGATGTTGTGACAAGTGCTAGCATTATAAGGTCATTATAAAGTATTGGTAAGAATGACTACAGTTTTAAAATTTTGATGGAGTAATGTCTTTATTTTCAGCCTTTACATAAAAACTGTATTTTTAAGAAAGGGACTGCAGTAACCATTTTTTTTTTAAAAACAAAATGAGGACTTATCACGATCCAAGAAAGAGACTGAAATAAAACAGTTGGATCTAATAAACTCAAATTTGAATTAAGTCGAATTTTTTTTTTAAACTTTGTTTTAACAATTTGCTAGTGACTACTTATTCTAAAGCTTGTGAACTTGGTAAAAGCAAAATTCTGTTACTATTATTATCCTGTTTTTCTTGTTTATTAATATTTATTATTTATTGTTATTGTATTTTTCTTGTGCACTTACAAATGGTAAGTGAGATTGTAACCATTTCTTGTATTATTTTACAGGGGAAATGCTCGTAGCTTCATTTTTATTTATCTATTAATTTTAATTGATTACTATTATTTTATTTTTGTTTTTGTTTTTGTCTTCCAGTTCTTCAGAAATTCCCCATCTCCTTGCTGGCAGTCTCTAAATTTATACTAGTCAAAATTCAAATTTCTAAAGTATTAAATTTATATTGTCTGAATTTATAGTTACTTAACTATTAACTTCATCCAAAATCTTTAGGGAGGGGGGATAATATTACAAAATTTAAACTTTTTCCGCAATTATTCTATAAAATTTGTCCATTCAATAATATTCGGTATATAACCCAGCTTATTAAAATAATTCTCATTCTTAAAATAGCCTTTTACTATCCATATGTAAAGCCAATTATTCCTAATCCACTTAATAATATTTATTCGAATGTAGTTATTCTAAAAATGGCGATAGCTTTTTTAATTTATTCTTTAAATAAAACATCTTTATTTTAATCCATTATTAAAATTCATTAGTATTATTCCCGTGTGGTCAAATTGCTATAACTTCTTTATTTAAATGCTAAAATATCGTATCTCTTAAAATATTCCGCTTTAATTTTTTTTTTTTTTTTTTTTTTTTAAGAATATCTGTTCTAAAACATGAAAATATAAATTATACCGCTGTCTATAATATTACAATGACGTATCACACGAAATCATCAAATAAATTAATTAACCTTAACAACACTTAAATATTTGCAACAGAAATAAATTTTAAAAACAAAAATTTAATCAGTATAACATAGTATATAAAACCTTTAAATTTCAAAGTAGACTATTAAATAAATAAAACATTTTAAATATAACATAAACTAATAAATATCAACATATAAAGATACCAATAAATAAAAATACCAACTTACAGTTACTCTTGAGCATATTTCACAGGAAAGTCTCACACATCTAAAAATCTTTAATTTTCTTGATAACACAAAAGTTCTGCTTTTTCGCAATCCTTTAAAACCAACACCATGAAGACGCTTATGAAGATAGCAACAACTTCACTTAGGCCAACTTTTCCTCTTCTTTTCTCTTTTAGGCTTGACCATTTTTAATTTATTATAAAAGTACAAAATAACAAAATAAATAGAACATCTTTATTTTAATCCATTATTAAAATTCATTAGTATTATTCCCGTGTGGTCAAATTGCTATAACTTCTTTATTTAAATGCTAAAATATCGTATCTCTTAAAATATTCCGCTTTAATTCTTTCTTTTTTTTTTTCCCTTTTATAAAGATTCATTTTCTTTTCTTCTTATTATTTTTATTACGTATTAAATTCGAAGTTTAGCTACAGCCTCAAAAACAGATAAGCTGGTTTGTTGATATGACAGGCATCTGGTACGAGATTATGGAATATTCTGGATGGGCGTAGAAAGTTTTTGCATTTTACAACAAAATAAATCCACCGGAAATATTGATAAAGTTCCAAAAGAGACCTTTTGATTCGATAGAAGTGGGTCACGTGACGTATTCTGTATTATTACGCAAGCTAGTTTAAAAACACGATCATCCTGATTCGGAGAGGATTTTTGGACGCTGGGGTTTTGCTAAAAGAATCAAAGAATCGGGACGGATTCTAGCAAATAATGGAACGTTGTATTTTTTTTTTGTTGTTGTTTAGCGTTGGCTAATGAGCATTTTCCCTGAAGAGATGTCTTAAACTGGAAATAAAAGGTTCTTCGACAAAAATATGGACTGACATTTCTTGTTGTTGATGATACCACCCGGCCGCCTGATGCGAACTAAAAGGGAAACCAATAACATAGCTAACCCTATTTATCACGAGCACGACTGCCTTCTTCCCGGATTTGAACTTGGAAACACGACATATATATATATATATATATATATATATACAGGGTGCGTCAGAAAAATGAATACACACTTTGGATGATTATAACTCCAGTTTTTATTCACATATAATTAATATTTAAATTGCAAAAGAATCTACATAAAGTATGTAACATTTCCTCCTACCGCAAATGTTCAAAATTATTACCGTTCTGGTCTATACACTGCATATAACGACGGTCTATTGATTCACAGATTTAACCGAACATTTTATTTAGTGTTGTGGCACATTCTCACTCAATTGCGGTTCCGGAACTTCGTCTATGAAGATGCATTCGTTTCAAGCTTATTTTTTATCCGATGAATTGTAAGTCGCATGGGTGGATCTGCGTGAAACGCCCTGCTATATTGTTTTTGTACTTCTGCTACACTTAAATGCTTATAATAGTATTTTAAAATACATTTTCTGTTTTTTATTTTTAAAAGTTAATCTTGGTCCACTCGTTATTTCAAATTAAGTACATTTTGAAAAGACAGGAAAATTAGAAAGTTACGACCCTTTAAACAGTGCATGTATAAATGTTTTTTGACACACCCTATATATATGTTAGATTGCTACGATGATTAATTTTTCACGAGAACTGACAGAAAAACTCACGAGATGGGTTAAAAGTGGTGAACGATTGCAGTCAGTAACTCGAAAGTCATGGCACGTAATGAAGGCAACAGGAACCCAATTGGAATTTTTCCAATAATACTCAACCAATTGTACAGATAAATCATTTATTCTTGAACAGGAGAAATGCTGGAACAGTTCACACAGGCTACAGGTATAAACTTATAGCCCTCAGGCTTGACGATAACTCATTACATCATTTAATAGATCCTAAGTGGCTGTTGCGAAATGTGCTAGTTGCTTAAGTGGCTAAGTTGCAGAACACCAGACAACGCTTTTTTCAGCATTTCCAAACACGACAAAAATCTGCTCTCCAAATGTCTACAGGCTGGTTTTGTTAACTGCGCGTAAAGTTACAGAAGCAACGTAACGAGCGCACCAGCCAATCAGTAAGAGGCGAAATTAAGCTAAGTGAATGACGTACGATGGAGAAGATTTAACTAGAAAGAATCACGATCCCAGCTGCGCATTGATTTTGAAGTAAAAATACCCAGTGCGTAAAGTGAAGCATGGAATTAAAAAAAAAAATGGCTTTTTTAAAAACATTCGAAATGACAACTAGCGTCTCTCAGAATATTATAGATTGGGGAGTTGATAAAAGTTACGAATTAACTTAAAGTTTCAGATTAAGATTTGGAATAAGATAATTATTAATATACGTGTTATTATTTTTAAAAGGACATTAAATAGGAGTAAATATTATTAAGATTTAAGGAAATAATTGATAGGTCAGAATTTAGAATAATTTAAAGGAATATTGCGAAATAAAATTTTTATATAACATATATATACTTAAATTCAATTATAAATTCGCACTAATTACACCGCACACAGACGAAAAACACATAACAATAAATCAACTGAAACCTAAAATATAATCAAATAAAACTATACTTCGAATGTAACCAAACGCAAAATTACTAACATTAAAACAATACCAGGAAATATATTTGTGCTTCTTCTACATTTAAATACTTGCAATCGTATTTTAATATATTGTTTCTAAATATTTTTTAATCCTTTTTATCCTGACGGTACTTATAAGTACCGCTTTAATAAAACACGACCTCTATATTCGTAGTATGACCGTTTTTCCTAACGGTATTATTCACAATGGCACAAAGAGTGTATTTCTGACAGCAGGCAGGAGATGGCAAATTCAAGCACATATCCTCTTTCTTTGCACTGTAGGGATTTTACATTTGCCACGCTACAATCGAAATCCATTTTGCAATAGAATTGACATGCTTGTTGTTCTTCATTTGAGTAATTTTAGTAGTTTATTACCGGTTATTTAGTACTATTATTTTCTATTGTTTTCTATACTCTACAGGTGAACATTTCCTATATTTTATTTGAAGTTTGCTATTTGAAATTTACTATTTTATTTTATATCATAGGGTAAAAATTTATGGTGGTTACAGTTGCATAATTAACCACTAAAACACTATAAAAATTATTTTCCTCTTTCCTATGTTTATTCTGTACCAAAACTTATCCAATGATGCAAAAATACAATTAAAAAGTAGCTGGAAAATTAATTCAGGATATAAAGGGTTAATAGAAATAATTAATATAATATAATAATATAATAATTTTAATAGAAATAATTTAGTGTATATATAATATACACTAAATACTACTATATATATATAAATATATAGCAAATTAATCAATGCATTGAAATTTCCCAATATCGCCCATATAATATTTTGCATAGACTTTAATTTAGCAACACATAATCCTGCTCAAACATCCTCCTTGTTAGAGGAATTTCATTACTTAGTTAGCAGGCGAAGTGCATCTAATATGATTTCTACATACTTACGCATTGCGGATTGAATCTTATTTGGGATTTAATTATGACCACTGGAAAATAGACAGTGGGAGGACTAAATAACTTCATTTAAGAAGTTAATTTGGAAATTTTAATTCAAACTTAAATTAAAAATTGTCCTGTAATAAAATTAATTTTGAATAAATTCGAGCATGAGATACAAAGCTTGTATGAATTGGAAGTGTAAATATAATATTGGAAAGATTAATTTAATTATAAATATAGTGTGTAAGTAATTAAAGTTCATCTATTCAGGGCTGTTTAAGATCGAACTATTTATCAGAAAGCCCTAAAACTTGCAATGCGTCATAACACATGGAGGACGGTTGGTTTTCGTTTTTTAAACTGGAAGCCACGCCCAGGGTTACCAGTTTGTTCTTCTTTTCTAGTCAAAAATTCGGAATTCAAACCAGAATTCTGAATAGGAATTTTTGCTTCCTTTAATGACGTACAATTCGTGATCATGTAATGTAGAAATTCTGTCGGAATTTCCGGTATGAACTTGGACTTTCTGAATAAAAAAAGGAAGCCAAACGGGCAACAATGGCCACGCTTATAGGCGTTATACCTGCATGTTTCATTATTTAACAAAATGATTTTCTCTGTTCGTGTTTATATTTTATTGTAAAAATAGGAATTTTGTGTCTTTTAAACTAGAAGCACGTTCAGGATTACCAGTTTGATCTTCTTTTGTAGTCAAAAATTCACAATTCAAACCGGAAATTCCGAATAGGAATTTTTGCTTCATTTAACGACACAGAATTCGTGATCATTTAATGTAAAAATTCTTCCGCCGGAATTTCCGGTATGAACTTGGAATATCTGATTAAAAAATGAAAACCAAACTGGCAACTCTGTCCACGCTTATAGGCGTTATACTTACATGTTACATTATTTAACAAAATGATTTTCCCTGTTCGTGTTTATGTTATATTGTAAAAATAGGAATTTTGTGTATGTTTTTTTGAGAAATACGTAAAACATAAAATGTAAAAGTACTGACCTTGGGCGAAATTACACATGTTCAAAAGTCCCTCGTCCGCGTCTCCCGTTCTCAATGTGTTAATGAGACTATGGAAAATACAGCAAGAGAGGACAAAAAGTAAATTGAGGCAATACTACTAGCGGGCGTTTTATCCAGAAACCAAAATAAAATATGTTATAGAAATAATGAATTAAAAAAAATCTGCCCAATATGTTGGTCACCATTGTCAGAGACTCTTCCAAATTAAACTAGTATGTTGTGGCCATCGCAAAACTTCTTTCTGTAGAAATCAAATCATCTGCAACCAAAATTAAATGACAATCTATTCGTTCTTGAGATATTAAGGAAATCGTGAGAAACAGAGTACAGCAGTGACACCTGTTGGACGGTGTACACCCAAACCTAATAAGTATCTATTTATGTTAAGATCTAACAGAATATGAAATTTGGTCATTAATTCTTGAGATATAGCGCGGATATTAGGAAAATGCAACTCAGCAACTCCACCTGTTGAGCGATTTACACAAAAACCTAATAACACCAATTTATTTTGAGGTACTAAATCTGAAGTTTATTCAATTCCGTGTATTAGTTCGTGATATAGAGCGCCCTTAGAATATGTCACGCACAGATATTCAGGCACACAGACAGACCATTTTTCAGAACAGTTTAATCGTGTTAAGGACTTTCTAAAACGTATAAATCTGTCGAACACCGGAAGTCGAAAGTGTTTACGACTCTAATACTTTTTTCCTTGAAAAAAACAGAAGAGTGTAAAAATTATATGTTCAATAGTCAAGCGCAGCGCATTGCCTAAAATGACCAGAGCTTTGAGTTCTGGTAAAATTCTCATGTTGTCAAGACTATCCAAAACTTTTTAGATATCAGCATTCAAGCCCAAAATCACGTTTAAGGGAAAGGGCATGCCACCGCCCCCTGAATACTAGGCCAGCGCGCTGACAAAGATGGCGGCTGTCGCAGGCGGATTATTTTTTCAGCGTTTGTACAGTTCCTCGAACTTCAATACCAATAATATCTAAAAGTTATCTTTGTCTTATTTGATCTCAGAAAAACAAGGCGAAGAAAACTATTAGAAATTATTGGTATTGAAGTTCGAGGGACCGTTCAAACGCTGAATAAAAAAACCGCCTGTGACAACCGCCATTTTTATCAGCGCGCAGGCTAGTATTCAGGGGGCGGTGGGCATGCCAAACATGACATAAATACTGACAGATGATTCATTCTTGTGAAAAAAAATTCGAAACGCAGTTGTAATAAATGTCTAATGAGGTGTTCTTAGCTCAAGTGTTTAACCCCTTAACTGTGTATCCCGAACTCAGTTTGGGCAAGAAGAGTTTGCTTGTTTTGTTACTAAAAGCTTTTGCACACCAGTAATTTTTTAAACGCATTCTTCGCTTTATTAATCGGCGGACATTTTAGATTACAGAAAGCAAGTATTTTAGCACGGAAAAAGTGGTGTATTGTGCCTATTTTTAGTTTATGGTGTCAAAAAACTTTCCACAGTTAAGGGGTTAATGCGTGTAGAAGCTCCAAGCTGGATGAAACATTTCTTTATTATGATGATAAAATGGAAACTCACAATGATGGACAAGAACAAATGGTTAATGTTCGTCACTGCAGAAATAGCCTACGCCGCGGAATCATATTTTTGAATTTCAAAAATATAAAATTGAAAAACTGTGACAAAAAAGGCAATTTCAAAATGCTCTCTGTGTTTGCTGGGAAACAGGCACTATCCTGTTCCTTCCCAAGTTGAAAGACAATGAACCACAAGATTTAACAGCTCTATGTTGTAAAACTATATTCACACTTTTAACGGGACTAAAAGGTGTAAATATTCTAAGCACTGAGAATATCGTAACCACCCCCCCTCCCCCATCGCGCATTCAGAAACATTAACTCGATTATTATACGCAATTTTACTCTACGAAAAATAAAAGTAACAGAAGATTTCACATTCAATAATGAACTAAAAAATAAAATGAATGGAATAAACTTTGTGCTGATATATTAAAATAGGAATGGACAACGTGACAAAGCACAAATAAAATAAAATTATGGATGTTAAAAAGCAGATAGCTGTTTCGAAGCTTCTACAGCTCTATCATCAGTGCAATGGTTAAAACACTAAAAGTAAACGCATGAAACCATAAAAGAGGGAGCAAATAATAACAGTCTACGGTCAAGGAAGGGTGGCAGAAAGTGAGAAACAAGTGCGTAAGTGTGATCGAAGATCGCACAAAGGTTTCGTTTAATATTCCTTACAAAACACTTTATCCTTTCTTTCATAAATCCAAATAAATTTCATTTTCAAAAAAAAAAAAAAAAAAAAAAGTCATGTTTTTTGTAAATTAAAAATTTACTGGTCTATTTTTCTCGTTTTTCCGACTATCTGAACCGGCCCAATAGTGGGCTAAGTCCACTATGTCATACACTCTATGTATTGCACTCTGTATATCCACTATGCACTCCACTATGTATTACACTCTGTCATAATAATATCTGTCATGTGGACTAAATGCGATATTTAAAAAAATAATAATTTCAAAATTAAACATGTTGTATACCTTCAAAATATTAAAATATGCGAATATTTCCATAATTGGGTTTTTATCATAATTCAATACGTTTCTCAAACTCATATATTTACTATTCTCTATTACTCATATGAATACTCGCTTTGTATTATTCTCAAACATTTGAAAAATCCGTTAAACTTCCAATATGACGTCAGATTAATTTTCTTTTTAATTGTCTAATGACGTGATGATAATCTGCTTTCTGTACACACACCGACTCATACTCCTTGTATTATTGAGAAATCTTTGAAAATTTCCGTTTTATTACCAATATGACGTCATGTTAATTTTTTTTTTTCAGTTGGTGAAACTTCTTATTTCATTTTCATTTTTCACGAGGAAATCTTTCAATAGAAAATTAATTATTGTAAAAAGAATTTTATTGTGGATTTTTAATTGTTGGCAACTGCTATAACGAAACATGTTTAAATTTAATAGGAAAAGGCTGTTAGAATTTTAGTGTTTTATCTCTATTAAAATAATACGATTTTTTTCAAATTTTAATATTTTGAGCTTCATATTAGGTATTTAGCTATAAGTACACAAATTTTCATGCCTGTAAGTTATATAGTTTTTGAGAACGGCTCTGTGACGGACAGACAATGGAGCGGAAGTAGTAGGGTTTTGTGAGATGAGCGAAACCCTAAAACACGGAATCGAGAAGTCTTAGATGCATGACGCATTCGTGTAGACCAGTGCACAGGCAGCGGCTAGTTCACTCAAAGAGAGGTTCATGAGCATTAAGTAAAAAGTGTGTGTGTGTGGTGAATTACAGTAAAATGTAACCTGACTTTGGAAAATCTGGAAATAGTTGATAAATCATTTACCAAACTGTTACAATTCTTCCCCATGTGAAAAGATTCCCAAAAATCAAGGTCGTATATTGATGAGAATTTCTAAATTATTAAGCCTAAAGTTAAAATTGTGGCTGCTAGACCAATAAAGGTTTCAATAGAGGAACTTTCAGTATCTCAATTTCTAACACAGTTTTTATACTCCCACAAGTGCACTTTAAAAAGTAGTTTGTTTTTACATATATTTTATAACATCCACAGTATATTTTGTAAATCTCTCACTCTGTCTATTGGATGTTTGAGATTTGTAAATTTAATTTTATTAAAAAAATATATAAATTACTTTAAAATCGAATTTTACCCGTCAAAACTTAAGGGACATCTTATTACACAATACAAATTAAAGGATCCGCACAAAAGTTTCATAGCATCATGAAAATGTCAGAAATTATTATAGAATATTTGAAAACAATAGTTAAAAGAAATAAAAACATCCCCTTTTATAAATGTATTAACTGTTTTTACTCGAATATAGACAACAAAACATTTTCCAGGGAATTCAGTTTTCAGATCCAAAAAAGGACAATTCCAAGATATTTTTTTTTTTTTTTTTTTTTTTACAAATAAAGAAAATTTTGAGTTTAAAATTATATTAGTTTTCTCAAATATAAATATTTAGCTGCATTACAATATAAATACATGGCACATCAGTGTTTATATAAATGCTTTTCCTTCTTTAATTTTGTTTACGGAAAATAATCACCTACTTTTCTTAGTATACATGTCTAATTGTATATATGCGAACTGTAATAAAAAAAAATTACACCAAAAGCTGTAGATCGTTTCAACTTATTTTATCAATGCCAAACATGCCAAAGCTTCTAATTTACAAGTTTAAATGCAAAATCATTAATAAAAAAATATGTTGAAGATAGTAAATTTTCCTTAATAAAAATGAAAAAAAATCAAACAAATTCTGTAATTTTTCCTACTGTAATAGAAAGTAATTTACAGTATTGAACTGAGTTATCAGAACACTAACAATATCTCAGAAACATCTTATGCAGTGAGCGGGGTTCGAATCCCCTCTCCCTTTGAGAACCAGATAATCTTTTTCTGGCGCCGTAGACAATTCGGCCATACAGATTTTGATTAACCCTTTGAATACTGAAATCGAAAAACGCAATAGCATTCAAAATACGGCAAACACCCGAAGGCTGAAATACGTAGCGAGATTTTTTTCTCCCCTTTTCTTCTGCCTGCATTCTTGTCAGTAGCACAATAAGAAGGCGAGCTATCTTCGAAAATAGAACCTCCCTAAGATCACTAGTACAAAAGACTCTCCACCCGTTGATTGCAACAATCCCCTATTCTGCAATAGCTTGATATTTCCAAGGGTGAGAAAATGGAACACCCATATCTCCGGCACTCGGGCGGTTTCGCAGTAGTTTGCTTGGCTGCACAGTGGTCAAAAATCGAAAAAAGCTGGCCGAAAATCAAAAAAGGTTGTAGATCCTTCTAAAAATTTTTACATATAGGTTTTTGATAGGCTGATTATGAATTTGATATCGAAATTCAAAAATTCAAAATGGCGGATCCAATAGGGCGGACCTTTAAAAAAAAAATGTTTTCTTTTCTGTAAAAGTTTCTTTAAGGGGGTTTTTGAGGTCGCTGATTACGTATTTGATATTAAAATTCAAAAATTCAAATTTCAAATCCAATACGGCGGACATTTTTATAATTTTTTTTTCTGTAAAAGTTTGTTTAAGGGGATTCTGGAGGTTACTTTGTACTAATTTGATATTATAATGAAAACAAAATACATTAGCGCATTCAATATGGTAAGCAAATAAATGAAAAGAGCTTATATTTTGTGAAATATAAATGTTTTGTATTATTAATAATAAAAATACAGTGCATTATTTCATATAAGCAGTTTGAAACTGTTAAACTTAAAAACAACTATACTTCCAAGAATGCAAACCAATGCTGCTGGTTTTTTAATATTTCATAAAAAACATCATCAGGAATTACGTAAATATAGTGAGAACTCTGGATAACGCAAGATAAAAAGTATTTCGTTAATTAACTTTTACTTTGTGCATCAATACGTGATTTTTTCGTGTGTCGTTTCTTTTCACTTTTAAGACATAATTTATAATGAATTACATAAAATAAATATGTGAAAATATTCTTCTTACCTTTCGGAAGATCACACATTTTGCAGAATGTAATTTGCACACGTACAACAAAAGTTATTCACTGTAGAACGCGCGCAACATTTACCGCGTAAGAGCACGTGCGAGCGAGCGTTACAGAGCAGTTGACTTAGACCTTCGATACATAAGCAGGTATAAAAGATACCTCTTACTCTATGCGGGATAAGGCGCAGATGCTCCCTCTGAACGTAAAAAGGAGGTACTGAAATGAATTATGAAACATTCATTTTTCGACTTTCGGCCAGCTTTTTTTGATTTTTGACCAGTGTGGGCTGGGCGTTTCTGGCGGTTTCGTAACGAAAGGATTATACCCTGTTCAGATCGGTTATTTAAGATATCTTAGACCGACAAACTCACTGAGGGATCTCTACAAACTCACTCAGTGAGTTCGAACTTTCTATTGCTAGATATAGCCACGACCACTCACTTTGATTGGCTCTGGAAGCTAGCTTTAACTAATTGGCTATTGAGGCTAGCTTTAACTAATTGGCCGTTGAGGCTAGCTATAACTTATACGCACGCGCACATTCTATGTTTGTTCAGATCTCAGACACAGTGATGTTCAGTGGGTTATATTAAATGAGTTTTGCGGTGTGAAGAGGTTTTCAATTCCGGGAGGATACCACATCAAAAATAGCGATCTAAGATATCTTAAATATCCGGTGCGAACATGGTATTAATGTCATTCGGAGATGAAGCAAGTTCAAAACCGGTTTTCCACATCCTTTAGTGACAAACAAACACCCTAAAGTTCTCACGAAATCGGTCTTAATACTGTTCTTAAACCCAAACTGGCCACTTTATGAGATATTTTTTTATTCGTTTTTGTTCGGAAAACGCATGAAATCGGCAAGTTTTCTTATTCACAAAGTTCGTAATCGAAACACGTTTTCCATTCTTTGGTAAAGGCAGAAAATCTTTCAGAAAATACTCTCAAAATCTGCATTTTTAACCGAATTTCTTCGCCGCAGCACGAGAAAGGCGAAAGAAGTGTCGTAACGTTGCAAAAATAGCTTATACTCGTTAAGAAATTTATGAATAAAAAAAAATGGAAAACCCATTTGGATTCCAAATCGCTTCAACAGTCAGGCCTGCCAATTTTATGTCATTACGTTCAAAAATGAGTCAAAAAATGTGTCAGAAAGTTTCGCGTTGTTGAGCAGGTTATTTGAAAACCACCTTAACAGATCCGCTTTCCGTTTTAAATACATTTACAGATTTAAAAATTGTTATTATACGTTAATTTTAATAAAACATAATAAATTAATTTAACAAATTAAAAATAACGTGAAAGAATCAAAGGAGAAAACTCGATATCTTATAAGAAATATATATTTTCCTGCATGTATTTCATACCATTCATTCACTGTAAAAAATGAAGTACTCAAAAATGAGTAAGTCCATGTACTCATTTCGAAATGAGTATTTTTGGATCAAAAATGAACATGTGTATTCTCAAATATGAGTAAGTCCATGTACTCATATTGAAATGAGTATTTTTGGATCAAAAATGAACATGTGCATTCTCAAAAATGAGTAAGTTCATGTACTCATATCGAAATGAGTATTTTTGGATCAAAAATGAACATATGTATTCTCAAAAATGAGTAAGTTCATGTACTCATTTCGAAATGAGTATTTTTGGATAAAAAATGAACATATGATAAAACCTAACATACTTGTATATTTCATAATGTGTAATGACGAGCCTAAAAAGCTATTATTTGAAGGAAAAACGAAGAATAAGAGAAATGAAAAGTGGATCTGGTTGTTCTGGATTTTCATCAAAGAATATCCACTACAACATATTTACTCTTTTTTTTTTCCCCTCACATTTTACACATCTACTTTTTTTCCCCTTGATAGTACTTCAAAATTATGATTTTTTTCCCCACTAATTTTTTTTAAATTTATTTAAAATTTTATAACGTGAGGCAATATTGTGTTATTTAAAAGTTTCATAACATAATATCTTTGCAAATTATAGCTATGCAAATTGGTATTAAACTAAACTGATTTGGCTTACAAATTTATGATTTACGCTAAAATTTATTATTTTATAATTTATTATTTTACAAAGTTTATAATTTTTTTTTCCTTAAATTTATAAAATTAGTTAATATTTTTTCTTTACTTTTATAAAAATAAAGTTTTTAACTTTATAAATTTTTAATTTATTTCTTTAGTTTATATTTTTATAAATTAAACTAATTTAATTTAAATAAAATCAATAAGTCCAGATTTAAACCTACCTATCCCAAGATCATTAATTTTAAATTTGTCTTTAAAAATATTTTTTTTTTAAACTATTTAACCGAACCGTACGCAAAAGCTCTCAGCATAGCTGAAATATAATAATTTAATTTATTATAAAAAAATTTATTTACATAATTTCTATTAAATAAGACATTAAAAAAATTTATTTTAATAGCATGTAATAAACACGTCTGATTAATATAATTGTTGTTTTTATTAGAATTGATAAATAGATAATCACGCAAATAATTTAAAAAAAGTATATGTTCGAAAAAGAAAATGTTGGTACCACCAGAGCCGGATTAAGCATTTCTGAGGCCCGGGGCTACTGAAAATTTTGGGCCCCTTCTACTGGAACCCTCCTCCCCCCCCCCCACACACACATTTTTTTTTTTTTAAATCCTTAAACACAAATTTTTAAAATTGATTATGTATATTCTTACTCACACTTTTTTTTTTTTGTATTTTTAATCGTGCTCTTAATTATTTTATTTAAATACCCGTTTATGTCCCAAATTATGAAATAATAAAAATTTCATCTTCTAAAGTATTTTTGCAGATTTTTTGAAGATTTACAAAATTAAAATTAATAAATTTTAAAAGGATGTTGTCAATTAAAATTAAAGAACGAAATATTTATTTATAGGCATTTTGTAGAATATTTATAACTCCACTCAATTTTTTTAGATAAATTTTTTTTTAAGTATTTTACAGAACTAGGGCATGTACAAATATAATTCCCTTACAATAGAAATATGAAAATATTTAAGAACTGAAACCATCCACTTCCAATCTTCAGACATAAAAAAAAAAAAAAACTAAACAGATGCGAATGAAAAATAAACCATCCTTTTAAAAACACTTTTGTTTTATGCATCATCTTTTGGGAAAATATAAAGTAAAGTATCTGTAACTCATTGTAAATTGTATTACTGCTAATCGATGTATTAAAAGAATTTTATAACAAGCTTTTTTAATGGTACATTAAAGTACCGTCAGGACATAAAGGGTTAAGAGCGATTCTAAATAGTTGCAACCATTAAGGAGATCAAGCATTATTTTTTTAAAAGGATGCATCTACTTTGTCGAATCGCTCTAAAATATCGTATCAAAGTGTACACATTCATACACATTCCAATTTGGAAAACTTCTTTTATAGGGATTTTTCCTCTCTTCTGGTATCAAGTTTCTCTTCACAGTTTGTACTTATGTGACTTATACGTTCTAAACCACACAAAATATTATCATAATTTAAATAAGTGTTTTTATTCATTCGCAACGGCGGCATCATCGTGTTCTGCACAAATTTTTCAGGCTTTCGAGTTTCTCATTGAGATTTGGTTCTAAGTGCTGTGAGAGTGTGCCCATTTACCTGACGAATTACAGAGATACACGGACAGTTTTTGCAAATATCAAAATAAATTATTTAATATAAAAAATTACTTTTCAATCTATATGTTGACAATGAAGTAAAAGTTCTAAATGTGTTTGCAAGAAGTTTTTAGTTTAGCTGAAATAAGTCAATTTTTATACAAAATATGAGACATTTTAATAAATAAATTCTTCGTAATCAAACTTTCGCAATCAGGCAACCTTTCCAAATGAGAACAAATAAGCGCATTCTTAGCGGAGTCTGCATGGAAGTTAGCAAGCGTAACTTGTAATTGTGCAGCCGCCAAATTTTGTTACAAAAAGCAATTGTGAGATAAATTTTTATTACGAAAAAATATTTTTTTCTGATTTAAAAAAATTTAACACTTCAAACTTTTTAGAAAATTTACTTTCCTAGTTCAATCCGTATCTCGACAGTGAAATAAAAGTTTTAAATATATATGCTAGAATTTTTCGCTTTTAATGAAATAAGTTAATTTTGTGCAAAATATGATAAATCTAATTAAGACTGTTCTTAAATACAAAGGAAATACTTTCTGACAATTTTTTTAAATTCTATTTTGTTTATAATAGCCAGGTTCCAAAACTATGTAATCGAATGGCGTTTTTCACTTTTTGGTAAAGCAGAAAATCTTTCAGAAAATATTGTCAAAGTAAGTGTTTTGAACCAAATTTCAGGATGCGGTAGCAAGAAAGGGGTAAAATTTGTCGTCACTTGACAATAATAGCTTATTACTCAATAAGTATTTTTTTTTCAAAAATGGAAAACTTTATTCGATTCCAAATCGCTTCAACAGTCAGGACTGTCATTGTTAAGCTCTTTTGAAAATTTGTCAGAAAATGCATCAGAAAGTTTCGCGTTGTTGAACTGGGAATTTGAGAACCGTTTGAAATAAATTAATGTGAGCATTTTAAACAATTTAACCCGTACGCATAGAATTTTAGTAAAAGGTACAAAAGAAAAATTCATGGATAAGGAAAAAAAAAAGAATAGTGTGTAAAGCTATTTAAATAATGAAATTCATAAGAAATCAACTAAATTAAATTAATAAGGTAACAAGATGACGATGAATAATTCACAAACAATCAAACTAACGTGACACATTTTTTTCCAAGCCATTTAAAAATATACAGTTAAAAAATGGTTTCCTTCAAGTCAAATTTTCTCATTCTCAAGCACAAGTCAAAATAAAAGCATTTATTAACACTTTGGGTCACGTATACATGCTGCTTAATGTGCTGAGAATCCTCGATTATTCCCACCAGTTATTTTTAATTGTATACTTTACTTCATTTAATCTTAGCATTTCTGCGATTCAATTAGGTGAAAAATTCTGTTTTGATAAACAGATGGCAGAAGATTAAAAATTCTGTAAAGGAATCTCGTCAAAAAGGGGTTAAAGATAAAGGAAAAATAAAACAATTGCATTTTCTAAAATCTTCTTATGATCTATACTAAAACAAGAACGAAAAATCATGCGTCAAGCATAGATTATGTAACACTTTCCAACGCTTCCAAAATAATTTTACAAATCATTACCGTTTAATAAGCTGAAAGATAACATCTAAGTAAACAATTTGGAAAACGCATAACATATTTAAAAACGTAATTTCAGGAATTTCCAACATATATTTCTAACATATACAATATTCGGAAAAATATCCGAATACTTTTATTCAGCCCTGTATATGATCTATAGATTTGTATATATACTACATAGGATGCTAAATTTTAGTTTAGTTAGGAAACGCGTAGCACAGTTTAAAATTCTCCTTCTGGAGTTTCTGTCAATAAACGGAAATGTGTTCGCGAACTTTTGTGCTGCCCTGTATATGACCTACAGAATTTATACACACCAAATAATAGACAAAATGTGAGTTAAATTTAAAATCGCGTTCAGCAACTTAAAACGCACTTCCAGGAATTATTGTTAACAGACAGTAGAGAATTCTTTTGTGTGTCCTTGTAAATGAACGATGACTGCTATACACACAATATTCTGTAGTAAACCTTCTGTAATGCACCTTAGTGATATGTATAAATGTCAATGCGTTTAAAATAGTGAAACATTATTTAATTAGACCGCAAACGATTTTTCTCCCTAGACGTAATGTAACGGAATTCTTTTTACTGTCCCTGTAAAGTAACTATAAGTGCTATGCACAGCATATTCCATATTAAGCTTCTTGAAATGCACCTTAATGATATATATCAATTACAATGTGTTTGAATTTGTGTAACATCATTAAAATAAACCGCAAATGTTTTTCCCCCATAGACCGTAATGTAACGGAATTCTTTTGAGTGTCCCTGTAAAAAAACTATAAGTGCTACACACTTCAGTTGAAATAGTGAACATGCTATATATATAACGACAATAACATATAAAAATTGCAGGGCAATCCGAGCATATTTATGGAAGTTAGAGCACGGACAGACGGCCATACGGCAGACTAACCGAAGTCATAAACACTTTTCAACTAGGTTGGAAAGTGTTAAAAAGAAAGTTTTGCTCTGTCTATGTGTGCGTGTATGTGTGTCTCTGTCTGTGTGCGATGGCTAGCGAAATCTATCACACGTAGAAGTCTGAAAATTCGGGCGAGAATAGTCCAAGACAAGTCTTGGTGTACCTGGGGCTCAGATTTTTATATTTTTAAGGTCCGATCTCCCTGGGCCCTTTTAAGTTTCTATTCCCTAAATTGGTAATAACTTTTCATCTTTTAGTCCGATTTTCTTCGTTTTCGAGACCCATTCTCCATTTTATTATTCCAAACTTTCTGCATTTCAGTTAATACACTGGCGCCCTGGGGTATGGTCTGGGGTATCTTTGACTTTTTGGACGCCGTGCATTTTTCAGCCCCTAATTATGTGTCCTCTCACTGCTTAACTTTTAAAAAGTTGAGCGTAGGACTCCTTTCCCTGTATCAACACCCTCATATTTTTTTTGGTACCGTAGCACCCTTTTTTAAGCATCCACCCCCCTTTTTTTTGCTGATTAAATTTTTTTTAAATTCTAATGATTAATTCTCACCCTATGCTTAATTCCGACTAATTGAAGATGTAAAGCACTAAATACCAAGACCTTTTAACTTGCTTTCATGTTAGGGCCCTGCTCTCAACTATCAGTTAGATCTTTTTGGGTCCTGTATTATAGCTCTCTTAAAAATGACCCAATTCACTTTTTTATTCCTAACAACTTGTTAAGTCCTTCGACTTTTTGCACATATATATTCTATTGAATACATATTTCGCATTAATTTTGGAATTTTGAAAGGTTTAATTTTTACAACTAAATATTATATGTAGAGATATATATAATCTCTATAAGAATAATATTATATATCGAGAATGTTGTATTTATATTTTGGCAAAGGAGGTCTGGAAAACGGATGTGGGGAAAAAATGTATCTAATAGTACAATATAATACCTTGCAAACGCTTTTTGAATCCAAAACACAAGCCACATGCTATTTTGAGAATGTATTTTTTCGTCACAAAAATTTTCGATATGTGTATACATAATTTTTTTACAAAACAGAAGAAAGAAACGTGGTTGATTGTATAAATTTGGCGCCCCCTCAATTTCCGCATCTGGGGCAACCACCCCCTTCGTCCCCTGTTTCGCACGGCTCTGATAACGGGTCCCAGACTGATCAGCTAGTACTCAAATAAAAGCTTACGAAAAACATACCGTTCTATTCTATGTTTTTTTTTCTTTTTTTGCATGGATTTTGTGCAGGAGAGGAAACGATATAAAGGCGATTTCACTATAGTCACTTGCGCACTGTTGAAAGGTACTTACTGGCCAATGTCCTTTGGAAGTGTAGATGTCACACAGTAGGGAGTCGGTCCTGTGCTTGTTAGTAATTTCTTGGAAAACTTATGCTAAGCACATGTGTTTTTGAGATTGCAAAGTAGAAGAGTGAAATAAAATAGTTTTTCTTCGTTTGTCTCGGGGAAAGAGGGTAAAAATACAAAAAGGATAGCAACAGTTATATCGGATTTTCAAAGCTTTAGAATTAGAAAAAGGAAAATGACTTGGAGGATTAAGTGGACTTTTTCTCGCCATTTCTATGTATTATTACCTTTTTCTTTTTTTTTTTTTTTTTTTTTTTTTTTTTTTTTTTTTTGTAAAAGTCATTTTAAAAACCAAACAACTTTGATACAACTTAAGCCACTGCTGAGGATCCCCTAGCAGGTTGGGGCCCGGGGCTGCAGCCCCCATAGCCCCCCCCCTTAATCCGGCTATGGATACCAGTGTTGAATTCAGGGAGTGGCCCGGAGGGGACATTATCTCCCGGAAAATTGAAATACCCCCCCCACCGGAAGATTTGATATTTTATACTTTTAATGAGCAAAAAGTGCAATGTCTCCCCCCCCCCCCCCGGAGCCACAGAAATCCCTCCAGGAGAAAAATGTCAACACTGGTTAGTACTGTTGCAAAAAGCAGCAATTATTACTCTTAATACAATTTTTTAATGCATATAATACATAATAAATTAAAATGTGTCTGTTATAAGGCACCAAATAGTATAGCGAATTATTGAAAGTTATGAAAAGAAAATATTAAAAACATTGGAAAAATCCATCGCGATTCAAATAAGTTACAGTATTTGAGCGAAAACCGCGAGCGGTCATGGTGCTGGGTTCTGGGTCATCGGGCTAGTACACGGGACATCATGGGTTCGAATCCGCTCGCTGGAAGGGTTGGTAAAATTCTATAAACTCACTCAGAAATGAAAAAAAAGATGCCGAAGTGTATTTGTACCTTATAAGGTTGTTGTCGGAAGTTTTATCCTATAAAATTTATTTTAACGACATAAAAAATTTTAAATTTGAATACATCCATGGGATCAAAAATGAGTACATAGCAGTTCATATTTGAATACATCCATGGGATCAAAAATGAGTACATATGTTTCTCAATTTTGAGTACATTTGGATCGGAGCTATTTTGATTATGTGACGTATTCAAAATTGAATACTTTTTACTCAATTTTGAGTACCCATTTTTTACAGTGTTCAGCGTATAATTCTTGTCGATGTCTTCGTTTTATCTGTCCTTTTTAAAAGCTCTTATAACTTGTTATAACCAATGAAAAGGGAAATAGATTGCTTTTATAAAAGAAACGGATATTTTTTCCCCGGAAGATCTTGTTTTCGATTAATAAAATTTCGATAAATTCATCTAGATAAGATTACTAAAGTGGAAATGAGTTTTTGAGAAATAGAAAATATAATGTGTGCAAGATGAAAAGGAAAAGCAGAGAAAAGTAACTTTGAAAACTTTGTCTTCAGCAATATTTATTCTTCTTCAACCAGTATTTTGAAATAGAAATATTTGCCTTATTTAACTGCAGAAATTGTGTAATTGAATAAGACGAAAATTACGATCAACAGTTTTTATTATTTTTCAGCCAGTGTTTTTAATTAGATATTTTTGTCATATTTAATTACAGAAATTCTGTGATTAAATAAGACGAAAATTACGATAAAAAATTACTCATGAAAAATCAAGGATTGTACTCGAATTATACTATGTGTCACATACATACGACGCTCGTTGAGAAGAGGTTAATAAAAGAAAGGTCTTGGAGAATGGAAAAGGGGAAAATAAGGAATAATTTGAAGATGCTCAAATATAACATAAATTGAAATGTCTTCTAAAAATAACATGAGTGTATATTTTAAAGATAATTTGTAGACCGACATATATTATTAATATCTAAAAACAAGTCCTGACTAATGCAGGGGCATGCGAGGCCGCTGCCCTAGCCCCCCTCTCCCCCCCTCGCATTTGAGGAGGCTACCCATAGGAGTAATCAGGATTTTATTAAGGGGGTGCCAAAGAGTTAAGATTGGTCAAAAGAAAATTTTAATTAGATTAACTATTGAAAACTAACGATTAAAAGTTTAATCATGACTAAAGATTGACGATAAAGTTCAATGGTCAATCTTTAGTCATGATTAAACTTTTAATCGTTAGTTTTCAATAGTTAATCTAATTAAAAATTTTGCACCACCCTGGTCAAAAGTGAGAATATTCTTACATTGTCAAAGATTTAAGAAGGTAGTGCGGTCTTCTCTTTCCCCTTTTTGCTTCCCATATCCACCCCCACCCCGAAAAGAAGAACGAATTTTATTGTTAGAATACTAATAATTTTATATTAGTATAAAAATTTACATTATTTTTTATATTATTATTTTTATATTAGTATAAAATTATATTATTATAAGTTAATACTATTTATAAGTTTATAGCATTAGAATACTAGTAAGTAAGTTTTATTATAACAACTTAGTAGTCCATTGTTTTCAAAATAAATTCATTATTGTTATTTCCCTAAAAGCATTCATGGAGCGCGTCCAGTAATGTCACCGGCACGTAACCGGTAAGATTGGTTAGTTACCAAAGCGTTCAGTGCTGCTAACCGATACGTAACCAACGTCGTTCAGTGGAAGTAACCGAAGTGACCGGTAAGGGACCGAACTAACCGAAGAAAATCTCAGTTACTTCTGTCACGTGATCTGTTACATGAAAATTTATGATGATGCGATACAGATATAATTACGATGATGTAATACAGATGGCGCTACAAGTAAATAATGCCATTTTCGTTCTGTAGATCTGTCAACCGGTTAGAAACCGGTCACTTACCGCCCCGGTAAGTAACCGGTCACATTGGTCACTTTGGTTAGGTCTACTGGACGCGCTCATGATGCCCAATTTGAAGCAATTTTCTTTCAGACATCATATGACTAACGTAGATAGTTAAAGGAAAATTTGCAAACAAATATTCCGTCAACCAATCCACCATTTTTTCTACTAGTTTTTCTACTAGTATTTTTTATTAAAGTGCTAGTAGGAATCTATCTTGACCATCTTTCTTGTAATATCCTGTATACAGATGTGAATAGCACCTAGTACGAAATTTATGTATGTATACAACAGGTATGAAGTATAATACTAGTCACTTAGTCGAGCCCTGTCTAAAAGCAAATAAAAAATAACAAACATCTTCTGTTATAGTTTCTAAATTAATAATAATAAAAAAAATATGGAAAATGCAAAAGAAAAAAGCTTTATGCATTTATTGTAATACGTTTAAAGTTAAATATTTGTGATATTCTTAAATGTGTATTAACATTTTAGACATTAAAAAAATTATTTGGGATATAGTTTCGATATACCTATGCACAGCATCACTATTAAAATTATTGTAGTTTCTGAACAAAAATTTGTTTTGACAGAGAAAATACCGAATAATTTATCATGAAACCTTTTAGCCTTATGCATTGTTAACAACGACATAATAGCAATGCCTGCGATTTTAATAAACATACATTTTTAAATATTATTTATTTTCTTAATATGTTTTCAACTATAATGAATATATTTTAAGACATTAATAAAATATTTTACAACTGTAGTTTTTTGTTCACCTCTTTTTAAAAAGAATTACACAATTTCCTAATGTCATATCTTAAAAAAAATGTTCCAAAATACAATTATTTTTCATTCTCTGATAAGAAATATGAACAAAAAATTTACTACTCAAAATTTCGTTAAAATTTAAAATAATCACTTCGAATTAGTTTGTTTGAAAATTCCAACCTGAAAAACAAAAGCAAAAACAAAAGAATTGCCCTTAAATTTTAAGTCAATCGATTGATTTAGTTCTTTATTTTGTCTCCAGATGTTACATTAAGGAAAATAACAACAAAATGCTTCACTTAAGTTTCAGACAAATTGAACATTTAAAATTTTTTTGAACCGATTCCTTTTCTTTTGGCTAGAAAGCCTCCACTTTTGTACTAAATTGTGAAACGGTTCGTACAATACTTTTTTATTTTCTCAGCTACACTAGTTCTTTTGTTTTAATGAATTTTCATTTTATTCTGTAAGAGAGAGAAAAAAGATTTTCATTATGATTTTTGTCTAAATTTCCTATAGCAACTGTCGTCTAGTGATTAACCCCTTGAAGGGCGGCGGGATATAATATATCCCACTTAATTTTAATTACTAAATGCCACATTGACACCGGAATTTTGAATTAGAATTTTTTAATTTGTAATGTACATGACTAAAAACTTTTACTTATTTTCAAGTAAATTTGTTTGTAAATCCTGGTGTCAATATATCATTTCAACATTTTAGCAAAACAAGCACTTTGCCCATCAAAGGGTTAAGAGAAAAAAAAAGAGCGAAAATCTATCTTTAAAATTTATGCTATTTAATCGTATTTATAAATAAAAGTCATGATTAACAATTAACGCAATTTTGCATACAAATTACAACTTTTAAATGAAATATAATTAATTGTACTTGAAAAAAGTATTTTCTTTTAAAATTATAGAGACTGTATTGTAATATTGTTAAAATATAAGTATTTTATTTTAAAAAAGATAATGCAAATATTCCATTTTCTTTATTATTTTATTATAATTTTTTACAAATAAAAGTGAAATAATAATTATGGTAGTCATTTCATTCAAAACTGGCGCTCGATAGAAAACATAACTCGAACGAACATTTCGAACATAAGTTCTTATGTAGATTGATGACGATGTTATTAAAAACTGAAAACTAAATCTATTTAATGCATTCTCATAATATTAGGTGAAGCGTTCTTGACCTAAATAAGAATTAATAATATCTGAAAAATGACACTAAATTCATTTTAACACTTTAAAAGTTGGCAAGCTATAAGTCAATTCACACACACACACACACACACACACACACAAAAAAAAAAATCGGATATTTGATGGACGTAAAAGGCATTTAAACAACGCACAAAGAAAATATTTTTGTTCTTTTTTCTATTTTAATTGTTAGGGATTGTATATCAAAATGTTCAGAAAGAGGCCTAACTATTGATAAAAAATCTTCACTCACGAAACGCGCTCGAATTTCTATGATAGTGTATTCTTAAATAAAAATGTTTACAAACGAACCTGGTATTGGGGGTCCCGCTGCCTTCGGTAGCGTAGACCAGGGAGTTCTACGCACGCTCCGATCTGTTTTTAGAAACGAAAGTAGAATTTGTATTATTTTATATTTTTATACAAAAATCTTTTCAAACGAATTAAAGGGCCCTCGTTGTAATTATTGCCGATTTAATTTCTGACATTTAGATATATTACACTTTCAATTATGGCCAAAAGTTCTTCGGCAAAGCATAACAAATAAAAAACAGCGACCTCTAATATTATTGTTTTTCAGGTAACCTATATTGTTAATTTGCTCTTTTTAAATATCGAAATTAGGCCTAATACTTCGCCCGCTTGTAAAACATGAAGTAATACACCTGGAGGATTCCCCGGACAAGCGCAGAAGCGATCGCCGGTACAATAGCAAGCTGACTCTTTTAAAATGCAAACTGATATCTTCAAATGTTGAAAATAAAGAGGATTTCCCAGACATGCACAGAAGCGATTATCAGCACAATGACAAGCTTGTTCACAAGCGTTCGATAGGTAATTTAACATTAATATCTACATTCCCAAAATAACTCAAAAGATTTAGTGCATCAAAAACTTTAATATATTCATAGATTTATAACTCAAATTAACCTACGTGTTTTCATTTATTTTTATGTCTGAAAAGGAAAGAAGAGTAAATATCCAGTTTTCCCAAGAGAAAACTTTCAATAAAGTTTATGAAAATTTCTTTCATAAAAAGAATTTTTAATCTAATGTCTTTATCTGTTTATATATTAAGAACATAATATTTTTTCAAAACATTGCCTCAAATAAACCAGAAGTAAACAAAATTATATTCTTAAAATTATATTTTGTACAATTATTTTAAAATATACATAAAAAGCAGCTTCTGTGTTTTCCTTTCTAAATTGATCATCTTTTCTGAATGCAATGAAAGAATTATAAATTGAATTATGCCCAAATAAAATGAGGATATGTGTTGGAGGCACGTGGGAGGGTATATGTATCTTATATAATGATAAAACCGTGTAAAAAATAAACAAGTTGGAAATTGTACGTTAAACCTGACAAATGAGGTGCGTTCGTACTACAGCTAGTTTTACAATGTAAAAAAAAACCATTGTTATTATTTCAGTTAAATGAATTATATCGTCTGCTATGAGAGAAATGAGCCTGTTTTTTCTCTTATTACGTATATCTCATATACAGATCTGTATTTTTCTACACCAGCCAGCGCTGCAAATTTTACAATGGAGATCTTGCTTTGCAATTGATTACCTCCATGGTTGAATATTTATAAGCTTCATGATGAGCGAATCTTTTGTGTTTATTTACTTTAATGGATTGAGATATTGGGCTGACAACCTAATTTCAACTGAAGTTATCTCTGAATTTATACATATTTGAATGTAACTCGTCTTTCAAACAAACAATTTTTTTGAACGATCTTTCTAAAAATGTAACTTTTATGTCAATTATTCGAAAAAAATATTTTTGACTGTAAATGGCTGCCTTGCATATTAAAAAAGAATTGGTCAGCCAGTATCTGTTTACCTCAGTCACATGATTTGCGTGTTTATTATATAGATTACGTCCGATAGGATTTAATAGAATGAAGAAAACTTTTATTAATATCTTTTTAAGTTTCGATTCGATTTTCATAAAATTTGAAATGACAAAATTCTGCAACAGTTACATGTATTAAATTTCAAACCATTCGGTTGGGTAGTTTTTGTGCTGTTATATGCGGATGGACCAGACGCCGGCTGTTGGTGCTACGCATTTATATAATTACGAACGCACCTAAAAATGTGTCACTACCTTAAAATCTAGCAAGAGCTTATTTTCCCCACAGTTATTGTTAATATACCATCTTAAAGCACAGGTTAACAATAACTGTAGGGAAAAAATGTGGTTGGTTGTTTTAAGATTAAATCTTTTTTTAATAAGACTTCTGGGTGATGTTCTGGGCGATATTTTAACCACATGTCCTTGTTTCCTAACGTTTATTGGGGATGAATGAGGGAACTCTACGATTTTTGACTGCAGAGCTTTAATTTTTTTTTTAACTAGTGGAGCTCACCCGGTATTGAATGTTTATGGTGCATTCTGAAATTCAAATCTATGTTTAACTTCGCTGTCAAATTTTGAAATTTGCTATAAACTTTATATTTATGTAATACAGTGGAACTTCCCTTTAACGAAGTTCCTATTTAACGAAGTTTTCTACTTAACGAATTTTTTTAAAGAACCTTGACTTTGAACATCATTAACATGTAAATTAATCTCCATATTACGAAACACTTATTCTATATAACGAAGTTTATTTCCACTTTTCCAGTATTCAAACAGAGAGGTTGCTGTTGCGATGGGTGTATGAATTTATTTCAGCAGACTGTATGAAAATGAACACATTTGAATCATTTAATAAAAAAACACATTTAATCACATTTTAATGAAAAAAGAAAAGGTACGCTTTGGTGTTTGTTTACTTTTCTTTGTTATTATTATTTTTTTTTAAATATTCTAATTAAATTATTCTCATTCTACATTGCATAAAAAAGGACTGTCCGAATTAATTATATTTTTCAAATGTTTCTATTTTATGTGTACTTTCCATTTTATGTGGGTTATGTGTTTACAAATGGTCATGCGTATACAACTAATTGTCGTTTTCGTGCTAGAACTCTTCCTGCTTGGGTCGACAAGATCGAAGATCGAACTTTGACATGTCACAAGACAAAACTCTCAAGCTAATGTTAACGCTCCTTGGGGGCGTTTCTTTTGAAAATTTTTCATTTTATGTGGATTATGTGTATACAACTTTCATAAATTTAAGTTGGTTTCTATTTAACGAATTTTCTTCATAACGAAGTGTTTAAGTGTAACGATGAGACTTCGTTAAATGGAAATTTCACTGTATTTAATTTAAATGAAATGAATGAATGTGAATGCTAAAGATGCTTTAAAAAATATGAAAGAGGTGTAAAAAAGTAAAATAAAATAAAAATATTCATATGAGACTGTCCTCGCGAGATTTTGTCACCACACTCTTAGAAAAAACTGTAAATTTATCAGCATTTGCCCATTAATTTTCACGGGCAACAACCTTATTTGATGAAAAACGGTTTGATCCACTAAATAAGCGGCCTTATCCCTTAGATACTTAGAAAAATAAGAGCAATCCACATATTCTTGCTGTTCTTGCCCATATGTGAGCAAAAATACGGTACGACCCCATACATTGTCCTCCGCTAGGGTGTAACCCTTCATTTTACTCGTGTTACGAAAACTTTAACCCGCCAAAACAGCGATTCTGTGATGATTATCAAACGTGCCAAGTGCTACGGAACATACTTACTGTTCCGTAAGCATATGTAATAATAAGTAAGTATATGTAAGTATATATATTCCGTAAAGTATATGTAAGTATATATATTCCGTATATTCCGTAACTCTATGTAATATGTAAAGTGTTATTGTGTTTTAAAGTGCGTTATATCCTGTGCATTATAATGCTGTATTACTTTTGCCCCGTAAAATTACGGTCTGCACAAAATAATGGGCATGGCTTTTTTTTTTTTTTTTTTTTTTTTTTTTTACGGGGTATGACTGGAATTTCTGGTGCCGGCCTCTGCCCGTAAATTTGCAGCTTCCGAGCTATTAAATACATGGCTTCCATAATTTCATTTCCTAAATCTTACGAAAGCCGTGATTTCAGTAACTCGTGTGTCGTAAGACATAAACACAATGATATACACAGGGCTCCCAAATGGTCCGCCAACTGAATACCAATATTTTTTAACAGAATATTTCATGGTAGGTTTCAGCAACATTTCCGAAAAAACTTACCTCCGAAGGTGGTTTCTGCAAAATATGCAAGAACAATCTAAAAATAAAATTTTTCTAACAAAATACCGGTATTTAAAAAGCAGACCAAGAACGAAACAACAAGAACGAAAAATCACGCGTCAAGCATAGATTATGTAACACTTTCCAACGCCTCCAAAATGATTTTACAAATCATTACCGTTTAATAAGCTGAAAGATAACATCTAAGTAAACAATTTGGAAAACGCATAACACATTTAAGAACGTAATTTCAGGAATTTCCAACATATACAATATTCGGAAAAATATCCGAATACTTTTATTCAGCCCTGTATATGATCTATAGATTTGCATATATACTACATACGATGCTAAATTTTAGTTTAGTTAGGAAACACGTAGCACAGTTTAAAATTCTCCTTCTAGAGTTTCTGTCAATGAACGGAAATGTGTTCGCGAACTTTTGTGCTACCCTGTATATGAAATACAGAATTTATACACACCAAGTAATAGACAAAAAGTGAATTAAATTCAAAATCGCGTTCAGCAACTTAAAACGCACTTCCAGGAATTATTGTTAACAGACAGTAGAGAATTCTTTTGTGTGTCCCTGTAAATGAACGATGACTGCTATACACAAAATATTCTGTAGTAAGCCTCTTGTAATGCACCTTAGTGATATATATAAATTTCAATGCGTTTGAAATGGTGAAACATTATTTAATTAAACCGCAAACGATTTTTCTCCATACACGTAATGTAACGGAATTCTTTTGACTGTCCCTGTAAAGTAACTATAAGTGTTATACACACCCTATTCCATATTAAGCGTCTTGTAATGCACCTTAGTGATATATATCAATTACAATGTGTTTGAAATTGTGTAACATCATTAAAATAAACCGCAAATGACTTTTCCACATAGACCATAATGTAACGGAATTCATTTGAGTGTCCCTGTAAAAAAAACTATAAGTGCTACACACTTCAATTGAAATAGGGAACATGCTATAGATAACGACAATAAATTGCAGGACAATCCGAGCATATTTACGGGAGTTAGAGCACGGACAGACGGCAGACGGCAGATGGAAGACGGCCAGGCAAACCAAAGTCATAAACACTTTTCAACTAGGTTGGAAAGTATTAAAAAGCAAAGCCTTCACACATAATATACTTCTGAATATGATAAAAAATACACCTTTATTCTCGTTATTATCTCCAATGTGTTTAATGTTTTAATAGTTGTAAAAGATAATTAGTCATAAGACAACATCTGATTATAAGCGAAAATATTATTTAAAAGCTATTAATAATTCATGCAATTAAAAACATCTTACGCAAATACAAGAAAGATACTATTTAATTCGTCCAACGCCATCTTAATAAAATATTCTTTCCTAATTATCTTAGAGTTTCTCATTTTTTTACCACATAAATATATGCAACTAATAGTAATTAGAATTTTCTATGCAATTAAGCAAATAGTAGATAAAAAATATCGTATGTACTTATTAATTTTCAGTATCAGTGATTTTTTTAAGCGGCAATAATTACGTTTAAAGGACATAATTTTATTTGTATTAAGTCTGTAAATGGGTTGTCAAGAAAATTCAGCACTTAAGAAAAAGGTAGATTTGCAATTTAGATGATAATGTATTTTCTAAAACTGAATTAATTTACGTTTTACATAAAACTATTAACGAAAGGTTAACTTTTATGTCTTAATTAAGATACATTAATGTTTTTGCTCTTCATAAATTGCAGCTTAGTAATGAGTCTTCAAAGTTGTATTATTTACATTAATAATAATAATAAATATTTGTGAGTTAGTATGTGTATAGACTCACGGAGCGACGGAAAAATCCGTTTTAACAAAATTCGGTACAGATAACAGGGATGAGATTCCTCAAGACTTTTTGCATACCAGTATAATGTTAGAGAAAATGTTTTTTTTTTAATCGGAACATTCTGCGATTTAATAGAACAACATTTTCTCTAAGATTATACTGGTATACCCGAGTCGGAGAAATCTCATCCTTGAGATAATAATTAAAGGAAAAGGGGCTGATGGAGACGGAGACAGCCGAATGACAATTTTCAAAAATGGATTTATATATTTTTCAAAGTTAAATCGATTTGTTGTTGGATTTTTGCATTAGCAAATAAGGTATCTGATGGTAATATGATCAGAGCAATTAATATGACCAACCTGTAATAATGTCATTAGTTTAAGTAAAATCGAATAGATGGCGTTTGAATCCAGTCAGAAGAGCTGGTTTAGTCTTTGGTTTACTCACTTTGGTTTGCGTGCTTAGACCACATACACGAGAGAGCAACCATTTTCGTTTTAATGTTAGTTGCGTCGACATGTTATAAGTTTGTCACTGGTAAAATTGTTATTTATTTTACTAGGGGGCTCTGCCCCCTGCTCGCCACGCTCACCAACCCCCGTTCTGATTTCACAGCCTCTTAAAACCTGGTAATGTATCCTGTTTTAAAAAGATGATGATGGTGATATCACGAACGACGAATATCTTCTGTAATCAGGTTATAATGCTTTTTCATTTAACTGGTTATAATGCTTTTTAATTTAATTCATCTTTTTTATTTTTAATATTCATGTGTAAACACAATTTTTATGACGTAATTTTCTTTATTTCCTGCTTTCAACACGTGATCATTTAATTATTATTTTAAACTTTCATTATTGTTTTTAATAGTCTCACGCAAATACATTTTTTATTTGAGATAAAACATAATACTTTGCGCTTATTTAGAAATTGGCAACAATATAAAAAAAAAATGACTTTTTCAATAAAAGATTTTTTACTCGATTTTTAAGGATTTTTTGAGTTTTTATTGTCCGACCGTGATAATTTTTTTAATTTCTGAAAGCTTGTTATATTTCGCGTCTGGTGGTATGTATTTCGAATCCGTAGGATGGATAGAAAAAAAGTAATAGCTCCTCAAAAAAGTCCCTAGTAAAAAAGCGATGAGAATAACCCGGAATATCTATGCAGAATTTGATTGGTCCATTTCTAAATCGTTTTTGGCTCAGTTCCAGATTACTTTTTTTTAATATAGAAGGATTTAAACAAAGTATTTATAATTATTTGTATACATGATATTTTATCTTTTTTTACTATTCATTTTAATTATATAAACGAATTTTAACATCGGTGTGCCAAGATAGATTTAGGAACATTTTTATAAAACTCGGTCTTGTTGACAATATGGCCAGGGGGGTGGACGTATTTCCTGCACGTATGGGCATATTACATGTACATAAATAGAATATTTTTTTAAGACTACGAATCCCGAAAAGAAAAGAAGAGTTTGGCGACAAGAAAGCCTGAGTGAGCGAGTTATAAAAGTGAATAAACTACCACAAAATACTGCTGCAAAAAGGCGTGGAATTCCCAGATGAACCGTCCATCGCTTTCTTGTAACAATAAAACCTCTAATAAATCACAATTCTGTATAAAATCAGTTCTTATATTAGACCAACAAAAAGCTCTTCTAGAAGAAATTTTAGGCTTGTTGATGTGGGTTATCCTAGGGTTACTATAATGCAAGCTGAATCATCAAGCAGTTTGTCTTCCACTTAGACTAAGACTCTTATAAGGGGAGCTGACGCATATCCATCTTGTTGCCCAAAATAACCGCCATGTTGTAACCCAGCTCAGCATTAGGAAACCTCCCTAGCAGGTTTTTGCCGTCCCTGTCACTGTCACTCGCCGTCGGTAAGCCAACCAGTTTTAGCTTGGTTTTTAGATCGTTGGGTTATTAAATGGCTGTATAATTCAGCCTGTAGTATAGGAACTCTAACTTACACCAATCAGCGATTGTTGCCTACGTGGCATGGATAATACTTCTTCTCCTACGGAAAATTAAATGACGACGGCGTGAGTCAGCCGGGATTGTAGGAGACTTAGTTTAGATTAGTCTGTTATGTCAAAAATCATTAAACTCTGCATCTTTAATTTTGCAGCGCAAACAAAATAGACTACAATTTTTCATTTAGAGAAGAAATAGGTGGTAGATATTGGTTGAAATAATTTTAGTATTAAATCAGAATGTTTTTAGGAGGAAAAGTTAACAAACGGAGCTTTCCAGAACGCCAAACCTCAATAAATAATATTCTCGACGATTATTTTAATAAATTATGAAAGGGTCAAATTGAGAATAGCTTCATGATCTCCCCCCAAAAATATTTAATATGGATGAAAAAAGGTGTCGTCTCAATTTTCATAAATATACAAATGTTTAAACTCTTTTATTATATTATGCACTCTTTTTGAGACCTTTTTAAGGGCTCAAAAAGAGTACATTTGTTTGCTAATGATCCAATGAATATGAAAAAGGCTTTTTACCCCTTGCATTCATTTCCCTTTAAATATATCAGAGTTGAAAAGTTTAAATTCATTTTTCTCCGTTTGTATTTTTTCAATGTATCAGTACAATCAAAATGTATAAACTTTAATATATATTTTTCAACTGACACGCTATTTTTTGTATGATTTTTAACGTGCCTGTTAGGCATTTTATTTTTAATAATATAAATAATTTAGTTTTGAAAAATAAAAATGTTAAGCACAATGAAATTAACTATTCTTTTTATTAGTCACATTTTATTAATGTATTTTTTCATATGTCATGAGATTTTATTTATTTTTTCGTTAGTTAATTAACATTGTTTAAAAAAATTCCTCTAAATATTTTTTTGACTATGAATAGATTTTTCTAATACTTTTTAGTGCTAGAATACTATAAATAGAAAATGTCGTTATTTTTCTTTCTTATAAATAATTACTACAACAGTAATCTTAATTTTGGCTATGTGCACAAATCCACCGCAACTTTACGGCAAAAATGAACAATTTATTTCAACAGTTTTAATTCAATAAGTTGGCCCACGTGCCTGGAAGTTTCTGTTTAAGCAGCCCACATCTGCTGGTTTTGTTTTATTAGATAAACTAATCCCCGAAATTACCAATTGTTCTTTCACGTGCTTTCCAGTTCAACCTTTTCTTTAAGTGTGTGTGTGTGGGGGGGGGGGGCAGAAAGAAAGAGGGGAAGAGGAAAATATACTTATATTCCGTGAAACAATAAAGTTCCCATTAAAATAATTCTGTATATACTCATGATAATAGGTATTTTGTTTTAAATATATTGTCACAAAAAAGATAGTAAATAAGATTTTTGTGTTGGATATATTTTTCATCCATTATTTCTTCCGAGAATTCCCTGAAAAGAGAAGTATGAAAAATGTATATATTATTACTGCATTTAGAAAACAAAATCTATATTAATAAGAGAAATTTGTTTGTCTGTGTGTCTGTTTGTTGGTGATGGCTAGAGAAATATATAGGGAAATATATCGGAACTTTTCTGTTGTTTATCAAAAGATTGACATAATTCTATAACTATACATAAATGTGGCCTTTTTTCCTTTCTTGATGGTTTTAAAACTGTAGATTTTGAAAACAAAGATATATTTCCAGAAACCAGATTTAGAAATTTTCGTTTTAAAACTTTTCTATAGTTTATAAAAAGATTCACAGAATTATTTCAGTACAAATAAATCTGGCATTTTCTTCTTTCCTAATAGCTTTAAAACTGCAGATTTCGAAGACATACAAAAGATATACAGATCCCGAATTCACGGACAAACTTTAAGGACACTGTATACTTACAGAACAGGACACTGTAATAAATAATTTTTGTATAGGAAACCAATGTCAGAAATCCATTTATTTAGTAAAAAATACAGGAGTCTCACTACAATCAGAAGTCGCGTTTTCCTTCATAACTTTAATAGTATTTAAGATATACAAAGATTAGTCAATATCTCCACTACTGTGAAAGTAATGAACGAAAACGCGACTTAAGATTGAAGTGAGACGCCCTTTAATTTTTGACGAAATAAATGAAGTTTTGACCCTGGTTTCCTATATAATATATGACTTTTACAGTCCATCCTGTAATCCATTAATTAAATTCTTTACCAACCTACTGTAAAAAACATTTATTGTACAAGAAACCAGAATAAAAAATCTGGGAACAAGTATATATATATAATTTGATGATTGCACTATGACATTTTTAAAACTAATTATTTAACAATAAATTATTATACAAAACTGCTGAAATGCACGCTATGAAAAAAAAATGACAAATGCATAATATTTTTTAAAATAATGCTGTAGTTTTCAATAAGGTGGAAAAAATAAGCACCGACTCCTTCTTGGTCCAAATTCAAAATTAGATCAATATGTATGTATGGTGTTTTACTTTTAATAATAAACTCTAGATGGCAGCACCACAGAAATAAGTCTCTCCAGTCAGTACTGCTAAGTATCGTTCAGATATTATTGTTTCACTGCAGTACCCATAGAATGTAGACGTAGTTCTGTGATGTGTCATGTGTAAGTACTTGTGTTGTGATGTGAATTAAAATTGTGTAAAGTAATTTATGCGTCCACACCTCTTTGAATATGTAGGGGAAGACGGGGTACAATGAAACAAAATTTACTAATTTTTTTTTTCCTATCCACTATTTTGCATGCACAAAAATATAATTAATGCATACTTTTAATCTTGTATTTTCCCCATCTATATAAATTTTTATTATGTTTTAAACAATATTTTTATGCTTGAAAAATAACTAAAAGTAAATGTCTTACAGTGTTTCATTGTACCCCGTATGCCGGGGTACAATGAAACACATACTGGGGTACAATGAAACACTCCAAATGATGCAAGCAATTTTCACCCAATCTAGTTTATTTTATGAACAATGAGCTGAATACAAAAACAAAACTTAATTTATAAAATACAAAAAAGGAACTTGATTAAAATACAAAATATGAACTTCTTTAAAAGACAAAAAAAAGAACTTTATATAAATATTAGAGCCTTAGATGAAAAGTAAGAAAATGCTCTGCAGCTTCATTAGTCAGGACTTCAGTTTCATTAATCTGACCATGGAAATAATTTTCAAAAGAACAAAGCCTATCTAATACATACGAACACAAATAATCTTCTTCACAAAAGATTTTTCTATTGAAAGGCCATATTCCAACATGTTTCATTGTACCCCGTCGGCAAGTGTTTCACTGTACCCCGCACTGAGGTTACTAAATAAAAAAATATTTACAAACTTCTAATATTTATTTTTTTTATTTTGGTTTTGGAGGTATGAAGACAACAACCCAAAGATAACAAAGTACAAAAAAAAAATAATTATTGCTTATAACAACAAGGAAAAAGAAACAAAATTACTTTTAGTAAAGAAACTTACTTTCACTGATGAAAAACAAATAATCTTCTATTACTAATGTTGTAGACGTGTGAATGTATCCAAATCACATCAGTAACTGAGAAGTATAGTTGTATAGCATATATATAAATTGCAACATTCTGTGATAAATTTTACTGATTTTACAAGTAATGTTTCATTGTACCCCTTGTTTCATTGTTCTCCGTCTTCCCCTATATTTAATTAATTAAATAACCTTCAAAATAAAGTATAGTATATTTTAAATTTATACCTTCAAACATAATATTTGGAGCATTTCTACAGAATAGAAAGTGGAGTACAGCTATAAAGTCCATCGCATAAAGTATGGCATGGAAACAGCAAAAAGTATAGCATGCAAATAGGACAGAATCATTGACTAGAAATATAAATGGACAGCGGACTAGCAACCCTTTCTTGAAGAAAACATGTCCTTTCCTCCAGCAGGTGTGGAGGAAGAATATTCTGCCAAACAGGTTTTTTTTCGCGCCAAACTGTCACGGAAATTCCACAGCTCCCGAGAAGAAACTGAGATTTTTCACTTGCGTTTGAGTTTGTCAAGTTTGAGAAACGGATTACCGCCAGAAAGCGGCACCCTTTCGCCTATTTTTGGCGATGAAAGGGGAAAGATATATTCTTCAAGTCTGTTGGAAGAAAAGAAAGGAGTCCGCTGTCCATTTATATTTCTAGTCAATGGACAGAATCCTTTTTTTTTATAAAAAGTTTTGAATGATTAGAAATTCTATATGCTAGGGGGAAAAGGGGGTAAAGCAGGAATTTTAGAGGAGGTGGTTATTTATATGTATGATTATTTATTTATTGTCACAAGAGAGTCGACAGTTCCCTGTTGAGTAATCAAATGCAACATTGAATCTGCATATTTTTTCCATAATAATGATCATGCATATCACATTTGGTGCAATCCAATCTCACAGAATTACGGAATAGCCACCTGTTGTTCGATATACACAAATGTCTAAGCCTTAATAAATTTTAAGGTTCATAGAATTCCGTGGAAGTTCTTGAGTTAGAACGGCTGCAAATTTGTATAACATACAGAAATACAGCAGGTAAATCGGATTTAGGGCATCCGAAACCATACAGATTTATCAAAATTCGGAAGTAAAAAAATTCTCGAATCTAATATTTTTTATTGTAAATACAAAAAAAAAAAAAAAAAAAAAAAAAAAAGAAAAAGAAAAGAGAGAGAGAGAAAAAAAAAGATTGAAACTATGAACTATTTATTATTTTCTCAGTGTTGTCAAGGGAAATATGTGTAAGCAATATAAAGATAGATAATTATGAAAAACGACTACAAAAAACATTCTGAAAAATAATTGTAACTCTGTAAAACTGCAGAGTAACAGGTAATATTGCAGAAGAGAAATAAACAGTCAACATATTTCTCTGTGCGAAGTAGATATATTCTTAGTATATAAAGGAAATATGTTACGAAATTCTCATTTCTCCAGTTCGATTTTAATGATTATGTGAGGTTTATTACTTTAAATTAAACGTGACCTTTTTAAAAAAATATTTTATATAGATGTTTAAATTTTGACATGTCAATAAATAAATAAAAATCATCTGACAGTTATTTAGAATACTTTATTTCACACAAACTTATTTTTTTTTCAACTTTGTAATAAAATTTCCAGTGCGGGAGTCGAACCTCAGGCCATTGATTTATATTGCCAACACTTAACCTATTGAGCTACCCGAACCGTAACCAGCAGACACATTTTACTCAAATAAACTTAATGCCAATAGCATCTGATCTGACATGTAGACGAGCTCAAAAAAAAAATACTACAGGTAATGAAATTCTATTTAACGCTTGAAACGTAGATACACTTTTTAATATTTTAACTCATTCATATTGATTGCTAAAAATATCATACGATCATACTTTTTCCACCTGTGAGGGTGGGGAGGCCCAGGCCCGGAGTTGAAACCATACCTTTGTGTAAATTGCCAACGCGGAACAAATGTGTTACACTCACGCACCGAAATTTGGCGACTTTTTGGTTGGCGCGAATTTTAAGCCCGCACCAAACCAATAACTTAATACTATAGCTATGTTGCCATTAAAGGAAACAAATCCCCTAAATTTGGCGATTTTTTTCCTTTTTATAACCGATTAAAAAAAAAAAAGAAAAACTGTGCGTGAGTGTATGACATCATAGCCGCCAACACTCTACCTACATAGCTACCTGGACCAGCAACTAGCAGACCCATTTCACTTAGATTATGTTGGCAATTCAAATCAAAGGCCTTTGGTTCGACTCCCAAATTGGACATTTTTTCGCCCAATTGGGAAAATTAAGTTCGTACGATATCGTCGCTAATAAGTATGATAGAATTAAAAATAATAAAGTGTACGTTGCATGCTTTATTTTCTTTTGTAAAAAGCGTTGGATAAATTTAGTTGATTTCATATTTCTGTAATTTTTTTTTTGTTACACTTTCAACATTTATTTTCTACATTTTCTGTTTGAAGTGAAAGTGAATAAAAACACAAAGGAAAAAGTTTTAATACATCCCAAACGATGTTGTGCTAACCAAGTTGGATTAAAAATTAACGCGAATATCTTATAGACATGTTTAATACAGGAAAAAAGAATATATTGTGCTAATCAACTCACAATTTTAATCACGTTACGACATTAACTTCAAATCTCCTTTCTTTGTTCACGGTGATAGCAAATATTTGAACAAAGTCCCTTCTTTACTTTTCTAAAACAATGCAATTAAGCAATATTTTTAAATTGAACAGAGAATCGATTTACTGTTCAAAAAAATAAAAATAAACTCATTAAATGAAATTTTTGAAGTTTCATTTTCCATCCTGTTACTTACCTAGAAATTAATACCTTAGTGCGAAAATTGAGTAAGAATAAACGACTAATAAAAGAAAAATAAACGAATTCCTTCCCGTTAAAAATAATCATTGTTTAAATATTAAAGCTTAGTTTTAACAAATAACTTGTATATTCTATGCATATCCCTGTTTTTCAATCTCAATATGACTTCTGTTTTAAATGTAATAAATAAATAAATGAAGCAATTCTGAAGCAAAAAAAAAACCAACGAGACTTGAAGCGACTGTTTCGTAATAAAATATTTGCTTGCGTTCGTGCAAAAACTCATGTTTTTAATGTTAATTACTTGTAAATTAACATTTACTTATTGAGTGCCAGTTAGTGTATTTTAGCGAGAGTGTTTTGACAAAAGAGAGTATGTTTTGTGACATTCACATTCAATTTAATCTACGCCGTGGCCATTGGATTGTCTTTATAAATAAAAGAGTGGTGGAATAGGTATACATGATGTATGCCCTTCTTTAATTTTCTCAGTCAATGCAATTAAGCAAGATTTTTAAATTGAACGAAGAGTAGATTTATTGTTAAAAAAAGCTTTCACTAAGCAATTTTTTTAAATTTTCATTTTCTATTTTGTTACTTAAGAAATGTACTATTTTGTTACTTAGTTCTAAAACTGAGTATAAAGCCTTAATAAAAGAAATATAAATGAATTCCTTCGCTTTTAAAATAAGGCACATGATGTATGCTTAGATTATAAGTCTTTGTCCAAACTGTTGCAATGCATTTGTCAGGACTTGGTAATATTAAACGAATTAGACGTTAACAAACATTACCTTAGCGATAAGGGAAGACTCACCAACATTTTGTTCAATATACTGTCAACCATTTAAATTTTATTGCTCGTATATGTCGCCACTATCTTATATCTATATGTTTATCTCTGAAACTTTCGTCCAAAATGCTCTCGACAAATCAAATTTATGGCTCCTATGTTGCCACTTTTCTATTTATGAAGGCACTCTAAATGTTCGTCTTCAAAAAACTTGAGGCCATTTTGCTTTTGTTCATCACGCCTTTAGAATCTAAAACACTATCCCTAGGTGTTGAGGTAAATGTTTTTTTTCTTTTTTTCATTTCTGTTAGTCCAATTTTAACTTTAAATATTACTTAAAGATAAAATTAAATATAAAATGTTCTGTTAATTTTATAAAAATTGGCAAAGAAAGTTTATATAAATAACAAATTTATTTGTTTTATACAATTATTAAAGATAAAATATTAATTTCTTACACGTAAACTCTGTTACAACATGCTTACATTTTTTACTCTTACGTAATAGCAGAAACCATTTGGTTCATCTAAATTTAACTTCTTCTCGTCTAAGAGAAATACAAATTCCCATTTCTTGTCATATACAACTTGGATATTAGTAAATTGTACTCTATTAGGAGTAAACATACTTTCCAATCTCCTGCTTTTTCTAAATCACAAAATAATGCTTTGAAACAGGACATTTATTTAATTAAATATGTCTTACTTCTTTGTGGCAGTTATTAGAAATCTACGAGTTGTAATCTTTCCAACTGAGTGAAAAAGTGTCCAGACCGAGATTTGAACACAGATCCTTGGGTTAAAATGTCAACGCTCTTCCAACTAATCAGTCCTGGACAAATCCGTCGGACACGTTTCACTCAGACAACCTTTTGGCAATGACATTTGGTCTGTTATCTGAAACAGATCAACAGAATATACCACAGGTAAAGGAGGTCCAATAAACGCTGGATACGTAATTATACTTAGTTATTTTAAAACAACCATACTGATTAGTAAAGCTTTCATAAGAGTTGTAATTTTTCAACTGCATGAAAAAGTGTTTAGCCAGGGATTCAAGCCTGGGTCCTTCGTTTAAGCTGAAAACGCTCTTCCATCTAAGCAGTCCGGAACAAGTGCGTCGGACACGTTTAACTCAGACAACCTTTTGGTAATAACATCTGATCTGTTACCTGAAGCAGTTCAACAGAATATACACACAGGTAAAGGAGCTCCAATAAACGCTGGATACGTAATTATACTTAATTATTTTAACACAACCATACTGATTGGTAAAGAAGTCTTAAGTGTTGTAATTTTTTCAAGTGAGTGAAAAAGTGTTCAGCCCGGGATTCAAACCCAGGTTTCTCATTTAAACTGCCAACGCCTGACTGAGCGAAATGTGTCCGCCGTATTCGTCCAGGATAGCATAATTGGAAGAGCGTTGGAAGGACGTTGTAATGTAGAAATAATATCTCTGAGAGAAGAAATTTCGACAAGAAAAGAATTTCTTTCTACTTTATTTTTCGCAAAAAATCGCATTGAAATGAACTGATCGTATAAGCCGCAATCCTGCGCTTGTAGCTTTTATAAAGCATGAAAATATTAATAGCATTAAATGGTGAACACTTTTTAAGTTGCAACTTGCTCGTTTTAATCCTGCTCTCATTTTTGCCGTTCTCGTTTTAACCTTGCTTCCGTTTTAATCGTGATTCTATTAGACAAGTTCGACTATATATTTGGTTTCTTTCTAGATATTCAGGCAACCCTCTTCCACAGAAAGTGATATTGTATTTCCTGGACACGACAGAAACAACAACAACAACAACAACAACAACAACAACAACAACAACAACAACAACAACAACAAACGATTTAAAATTATATTATATTACAATAAATTACATTAAATTAGAAAACATTTTTTGAGGCTGATTTACGAAAATAGTAAATCACTTATACATCACATACTAACAACTTCATTAAAATTTATCAATTATTTTCCCCATAACTAGTAAAGGTTGTTATTTATAATTCCCAGAAACGAATTTGGAACTAAAATTAATTACTTTATTTTGCGCAATTAAAACGACAAAAAATATTTTTTAAAGTGAATTTTGCCTGATATATTACCATAAATTTATGATATTTCGAACTGTGTTAATTAGAATCTTATGAGCCATAAAATATCCAGTAATTAGCTTATTAGTAAGTTGTTTGATATGGCTTATATTTACAAGAAATGTTAATTTGTATCAAATACGTTTAAACAAATTATATTTCCTACTTCAAACATAAATTTTGGTAGTCTTTTTTTTAAATATAAAATAACCACGTTAAATATATAAAGTTTCTTTAAGGTGCTTATTTGTAAAATATAAATTGTACTTTTCAAAACAGATATATTTTAGATAATTTTTTTTTTAAATATTACAACTTTTTAGAATACATTAAATATGACAATAAAAATATTTTAATTATTCTGTAATATTTGCGCAATGCTTTAAAGAACTGTTGTAAAATCTGATTAAAAAAGAAAACATATGTAAGCTACTAAAAACAGAGAAATAAATTAAAATTATGCAAAAAAATTAATTAAAAGCAACTTTTTTTTAAAAGTACAATGTTTCCTCTTTTGTTAAAACACCAACCACATAAGTAAAACAGATGGTTGTGTGAATTGGTTTTATTTTGCGCAGATATCACGAATTTATTAATTTCCTATTGTCTATTAGGTAGCTTTCATTACAAAAATCCTATTGCAGTCTTTCGGAGGAAAGCAATTTCAAAAAATTTAGGTATATTTTCACCGATCGTGACCCCTAACCACCTCTTGTGTAACTCTCTTATTTATGAACCTATATGGATGTCACTGAGTATGTGTATAAGACATACCAAGGTCTCGACCCAGTTCGTTGGCCAGCTTCATCTGCCATCTTGTTTCAAAATGGTGGCCAGTTAATTTTTTTTTTAATTTCTTAAAAAATTCAAAAATATGTATAAAAATAATAAATTGAAAAAGTTGTTTCCTTTAAGTGTTAGATCATGATACGAAGATTCCGGAACATTTTTTCATTTGGCTTTATCTTAAAAAATGTCTGAGATATGGAAGTTTGAAATTCTAGGGTAGCTGACATTTTGAAAAAATCTGATTTTTGTTATGCTGTAACTCTCATGCTAAAATTCGTAATCAAATTCAGTATTTACAAAAACCGGGATTGAATTTTCTATAATCGAGTTCCAAGCACTTTAGCTTCGGGTATTTGAGTAAAATGAATTGAATTTTTAAAAACATGGAATATGGAAGCTACCTCCCCCCCCCCCCCCTCGGTGAAGGCCGAAGGACTTTTTTTTTCTGCTTGCCATTGTTAACATGCTTTCATATTTGTATAAATAAATCTGTGTTAAAAAAGGGTTTAAAAAGTTTAAATTCAGTCAGCTTCAATAAGTAGGAGAATAAATCTTAGAAAAACGTTTAAGAGGGCCGAAATGCTATCAGTCTGATGCTGAGAGTACAGGTATAATGCACAAATTCTATAAAAGGTGCAGTTTTCATTAACAAAGTGAACTACATGACCAACAAGCATCTTGAATCAATCATGAACAATGATTTATGAATTTGATAAAATCTGGTAGCCAGTAAAACAATCTAGTCGCCAGTAAAAAATATTTACTGGCGACTAATTCATATCATTGATTTTCAAAAGGCACAAAAGTTTTTTTATGAATTAATTGAGAAAAAATAATAACAAGCACAGTTTAGAATTAATAGTTGCATAGTTTAAAAAAACACTGAATTTAGCAAGATGTTATAAACCAAGTTTCCCAATGAAATTTATTAAAGTTATATGAGGGGTATGATGTTGATTTTCCATATTGAGTTTAAGATAGTACCTCTGTGTTTTTGTGAGATTCGATGGCAATTAATAGGTACGCAGGATACGTCCATATACTGCTTTTATTCAGAATATCAAAGGATAATAAAAACCAATCCAGGTTCATAGTGACCGGCTTACGCCGGGTAAAACTTTCCGTTCTCTCCACACCCGGAGAACTACCGAGGAGTGGCATACAGCAGGGAAAGATGTTAACAGCAGCAAGGCTAGAAGCAGAGTGATGTTTCTACTACAGAACTTTGAGTTTCAATGATAAGAATTTCGCCAAAATAGGGTTACTACACAGTGTCTAGGCGACAACACTTTCAGACAGAGGTATGCATAACTAATTGTATTTGCCGGGTCAGGATGCCAGATCTTTGGCAAAAGGACGAATTTTGTTTCAAAATTAATATCGCCACGGCGATTATAACCGACAAATGTCTTTCTCATGTGAACGGGATTTCGAGAGACAAAACAATTTGCGCTTTTAGCAGTCAGAATATATTTTTAGACATGGGTGTGAGTGATTGAGTTATTACCATTACCAAATAAGGTCATGTATCTGAGCAGTATGGAAAGATAGACATAATTTTTAACTGATACAGCTGCCACCAAAATGCCTTATGCACATATTGTGTTATAAGCTTGGTTTCGGAAAGTAAAATTACGAAAAGGCATCTGTGCTGATTTAATTCTTTTCTTTGTTATTTTAATCGAAAAGCCGTGAGATATTAGTGATCGAGCATAACTGAAAATGAAAAGGGAAAGAGTATAAATTACAGCCGGATTATTGATTGTAGTTGTAGATAACTCAATTAAATTTTGAAAAAGGCAGGGGAAAATATAATTTAAATAAAGGATAGGGTTTGTTAAAACTTAATATATGATTCTCATATCGTAAGGGGTTTAGAATAAGAGTAAGTCAAAAATTTGAAAAAAATCTAGATAACCATATTTTCACTGAATGTATATTAATTTTTGTTCAGCGCGACAGTAAAATAAGTCATAGTTCACTTAGGGAGTCGCTCGAGGGCAAAATAAGTTGGACCACTTAATGCAACGGCTACACGACAAGTTTCACAAAACCCTTCAATTCTCAAATTACTCAATATTGACTTACTCCACTGTCATTCTAACCCCCCTCATGTATCTCTGAAAAAAAGAGAAGTACGGTAAAAGATGAATTAACCGCCATGTTCGGGAAATGGTGTATGCCGGAAGCTTCAAAGGTCCGGATAGTTGAGAGCTAGAATATCTAATATCTGATGAGGAGGCATCGGTGAAATAATGAAGCTGGAAAACAATTTTTTGCGTATATTCCTGTCGAAGTCAATCAAATAATTCTGATTTTATTATTTTAAAATTTGCATTTGATGAACTTATTTGTGCCAAATTAAAAATTCCGAAAAAGTGATAAAATGCAGTTTGTGCTCATTTCATAAGTTAATTTTTGTACAGAAAAAAAAAAAAGGTTTAATAATTTAGTCGTTAAGTAAAAAACTTGGTCGCCAGTGGCAACTTGGTGACCCCATTTGTCAAACCTTGATCATGAAACATAAAAAATTATGGATTAGTTTCATTAGTCGTAGTTTATTTTTAGCTAAAAAGAAAATGTTTGTGACAAAATTTGCATGTGTAGGAAGCGGAAAGAAACATAAAATCAGTCAAAAGAAGGTAATATGATTAAGATCAATCCAGTCAATGTAAATTTATTATTATATTAAGTTTATTATTAAGTATAAACTTCGTTATCAATCTTGAACATGAAAAAACATATAGAGCTGTAAATTATGTATTCTAAACTGGAGGGTTCTAGAAAATAGATAATTTATTTATGTGCTTTAGTTAGTATTAGTCTCAATAGTTGAAGTTTATTGTTATCTAAAAAGAAAATATTTGTGACATAATTTACATGTATATAGGAAGCGGAAAGAAACATGAAATCAATCAAAAGAAGGTAATATAATTAACATCAATCCAGTTCATGTAAATTTATTATTATATTAAGTTTATTATTAAATATAAACTTCGTTATTAATCTTGAACATAAAAAAAACACATAGAGCTGTAAATTATGTATTCTAAACTAGAGGGTTTTAAAAAGTAGGCATTTCTGTGGTTCTGTGGCTACACATTCTAGATATTCTGTGTGAAAGTAGTTATTTCTGTGCTTTAAAAATTATACCAAATGAAACAAGTTTCCTGGAGTAGGGCTGTTAAAAGGAGCTCCCTTTGGAAGTTCTCTTGGGGTCCCTTCGAATGTTTAATTTCCTTGATTTCTTTCCAACAGAAATCCATCTCCAAAGTTAATTTGCCTTAAAATAATTAATATTAGTACTTTTATTTTATTACAGGAGTATTTAAGGTTTTTGTCTCCTTTACCTGTAAAAGTCCCTGAGATGCCTCCCCCACCCTCATACACAAACCTCAGAAAAATGTAACGTTAAATTTACTATGATACGTTTTTGTTCAATTTTTTTAGACGAGCCACCTCCATCGTAGGGCGCCAATGATTACATCTGTGAGATAGATATAAGTGTATCCTGCGGACGTGTAGGTATCGCTATCACTGCTAAGTTGGATAATATCCTTGCATTTTTTTAATCATGTGAAGAATGGTGCCCTTCATTGTGTGCCACAAGCAAATGTGCGCCCTTGATTACTGAAACGTTGACAGGCCTGCCCTAGAATATTTGTGTGTCACAAGCAAATGTGCGCCGTAGCTTACTGAAACGTTGGACAGGCCTGTCCTAGAGTATTTGTTTTTCATTTAAAACGCAAAATACTTTTCGTTTACACAAATCCATATTCTTTAGCTGAGGTACAAATATACTGAAACAAATCTTGTTTAGCCGAAACATTCGTTAGCATTGCATTGATACTCGTTAGCGAGTGTATCATTGTATAATATTAGGTTGTAACAAAAGTATTTTCGTTTTTTGAATGCTTTTATACAAAAGCATGCAGTTGGCACTACACATTTAAGCATTAGTAATTGTTGAATGTGCAGTTTTGTTAATTTTTAGCATCAAAATTGTCTGTGGAGAATGGATTCTCCTCTTTTATTCTCTTCAACTGGTCAAAATCAACATGTCAATTCTGCGTTTGATTTCAAGGCTGAGGTCCCCTTCCTTAAAACGTTTGGATTTGTTTTGAACTGTCCAGACACTACTCTTGTCCTGTTCTCCAACTACACGAGTTTTGAGGACAGTTTTATTGGTTTTAAGTCATAATTTAAAATTATGCCTTAAGATGCATATAATCTCAACATTTCTATTACTCTTTATGTGACCTAAAAAAGAAAGAAGTCTGTATGATTATAGAATATACAAGGATATGTATTCTTTTAAATAACATTTTATGTTCAACAATAGGGGTGAGAAAGTGACAGCTACATGCTTAGGTATAAAAGCATTCAATAAACGAAAATACGTTTGATACAGCCTTATATCTATATTAATGAAACAAAGTTTCGCTCTGTGCGTCTGTGCGTTTATCTGTCTGTCTGTCTGCGATGGCTAGCGAGAGCTGCCGCACCTAGAAGCCTGAAATTTTGGGTAAGGTTCATCCAAGGCAGGTCCTAATGCACCTGAAGATCAGATTTTGTATTTTTTAAGACCGCCCCCCCCCTGAGCCAGTTTAAGTTTATGCGCCCTACGTTGTCAATAACTTTTAGCATCAAGATTGATTGTGGAGAATGGATTCTCCACTTTTTTCTCTTCAACTGGTCAAAATTAACCTGTTACTTCTGGGTTTGATTTCAAGACTGAGGACCCCTTCCATATAACGTTTGGATTTGTTTTGAAATGTCCAGACACTGCTCTTGTCATGGCCTCCAACTATACGAGTTTTGAGGACAGCTTTATTGGTTTTAAGGCCTACTTTAAAATCATGCCTTAAGATGTATAAAATCTCAACATTTGTATCACTCTTTATGTGACCTACAAATGAAAGAAAGAAGCCTGTATGATTAATATAGAGGGACATGTAACATATTAAATAACAGTTTAAGTTCAACAATAAGGGTGCCTACAAGCTTTGGTATGAAAGCATTCAAAAAAACGAAAATACTTTTGATACAGCCTAATAAATAAATAAATAAAATTTAAATGAATTTTTTTTATTTTTTTCCCAAATGTAACGAATTTAAATGATCTCAGTATTCTTTTAATATTATTTTCCGATTTAATATTACACATTTCTTTTTTTTTTATAGTCAGTGTTTAAAATACAAGTTGAAACTCTCAACAACAGAAAGGAAGGACAGTTAATATCCTTTAAATGTTGCTATTCTAACATCATTGGATTGAAAAATAAATACGTAGCATGAATGTACTCACTAGTAATGTAAAGTTTAACACTTCAAACAGAATTATGTTACGTGAATCAATTCAAAACTTTAATCAACTTATGAGTTCTAGCTCAAATTTCTCTTCTCTTCGAACTGATGGCAAATATTAGTCCAGTATTCTTTCTTTAATTTTCTTAGGCAATGCAATTATGGAAGTTCTTTAGTGAAACGAGAAATAAATTTACACTTGAGAAAAATTTCAGCTAAATTAAATTCTTAAACTTTATTTTTTCACTATGTTATATAATAAGAAAATTATACATATTGAAAAAAAATTAGTACAATAATCTCTGTCTAATGCAGGACCTAGAAGAATTTCCGTCGTAGACAGTATTTTCCCTTAGACAAATTTTTGTTCTATGTCTTTGTTCTAGTATTACAGCATGAAAATCTTTCCAGGACAGATTTCCGTCTTATGCAGAACCCGCCTTAGACAGAGAAATTTATACATATTCCAAAAATCGAGTACAGTAAACTCTGTCTAAGGCGGAATTAATCGAGATCGAGAAAAGTTTCCATTGTAGACACATTCCACCGTAGGCTCTGGATTCGCTGGGCTTAAAAATTTTTCCGAGGCATATTTCCGTCTTACACGGAGTCCGTCTTTATCAGAGAAGTTTATACATATTCCAAAAATTGAGTTCAGTAAACTTTGTCTACGGCTCCTTTCCACAGGGTAGCACCCATCAGCTAGAAAATAGGGTACCCGGTTTCACCCTAATCTTCCCTATATATATATATATACAGGGATTTCAAAAATGACCGTATATTTGAAAAATCAATAAAAACCAAACGGGTAGCGATTGAAATACACCGTTTGTTGAATATGCTTGGGACAACAGTAAATTTTCAGGCAGACAAACTTTCGAAATTAGTTACAATTTTCAACAACAGATGGCGCTGCAGTCTGGAAAAATCTAAACCACGATATTTTCCACATATCCACCATGCGCAGCAATGATATGGCGTAGTCTCTGAACGAAATTACCAGAAACCTTTGTAAACCTGTGACTTCTTTCTGTGGGGGCACTTGAAAGACCAATTGAACATCAGAAGCAGTACATCTCTTCTGCATGTGAAGCCATCCCGCCTGACACGTTTACAAAGGTTTCTGGTAATTTCGTTCAGAGACTACGCCATATTATTGCTGCGCATGGTAGATATGTGGAAAATATCGTGGTTTAGATTTTTCCCGACTTCAGCGCCATCTATTGTTGAAAATTGTAACTAATTTCGAAAGTTTGTCTGCCTGAAAATTTACTGCTGTCCCAAGCATATTGCAACAAACGATGTATTTCTATCGCTGCCCGTTTAGTTTTTATTGATTTTTTAAATATACCGGTGATTTTTGAAACAAACTGTATATATATAATATGTATTTTGCAAGTTAGAGTTTCTTGAAAAAAATAATGTAAGTTTTGTTTCAATAAATGTTATCCCAACACAGCTATGTGTATTTGCATATTACTGTTCCTTACTTTGATTAGTAATTACATCAATCGAAAACGAATAATGAATAATGAATGATGAAATATATAAAAACAGTAATTAGTTATTAAATTATCTGCCACCTTTTGTGCACTTCCGCGACCGTTAATACAGAGTGATTTCTTTAACTTTGTTAATATTTCTGTAATACATTATTATCTTTTTATCCTACTTTTAATAAAATTTGTTGAACGTGAAATACCTATATTAAGATCATAAATGAGATGTTTTATAAGACTACGTGTTTCGGAGAAATATTTTTTTTTTTTTTTTTTTTTTTTTTTTTTTTTTTTTTGCTGCGAATGCGTTTATGGTGTTTATATTTCATTCGCATGACATTAATTTATTCGTCGTTATGCTTTTGTATAAAAAGAGTTAGGCAGAATTGGCTGGTAAATATATGTTTAATTAATACGTTATCAAGCTCCATTTTCTATTTATTGGTTAGCATGTTCGTTTTTTTAACGTTAATGTCGTTTTAAAAAGAGTCTCAATCAGGGTTTTACAAATTTGATAAAATCTGGTAGCCAGGAAAACATTATCTACAACCGTAAATAATATTACCTCCCCACGTCCCTATCATTGATTTACAAAAAAACACAAATTTTTTTAATGAATTATTTGAGAAAAAATAATAACAAGCATAGTTTAGAATTATTAATTACATAGTTTAAAATAGTACGTAATTTAAAGAGATATAAGTTTTCTAATAAAACTTATTGAAAATATATATTCTAGACAAAATAATAATAATTCTTTAAAGACGGCATGTTCGGGAAATGCAGATTGACGAATATTTTAAATGTCCGAATAGTTGACAATAACCATTGGGAAAATGTTCCGAAAGCTTAAACAACAACAACAACAAAAAATTACCGTACTTTCGTGTTATAACGGTCCCCACAATTATGATTATGCCAAGGTTGCAGTTATGATTTCGCCAAGATCATCGCTAAGTTTATATATAGGTCACTTAGCGATTCATTCTTAGGAGCTTCCCTTCTAAAGTTACAGAATTTCGTTATGGTTAATAATGTCTACAAGCAATGATAAAATAATAAATAATAATTATTACATAGATTTGTGTGAGTGTTTAAACTTTAGATACATTAACACAAGATAAAAATTAAATATAAAACATTTTTGCTCATATTTCAATACTTTCCAACATAGTTGAACAGTGTTTATGAATTCGGTTTTTCTGTCCATCTGTCTCTCTGTCTGTCTGTCCGCGTTTTTACTCGCATAAATACAGTCGGATTGTCATGTAATGAATAAATGTTATTGAGGTTCACACTAGCATGTTCGGTACTGAAAATGAAGTGTACTATTTATGAATAGATTATAGGGGAAATCAAAAATATTCCGATACATTTACGGTTAATGCCAAAAAACCGTTTTCAGTGCATTATAATCCTGCTTCACTATTCCAATCATTACAAACTTGATATGCGTTACTCAGGTAGATGACAACACGTTTTCTATACAGTAAAGAATAAGTAGCAATTATAATTTGTTTACAGGGACACCCAAATTATTCTGTTACATTACGGTAAATGAGGAAAAATCGTTTGCAGTACATTTTAATGATGTTGCACTGTTTCAAACATAAGGAAATTTATATGATACACTGACATGAATTCAACGTGATTTATATAGATTATAGAGTAAGTGACATTTATAGTACGTTTACAGAAACGCACGGAAGTTTTTCGTTGCATTAATATCTATGGAGAAAAATCGTTTACAGTGTATTTTAATGAAATTGATATACATTACGGAGGTGTGCTCGAGCATGTTTTCTGTAGATTTATTGAGTTCGGTCGAATATTTCGTTTATTTACAGAGACACTCGAATAATTTCGGTTGCAGAGCTGACTATGAGCCATAACTGCTGGATTTAAGTTTTAAGCTGTGATACACATTTAAAATGTTTATTTTCAGAGTATTCTGATGTGTATATTCCATATACAGGGTTGCACGATATAGAATTCACACAAATTAATCGCTATGGACCGCAATTACTGAAAATGAATTTTTCTGCGTTGTGTTTTTTTTTTAAATGTTTCTTTAGAGATCTCATTTCATTGTATGAACAAAAATAACATTTCTTAACAATATTCCGATAGTGTAGGAAAGTGTTTCATAATCTATAGTTTGATGTATGATTTTTAGTTCTTGTTTATTTAGAAGATATAGTAACACAAATGCTAAGAAAAAAATCGTCACTCATACAGAATGAAGAACAAATGCTGTATTTAACATACATCATTGAACTACATTTGACGGCTATATGAGATAAAGTAATAAAATTAGTATATACACACTTCTTTGAGAGTTTGTTTTGAATACAACTTCCTCTAATGATATATCATTCATCAGAGGGTTACACCAAAAAGATGTACTTTTTTATATTAACATGATAAAGATAAAATTAAAGATAGGAAGTAAAAAATTCCTTCACTTTATCTGAAAAATCGGCAGATTATTTACAAAAAAAGAAAGACATTTCCAACATTAAAGAAAAATCACCAAACAAGTTATTACTTGATGTCGTATAACTATTTTTATTCTTTATTCGATCAGTTAATTTCGTTCAGTTGAAAGTACTCACATTTCCTTCGAGGCGTTAAAATATCCATAAAATTAATTTCCGGAGCTTTATTTGCCACCAACTTCTTTCTTCTCAGCTCTTTTCATCTTTATTGCTAGAAATAAGTATGACAGTTAAAACAATTTTTTAATATACTCTTTTACAAGCATTCAATCTTTATCTTGAAAATTATGCCTAATTTCATGACTGCAATTCATAATCTCTACAAACAATTTCCGCTACAATACATATATTTGATGTGGGTACCGAACCTGATTATGGAAAATTCACTTTTTTTTTAACCTTGGTCCTTTTTAACCTTTTTTAACCCGCGTCGAATAAATTTATTTAAAAATATATAATTTTTGTTATTTTTTAAGACATGACAACGGTTCAGTTGCGGTACGTATTTATAAATGTAACTTACTTTTTCCTTATTACTTGATGTGTATAAATTCTCTAGATCATACACAGGGCAGCACAAAAGTCTCAAGTACATTTACGCTTATTGATGGAAATTGCTGAATGGGTATTTTGAACTGCGCTTTTATGCGTTTTCTAACTGGTAATTCTAGAAATTGGATTTTTACATGAGTCATGTGTTTGCTAAACTATTTACTTAGACATCAGCCATCATTAAACGTTAAAAATTTCTAAAAGTATTTTGTAAGTGTTGGAAAGTGTTACATAATCTATGCTTGACGCATGATTTTTCGTTCATATTTGTTTATATACAGGAACACAAATGCTTTGTGAAAATCGTCTCTCACGCAGGACGGAAGCACGAATGCTGTATTTAACAGACATCAATGAACTACATTTGACGTTCATCTGTATCTGTGATAAAGTGATAAAATTACACTCTAAAAAAATCCGTGAAAATACAAGAGATTTTCCGTAAAATTTCACGGAGAAGTTTCATTTTTCCAGAACAACAGTACAATTTCCGTAAATGGCATTAGTTCCGTAAAGGAGATTTCAAATCCGTAAATATGCAGAAAGTTTTCGGTAAATTTAATGGATTTTGTCCGAATTTCTTTCAAAACAGTACAATGTCCGTATTTCTTCCAAAACAGTGCAATTTCCGTAAATAACTTTTAGAGGTTTGCGTACAGAAATTGCCTGCCCATGTCTGGACAGTAATTTTTTGTAAAAATAATAGTAATATTTATATTTTTTAATGAAATATTTAGAAATGATTGTTTTTATAAGTTACAGAAAAATATTTATTTTTAAAATCTATTTTTTATTTTTATTGATAGTGCTTCAAAATTAGGACTTTTTTTTTTTACTTTTTTTTAAAATTTTTGTTTTAACTTTTCTAACGTGAGGCGATATTGGGTTATTTAAAGGTTTCATAACATAATATCTCTGCAAGTTATCGCTATGTAAATTGTATTAAACTAAACTGATTTGGCTTATAAATTTTCGAATTAAACTAAAATTTATTATTTTATAAATTATAATTTTACAACGTTTATATTTTTTTCCTTAAATTTATAAAAAATAGTTAATATTTTTTCTTTACTTTTATAAAAATGAAGTTTATAATTTTATTAACTTTATAATTTATTTTTTTAGCTTATAATTTTATAAATTAAACTGAATTAATTTAAACTAAATCAATAAGTCCAAATTTAAACTTACCTATCATATCACAAGATCATTAATTTCGAAATTGTCTTTAAAAATCAATTTTTTGTTTTAATATTATTAAAACTATTCAGTTTGATAGAACCGTACACAAAAGTTCTCAGAATAGCTAAAAAATAATAATTTACTTTATTATAAAATTGTTTATTTACGTAAGTTTTTTAAAATAAGAGATAACGAAAAGTTATTTTAATAACATGTAATAAATGCGTCTCCTTCAAATAATTATTGTTTTTATTGGAATAGATAAATAGATCATCTCATAAATAATTTAAAAAAGTATATGTTCAAAAAAAAAAAAAAAAAAAAAAAAATGTTATACTATTACAAAAGGATGCAATCATAGAATGACTCTTAATACAATGTTTTACGCATATAATACATAATAAGTTAAAATTTATCTGGTTTATCTGTTATAAGGCATTAAATAATAAAGAAAAATATTGAAAATTATGAAAAGAAAATATTAAAAAACTTGGAACACTTGAAAAAAATCCATGGAACATTCAAGTTTTTGCAGCATAAAAGCGACTGAAATATGTAGCAACATTTGGGAAACTTGAATGTCAAGTCTTAGCGTAGCGGTTGGGACCTCCGGTTCAGTAAGCTCGGGTTCGGTTCTCGTCGGGGCAAAGGTTACACAAAACTAACTCAGAAATCAAGAAAAAAAAATAAAAAAAAAACGGTGTATCTGTCCTTTATAAGGTTGTTCTTGAGAAGTAACTTTTTTTTGGTCTTATAATGTTTATTTTAACATTATAAAAATTTCTTAAAATTACGGAAGATATCTGTTATAAAACGGAAATTAAAAACGGATATTTCAGAAATCACGGAAAGTTTCCTGGAATTTACGAATTTTTTTTTTCCGTTAAAATTTGGAAATAGTACTGGCGTCTCGATTGCCAGTACAATTTCCGTTTTTTTTCAGGAATTTTTTTACAGTGTAGTATATGCGCACATCTCTGAGAGTTTGTTTTGAATACAACTTCCTCTAATGATATCATTCATTAGAGCCTTACACCAAAAAGATGTATTTTTTAGATTAACATTATAAAGATAAAATTAAAGATAGAAAGTAAAGAATTCTTATACAATATCGGAGAAATCGGCATATAATTTACACGCAGATTAAGACACAAATGCATTATTTAACAAACATCATTGAACTACATTTGACGGTTACATGTGATAAACTAATAAAATTAATATATACACACTTCTCTGAGAGTTTCTTTTGAATATATCTTCCTTTAATAATATCATTCATCAGAGGGTTACACCAAAAAGATGTACTTTTTAGATTAACATTATAAAGATAAAATTAAAGATAGAAAATAAAAAAAATGTTATACTTTGAGAAATCGGCTGATTATTTGCAAAAACAAAAGACAAATTTAACATTAAAGAAAATCACCAAACAAGTCGGTCTTGATGTCGATCAACTATTTTTATTCGTTATTCGATCACTTATTTTCTTTCAACTGAAAGTACTCACATGTCCTTCGAGGCGTTAAGATAGCCATAAAATTCATTTCCGGCGTTTTATTTGCCACCAACTTCTTTCTTCTCAGCTCTTGTCATCTTTATTGCTATAAAGTAAAAATAGTTTTTTTTTTTAAATACTCTCTTTTATAAGCATTCAGTGTTTATCTTGGAAAATCATGCCTAATTTCATGACTCCAATTCATGATTTCTACAAAAAACAATTTCGTTCTACTAAGATTGCTGTTAGAATCATTGTTAAAAGCTTTTGCCTCTGCAATTTAAAGAAAAAATGAAAGACATATTGAACTATGTATAAAAATGCATGAAATTTAGTCGTACTGAAAAAAAAAGAATATATCATTGCAAAATAAAATAAAATAAATTTATGTAAATTTTTAATTGTGCTCCAATTTACAGTTTCGGATAATTTTTATATTATATTTTATTAGCACATGAACCAAAAATCTTCTTTATTTTGGCTAACAGTATGAAGTAACTTAGTATGCTGCGGCCTTTACAAAGCGTTCTTCTGTACCAGTCTAAAATATTAATTTATAATAATATTTTAAAGCATGAGGAAACTAGGCTGTAAAGTTTTAGGTCTAAATTACTCACTAATTGTACTAAATGGATGAGAATAAGAGGTATATAATGACTGTTAAATATTACCTCCTTCAATGTAAAACTGAAATCAAGTTTCCAGATGTGCGCACGTAAAACATTTTCAAGAGACTATAATTCTTTAACGCATCCTATGACCTGACCATATAAATACGTTTACTACACTATAAATTTGTAGCATTTGAATCCAGGCCTTGACCATCAAGAACACTTGAAATTCCGTCACTCTATATATGTCAACGTGAGGCCTTTAAAAAGATATTCGATTTTGTAACTGCTGAGACAAGTTGGCCGAGAATATCTCTCTAGCCAGAGATAATTATCTTTACATCAATATGTTGCCACGAAAGTGAATTTTGTCGCCGGACAAGCCGGGCATCCTGATAGAAACTTTACAAATGAACTGAAATTAATTGTATGTCGCTTTCATATAAAATTTCCGTGTTCTGTGAAGTAATCGCTTAATAAATTAATGTTGCGCGCTAACAAGTCTTTTAATTATAAGCATCACAGTATCAATGAATATGAATACAAAACTTAGAGTATTTATTCAAATTTAATTCAAAGACATAGAAATCCATAAATTAAAAGAATTACAGGATCCCTTGTTCAGTATTAAAAGTTAAAATTAGATCAACATATACATTTTTTGTCATTAAACTTAAACATAAAAGTTGGTACATTTCTGCACAATAAAAAGCTAGTATGTTGTGGCCATAACAAAACTTTTTTCTATATAAATCAAAGCATTTTCAATATAATAGTCTGCAACCAAAATTAAATGACAATCAATTCTTATAAGGGTTTCGTTCATCTCACGAAACCCTATTGCTCTCGCTCCGTTGTCTGTCTGTCACAGAGCCATTCTCGAAAACTACGTAACTTACAGAGTTGAAACTTTGTGTATAAATCAGAATATCAGCTGTGAAGAGCTGAAAATATTAAAATTTGAAAAATTCGTATTATTTCAATAAATAGAGATAAAAAACCAAAATTCTAACAGCCTTTTCCTTTTAAATTTAAATATTTTTCATTATAGCAGATGCCAAAAATTAAAAATCCACGATGAAAATCTTTCCACAATAATTAATTTTCTATCAGACAATTTCAACGTGAAAAAGGAAAATGAAATAAAAAGTTTCACCAATTGAAAAAAAGATAAATATGAAATAAAATGGATTGACGTCATATTCGTAATAAAACGGAAAATGTCTAAGATTTCTCAATAATACAAGGAGTATGAGTATGAGTATAAGTAAACAAAGCAGATTAATATCACGTCACAGAGAATTAAAAAGAAAATCTGACGTCATATGGGAAATTTAACTAATTTTTGAGATGTTTGAGAATGATACAAAGCGAGTATCAATATAAATAATAGAGGATGGTAAATATATGAGTTTGAGAAACATATTGAATCGTGATAAAAATCCGATTATGGAAATATTCGCATATTTTAACATTTTGAAAGTATACAATTTGTTTAATTTTGAAATTATTTTTTTAAATATTGCATTTAGTCCGTAAGACTGATATTATTATGACAGAATATAATAGCGGGCTTGGCCCGCTATCTGGCTGGTTTAGATATTCGAAAAAACGAAAAAATAGACCGGTAAATTTTTACTTTATAAAAAACATGACTTTTTTTTGTTGTTGTTGTTAAATGAAATTTGTTTGAATTTATTAAAGAAAGGATAAAGTGTTTTGAAAGGAATATTAAACGAAACCCTTTGAGCGATCTTTGATCACACTTACCCACTTGTTTTAAGATAGAGCTATCGCGGAAAAAGCGAGAAACATAGCATACAAGCGACAACCTAAATGGATCAAACCTAAAATGGATCTATTTATGTTAAGGTAAAATAGAATATGAAATTTGAAAAAATTCCATGCATCAGCTTTTTCCGATATAGCTACAGCGGAAGTCGTGAAAAATGCAACATATTAGCGCCACCTGCAAGACGATATACACCCAAACCTAATCGGCACCAATTTATGTTAATGTCTAACCGAATCTGAAATTGGATTAAATTTCGTGCGCTAGTTCATGAGTAGCGCGCACAAACTTTTTGTCATATACAGACAGACACACAGACTAACGGACAGACATTTTCTAAACACAGTCAAATCGTGTTCTGACTTTTTCACGAATTCAATACTTTCTTCTGGTATAGATAGAAAAAAAGAAGAAGAAGAAGAAGAAGAAGAAGATAATAACTAAAATGTTATTGCGTTTTTAGGATAGAGTGGACCATCAAAATCAACTTTTTATTTTCTAATTACATTTTATGAAAATTACAGCAAATGTTTATAGTGTTATTAGGTAGCAGAATGCAATTTGTGGATAAAATATCTTTAATGGTTCTTGAAATATTCAAAATTAAAATTTTTAAAGTCCCGAATGATTAGCATGCTTCAAAATGCTCCATGCGCATGTCATTTTTACATACAACTTCAACACTCTTTCACAATAATCGTTTCATCGATCAAAAGTTTCTAAATTTTTGTTTATGATATTTAAAGCTTTAAATATGAACTTAATTAGAATTCCATAGATTTTAATTACAAAATTATCAAAAAAATTTTTCGTCGAATTTTTAAAAATTTAATGATTTTATGTTTAGTAAAATATATTTATACATAGACAGGGAGCATCTGGCAAATGTTTGAATAACATTGAAAGTAATCAAATGTGCATGAAAGATTTTAAAATCATGAAAAAGACGCAAATCTTCAAAAGAAAGGTTTACATTTATTTCACTTAACATCTATGCTTTTTTCTTGTTGTTTCGGCGATATATTTACAGTTTTAAACAAATTAAGCATATTTTTTTTTAATAATATCCTTCTATTTTATCGTTTTAATTCACCACTCTCTCTTAAAACTTATTTTTTATAGTTATTTTTAATCAAATCTCTATATTTTCGACTTCCTGGCATTTGCCAGCAATGCCACGCCTTATTGTTTTCGGATTTGTCGCTTGCGCAGCCAGTCCGCATAAACAGGCCTATACTCCTATTCGTTTTGATTGGCTAGCCTGCTTCAACCTGATTGGCTGTTGAAGCTGACAGTCAAATCATTGAGTGTACATTTTATATTATAGCTTTTTTCTAATTCTTTTTGATAATTTAATGTTAGTATCGTTTTTAATTTATTTTCTATAAAGGAAAAATTATGTAATATAGCTTTTCATTTATTTCTTTTTATATTATTTGTATATACAAAGCTTTAATTTAATGTAGTTAATTTATGGTAGTAAAAATTAAAAAAGTATGGCTGTGGGGATTTTCTTCCCCTCCCTTAATCTCATTGCTTGGGTTACCAATGCAAATCCAACGAATTTTGTCTGTCAAGATCCGCAGTATGTTGAAACCATCTACGCACCAAGGCCTTTCGATAGTTCTACATCGATGGAAGGTTAACAAAGTCGTGTTGATCATCGTAGGTACTTCGTTACATCTTCATTGGTCCTTTTCTTCTTTTGTCTTTGTGAGCCGAAGGCCTTTCCTCAGCTTTTAATCTCTACAGTTTTATATTTTTATTGTAGTGCACATATTGTACTACGGATAGACTCTTTTTTTTTTAATGGTTCCTCTAAGATGTGTTACATAAATACTCATACACACGGAGTGGAGTTGCTTTGAAACTGAGTATCCCCTGAAAGCATCATCTGTTTATCTGTTTATCTAATTAAATAATACAAATATTACTTTTCTTTATTACTAGTACCAAATACTAAAAACAATTTCTGCGGCATTATATTTTTATTGTAGTGCACATATTGTACTACAGACAGACTCTTTTTTAAATGCCTCCTCTAAGATGTGTTACATAAAAACTCATACACACGGAGTGGAGTTGCTTTGCAACTGGGTATCACCTGAAAGCATCATATGTTTATCTGTTTATCTAATTAAATAATACAAATATTACTTTTCTTTATTACTAGTACCAAATACTAAAAACAATTTCTGCGGCATTATATTTTTATTGTAGTGCACATATTGTACTACAGACAGACTCTTTTTTAAATGCCTCCTCTAAGATGTGTTACATAAAAACTCATACACACGGAGTGGAGTTGCTTTGCAACTGGGTATCACCTGAAAGCATCATATGTTTATCTGTTTATCTAATTAAATAATACAAATATTACTTTTCTTTATTACTAGTACCAAATACTAAAAACAATTTCTGCGGCATTATATTTTTATTGTAGTGCACATATTGTACTACAGACAGACTCTTTTTTAAATGCCTCCTCTAAGATGTGTTACATAAAAACTCATACACACGGAGTGGAGTTGCTTTGCAACTGGGTATCACCTGAAAGCATCATATGTTTATCTGTTTATCTAATTAAATAATACAAATATTACTTTTCTTTATTACTAGTACCAAATACTAAAAACAATTTCTGCGGCATTATATTTTTATTGTAGTGCACATATTGTACTACAGACAGACTCTTTTTTAAATGCCTCCTCTAAGATGTGTTACATAAAAACTCATACACACGGAGTGGAGTTGCTTTGCAACTGGGTATCACCTGAAAGCATCATATGTTTATCTGTTTATCTAATTAAATAATACAAATATTACTTTTCTTTATTACTAGTACCAAATACTAAAAACAATTTCTGCGGCATTATATTTTTATTGTAGTGCACATATTGTACTACAGACAGACTCTTTTTTAAATGCCTCCTCTAAGATGTGTTACATAAAAACTCATACACACGGAGTGGAGTTGCTTTGCAACTGGGTATCACCTGAAAGCATCATATGTTTATCTGTTTATCTAATTAAATAATACAAATATTACTTTTCTTTATTACTAGTACCAAATACTAAAAACAATTTCTGCGGCATTATATTTTTATTGTAGTGCACATATTGTACTACAGACAGACTCTTTTTTAAATGCCTCCTCTAAGATGTGTTACATAAAAACTCATACACACGGAGTGGAGTTGCTTTGCAACTGGGTATCACCTGAAAGCATCATATGTTTATCTGTTTATCTAATTAAATAATACAAATATTACTTTTCTTTATTACTAGTACCAAATACTAAAAACAATTTCTGCGGCATTATATTTTTATTGTAGTGCACATATTGTACTACAGACAGACTCTTTTTTAAATGCCTCCTCTAAGATGTGTTACATAAAAACTCATACACACGGAGTGGAGTTGCTTTGCAACTGGGTATCACCTGAAAGCATCATATGTTTATCTGTTTATCTAATTAAATAATACAAATATTACTTTTCTTTATTACTAGTACCAAATACTAAAAACAATTTCTGCGGCATTATATTTTTATTGTAGTGCACATATTGTACTACAGACAGACTCTTTTTTAAATGCCTCCTCTAAGATGTGTTACATAAAAACTCATACACACGGAGTGGAGTTGCTTTGCAACTGGGTATCACCTGAAAGCATCATATGTTTATCTGTTTATCTAATTAAATAATACAAATATTACTTTTCTTTATTACTAGTACCAAATACTAAAAACAATTTCTGCGGCATTATATTTTTATTGTAGTGCACATATTGTACTACAGACAGACTCTTTTTTAAATGCCTCCTCTAAGATGTGTTACATAAAAACTCATACACACGGAGTGGAGTTGCTTTGCAACTGGGTATCACCTGAAAGCATCATATGTTTATCTGTTTATCTAATTAAATAATACAAATATTACTTTTCTTTATTACTAGTACCAAATACTAAAAACAATTTCTGCGGCATTATATTTTTATTGTAGTGCACATATTGTACTACAGACAGACTCTTTTTTAAATGCCTCCTCTAAGATGTGTTACATAAAAACTCATACACACGGAGTGGAGTTGCTTTGCAACTGGGTATCACCTGAAAGCATCATATGTTTATCTGTTTATCTAATTAAATAATACAAATATTACTTTTCTTTATTACTAGTACCAAATACTAAAAACAATTTCTGCGGCATTATATTTTTATTGTAGTGCACATATTGTACTACAGACAGACTCTTTTTTAAATGCCTCCTCTAAGATGTGTTACATAAAAACTCATACACACGGAGTGGAGTTGCTTTGCAACTGGGTATCACCTGAAAGCATCATATGTTTATCTGTTTATCTAATTAAATAATACAAATATTACTTTTCTTTATTACTAGTACCAAATACTAAAAACAATTTCTGCGGCATTATATTTTTATTGTAGTGCACATATTGTACTACAGACAGACTCTTTTTTAAATGCCTCCTCTAAGATGTGTTACATAAAAACTCATACACACGGAGTGGAGTTGCTTTGCAACTGGGTATCACCTGAAAGCATCATATGTTTATCTGTTTATCTAATTAAATAATACAAATATTACTTTTCTTTATTACTAGTACCAAATACTAAAAACAATTTCTGCGGCATTATATTTTTATTGTAGTGCACATATTGTACTACAGACAGACTCTTTTTTAAATGCCTCCTCTAAGATGTGTTACATAAAAACTCATACACACGTAGTGGAGTTGCTTTGCAACTGGGTATCACCTGAAAGCATCATATGTTTATCTGTTTATCTAATTAAATAATACAAATATTACTTTTCTTTATTACTAGTACAAAATATCAAAAACAATTGCCGCGGTTTTATATTTTTATTGTAGTGCACATATTGTACTACGGATAGATTCTTCTTTTAATGGCCCCTCTAAGATGTGTTACATAAATACTCATATACACGGAGTGGAGTTGCTTTGCAACTGATCATCCCCTGAAAGCATCCTGTGTTTATCTGTTTATCTAATTAAGGAATATAAATTTTACTTTTCTTTATTACTAGTACCAAATACCAAAAACAATTGCTGCATACACCCTTTGAAGGCAAATATATGGACCCATGGTCCCGGATGGGTTATAGATATTCAATGATAGAATAAATATTCCGAATTATTAAACCCACTGAGTCAAAAAAAATAATCCTTTGCAGGGGCAATAAACTTTAATCTAGTACTGCCAGTCCGCTACTTCCTTTTAAAATTCAGATTCTTCATTGCTACCACTTTTTCGAAAATCGAAATAGTATAATTCACCTTGTTTTGTCTTATTCAATCTGCCATAAGGCGAATATTACAATTTCAGAAAAAAAAATTTAGTAATCAATCAATCTGAAGAAAAAAAGTAGAGAACTGTCAATACCACTTGAGCTGCCGAGATAAGCGTGGTTGCACAAAAATGCGCATAACTGGTTTAAAAGTGACTGTAATCTAACATTTTTTTAATCGGAAGCTGTGGTTCTAAATATATTTGTTATTCAAAAAATTGAAAATAAATGACATTTTGAAGGTTTATTACGAATTTGAAAGCCCATTATACCTTTAACCAGAAAATTTGACGCATCATTTAAAAAGAGTTCATTTATAACAAAGAATAAAATTGAAAGTTTACAAAGATACTGGTCAGATGACCTCTTCTGAACAATATCTAAATTTCGAATCGGAATGCCCAGTTTCTCACAAAATTGCGAATTTAACACTTTACAACTAAGAGCCCTTCGCTATTGCAGTAACGAATAACTTTTCGAGATCGAAAAGAAAAGGATCTTTAATCATTTAATACAGAATGGATATCCTTCACGATGACGTTGCAGGAATATTTACGGAAATCATACATGCCTATACAGTGACTCCTCCTCCGTTTCAGAGACATACCGTTAGTCATTTTGTATCCATACCTTATTACAGAGACTTATCGGAAAGAATCTCACGTCTTTTTAAGCCAATTGGTATAAAGCTGAGCTCCGCCACCTTGCACCTACGGGCGCCCATCAGGCACGTCAACCGCCATGCCCAAAGTCATGAGATCTTTTAACGCGCTCGACCAGGAGAATCCTGTAAGTGCTACGACAAGTGAGTGCGCCGTTACCTGCTGACCACCCCCACATTCTAAATAATTGACGACAGAAGTCGCTGCCATTTGCGTTGATTCCCATAACTCTTAGGCACCAAAACTTCACACTTGGGGAGAAGTCGGATTCCTCCGACAGCTTCCTATCTGGAAACCCAAGAGGGAACTGGGCACTAGGCCTTATGCCGAGCGTCCCCGACAACTCTTGCTTTACCGCCGCCTTCAAACTTAGAACTCCTACAAAGGAAACTACTGGACTCGTCAGCAGCGGCGAAGAACTAGGTACCTCTTGCTAACCCAGGAGGACAAGAAAAACTCCATCCCTAGACGCATCGATGTGTCCCAACTTAGGCTTTGAGCCGGATGTTCGGGATCTCCCGGTCGCCGGTCCAAGAACTACACACACCTTACCACACACCTACAGAAACGCTCCCGATCGGGAGTTAGTAGCTTGAAAATTAGTTGCTAGAATCCTGCTCATCAAATCGTCGGGCACAGAAAGATCCAACTACGCAAAAACACGCTGGACTGGTTGACGACCCAGGGTCTGACTTTGATCTTGACTTGACTGACGAGCGTTCGGCTCGGTTCCTCGCAATCGGCCAGTTTGAGAAAAGACATCTCCCCGTCCCAGAGAGGTGATACGAGCCACAGAACACAGACCGGGTGGTCTTCCGTTGTCTCGAACCACTCCTGGTCAAAACGGGGCAGTTCCCTTTCCAACCAAAATTGAGGTCAACTCACAACTAATCCAGCTGCAGTGGAAACCGTAAGGGATGAGAGGTGGTAGGGGAGTCTTATCATCTCTCGTGATTTTGTGTTTTTAATTTTACATTACTGATGAGGGACTTCTGGAAAGTCCGAAACGTATAATGCTGTTTTTAATAAATAATTGCGCTTTTTAACTTTTTAATTTAATTGTCTGTATTAGTGTACTTGTTTTTAAGAATAAAATATAAGAACAGTTCTAACATTAAAGAAGCTCAATAGAGAAATTGCCACTTGTTTTCACATAAATACTTTTATTCATTACATGTTCACTGCTTTTCCTTCAACTGAATGTATTCGCATTTCCAGCGAGACATTGAGAAGCCCATAAATTTAAGGCCTGGTATTCGGTTGCCACTTGCTGCTTGCTTATCAGCTATAGTCGCCTTTATTACTAGAAATTATGTCTACTAAGATTATTGACCATATCGTTGCTAAATGTTGTTGTCTCTGCAATTCAGAAAATAAAAAAAAGATGAACTATGTAGCAAAATATACGAAATATAATCTGATTTAGATTTTAAAAAATCGAAATATCTTTAACTGTGTGCAGACTGAAATCTTTTTTTTATAACCTTAAAGCGTTTTTTAGAAGCAAAAACTCAAGCGCAATTTTTTAATTTAAAAAAAATAGAGAAAAGTTTTTATAAAGTTAAATGTTATGCTGCGTAATATTTTTATATTGAATCTTAAAATACTAAAAACTTAATACATTCCTTATAAAAATTAATTTAAAACTTGCACCCCTTTTCTAATATTAATATTTATTCTCTAAAATTTGTATATTCATTCAAATCTAAGAAATACGACTAAGAATTTTTCAAAACTCTTACTAGTTCTAGATTTAATACATCTTTCAGTGAGTTATATAAATATATTATGAGAAAACTATTATAAAAGTTCTATGCTTAATAATTGCGATACATTTTGGAAATTCTATTAAATAAATCTATATATTTAGAGAGAGAGACTTATTCTTGAAATTAAATTCCAGAGGCTGTATTTTTAAATATTTATAAAATATAGAATTTTAAATCATTAAAGAGATTTCCTTTTGAAAAGTAAATTCAAATAGCATCATGAAATCATTGAACTGCTCTTTCAAGCAACCCCTTGGGAATTCTTTTTCAAAATCAAATAGTTTCTATGTAATTAAGAATACCCACTTAAATCGCCTATGAGTTTTCTTTTTTGACAAAGAAGAGTATTTTTTGAAAATAATTCTGTAGAAAGAAAATAAAATATTCTTTTGATAATGGCATAGCAAATGATTGTTTTGAATATTTTTAAAACTTTCGAGTTTATGATTTTTGTAATTAAGAACTTGAGTTATGATAAAACATACTCTTTGAATCTATGTTCACCTTGTACTACAAATACTAATTAAAACAACATTAATATCCTAAAAACATATACATACCATTTCATAAAATATTTTCTGAAGATGTTTTGACTTCATATACAAAACTGTATTTTACATATACAACCGAGTGCTTTCGAGCAAACTTTTGCTCATCTTTAGGGTTACAAAATAAAACGCAAGTACACAAATAACAAATGGCAAAAAACCAGGTTTATCGCCATTTGTCAATTTTTTCGCCATTGTCATTTTTTTCCTTTTTGTCTTTTATTTATTTTATTTTTTTGTTCATTTTTTTCATAATCTATGCTTGACGCATGATTTTTCGTTTTTGTTTTAGATTTAAAGAAGCATTTGTAAAATGAAAGTTTCCTTTGCTGCCACTGATATTCAGAAATGTTTCCGAGTAGTTTTTATAGTGTAATAATTGGTTTTCTCAAACCGGAATATCAGTTTTTAGGAAACTGTCAGTTTTCAATTAAACATCTTCAGCTGCATAACTGAATTTATACATGAAGGATGAAATAATACTAATTTTTATGTTAATGTGAAGGCTGTTGATTTATCGTGTTTGTCTGTAACAATGTTTGTTGAACATGCACTGTAAATAAAAAAAAGAAATATGTTTCTTAATTTACGAAAATATAACATAACCACAAACGTAAATATAAAGTAACCTTTTCCGAGTTATCCACGATTCCGTAAAGCGTTCCTTTATTTTTAGAGTCCCCAGAAACTAATAGATTTTCTAGATTTAAAGATTTATTTGTAAAAACAGAGTTTCTTTTGCTACCCGTAATTTTCGGGAACGTTTCCCAGTACCTTTTACAACGTATTAATCAGTTTTTCTAACCCTGAATATTGGTTTTTCGGATGATATTGCTTCTCAATTAAGCATTTTCAGCTGTATAATCTTAACTTATATGAAAGGGTAACAAAATTATATTAATTTTAACTAGCTAACCCGCGCTCGGCGTTGCCCGGGCCCGTGATTATAAATTTAAAAAGAAACGTCAAATTTTTATTGTTTTATATCTTTAACCGGATTTTGTATGAAATTATATTTTGAAATGAAAAATTCGCGAAAAAATATTGATTTTTAGTGATAAAAGCGCTCATTTTCTTGTTTACGTAAGGTCGTTTCATAGTTTTAAAATAAAAAGTTCTTTTTGTTTGCTACAACATTAGCTTGCGCGTTTTTTCGCGTGAATGATGTAGGCTCTTAAGGTGTGGTTTTCCTCACAGGCGGTGGCATTTTACAAGGAAGGGTTGCAAAAAGTCACGCGGCGTTACGACAAATGTCTAAATAGACATGGAAACTATGCAAAAAAGTTGTAAAGTATTTTGTAAAAAATAAATTTTTTAAATATACTTAGTAATTTTTGTATTGCAAAACGGACCTTACTTTTAAAATAAACCTCGAATATTCTATAAATTAGAACAAGGTCAACAATTATAAAGAGAAAGATCAACTCAACTCATTTTTGTTACAAATAACTACTCACAACATTCTGTAGATGAAATTTGCAACTATGCGGTCACAAACATGAAAATATTTAAATAGAAAATATTTAGATATTAAATATTTGATTTAACACTATTCTTAACGTTCCGGTTCAACTGAATCTTACTGATTTTGGAAATGGAAAGACGAATATATATATTACTAGGGGGCTCTGCCCCCTACGAGCTGCGCTCGCCAACCCCCGTTCTGACACCGCATGATTTAAAAACACTCTGATTTGATCATCTCTAAAACGATTACGGAAGATTGTATTATAATTAAACAACCAGTGGCGATCTGCTGTAACAGGGTTTCCATTCATTTTCCTTTGACTGAGGGATTTTAAGGTCGAATCAACTGCTGTTGAAACAGATTACAACTGTAACTGTCACCAAAATATATGATTTAGCGCCAAATGTGCATAATCGTGGCGTCGCGTCACTTTCAGTTGACATCAGATGCGTTACACGAGTTAGTTTTTTCATCGGGGAATTTTTAATTCAACGCTTATTTGTCTTTTGATACTTCTCCATTACCCCGTCAATCAATTTTCATTAAAAAAAAAAAAAAAAAAAAAAAAAAACTATCGTTAAACTGTAACACCAAATAAACAAATAGAAGAATTTTGACATTGGAAAGGAAATATTATTATTTACGCTGTTTTAAAATTTGCAATAATAGGTAAAAGATATGTCGAAATAAATTGATCTCTCATGAAAATATAATAATTAATTGAAATTGTTTGGAAATATTGTTTTTTTATCATTTTAAATGTGACGTGAATTTCCCTAGTTACTCGTATTTCTCTTTGTAATATTCACGCGCAAGTATATTTTTATTACGTCATTTTCTACATTTATTGCTTTTAACACGTGATCATTTAAATATTATTTTAAAGTTTTATTTCTGTTTTTAATAGTCTTGTGTAAATACATTTCTTAATTGAAAGGGAATCTTATTACTTGCGCTATTTTACAAATTGGCAACGGTTCAAATAATGGAATTTATGAAATATGAAATAAATCTTCGTCAAAATAATGAAAATTTTGAATAAAAAATTGGCAACGGTTCAAATAATGAAATTTATGAAATATGAAATAAATCTTCGTCAAAATAATGAAAATTTTGAATAAAAAATTGAAATATAACCTGAAAAAATTACTCAAATTAAAAAAGTGATTGCAGTCAGCACTCCGCAAACTTGTCAACTATATCCTTACAAATTATGGTTAAATTCCTGCGGATAGTTTTCGTTCCTATAAAACTTTTTTCAAAAAACTGTTTTGACCAACTTTGATTTTAAATATCTCTTAAAATAATTCTTCGATTTAAAAACTGTTTGCTTCAGCGTGTTTATCGAACATTTCTTTATAAAACTACCAATTTTTAAAATTTTACATGCAATAGTTTTCTAGATATTAGTCCAGAAATACTTCAAGGCACAAAATCTTAATTGACAGCGGCGGCAGCGGTGGTTACTTTTTTTTAATATAGAGAGAAATTAACAGAAAACTTTCACAATATACTCACTGCAAATTCCCAGCACACATTGGGAACACATTTGGAACACTTTGATTCAAAAAATGTGTTCCAGTTACCTCAATGTGTACCGAAATGTGTTCCGAATGTGTTCCGCTATAAACAAAGTGTTCCGAAAAGTGTACCGAAAGTGTTCTGCTCAGGATATTTGTTAAATCTAAACTCGGAACACTTTTGAGAACAGATTGGGAACACATTTGAGAACAGATTGGGAACACATTTGAGAACAGATTTGGAACACATTTGGGAACACATTTGAAAACAGATTTGGAACACATTTGGGAACACATTTGAAAACAGATTTGGAACACATTTGGGAACACATTTGAGAACAGATTTGGAACACATTTGGACGCACTTGTTAAATCATCGCTTTCTTTGTTACAACGACGCTTTGTTACAACCTACTTTGTTACTAAGAAGCCTTGATCGCAATCAATGCGGATTTCAAGATCATTATTTTTATTACTTGGGTAAGTTAAACTTTAAAATTTATTTTACAGCGCACATGAGCTCGTTATATTAAGGGTCCTATTATAGTGGCTCCACCAGTGGCTGAAAAGTTCTGCTTTCAAAGCTGGTAGATGGGAGGTGATTCCACAGAGGTTGAAACCTCAAACAGAGACTACAGAATCACACCTCTGCAATCCTAATTAAACCTGTCGTTGGGGGCCACCGTAACACTTACCCATCATGGATATGCATAGTATAAAATATGAAAATAAAACATGTGTAAACTATTTATAAAATGCATTGCAATTCGAAGAAAAACGTGGCTTGAGGACGTCATGAACTTTAAATGCTCTATTACTGAATTGCGTAAAAGAAACATCCTCAAAACTTCAAAATTGATAATCCTATTAACTAACAGTTTATTGCGTCGGATTAAGCGTCTCATTTCCAATTAAAACATAGCTTTGAATTGAAATTTGATGAAATACAGGGTCATGAAAAATCGAAGAGTGTGGCAAATAGGATTACAAATATCTCGGCAACTAATCCTCAGATCGACTTCATTCTTTATGCAAAATTTATGTTTTTTTTTATTGTCTTTTATATTCATCCCATAAAATAAACAATTTAGAAAAAAATGCTATACCTTTTATCAGAACGAATATTTCAAGTGTCGAAAAAAATTGCTCCGGACAATCGAAGTTACTGAAATTCAATAAGCTTCTTCCCATTATTACATACTAAGTACATACCAAATTTCAAGTCTCTATCTGAATTTGTTCTGGAGTTAGAATGTTTATAGACACACACACACAGATACAGACAGACGGATGGCAAAATATTTTTTCAAAAAAATATGTTTTTCGGAATCTCCAGTGTCTGAAACGTGTAAATCCGTCAATTTTTTTTTCTATTTTCAAAACGATTACAAGATTTACCCTATACTACGTATGATGAGTAAGTAAAACAAAGATACGAAAGAAAAGTATAAAATAAAGTATATAAAATAATTTTGCAGGAAATGCAAATATGAATGAATGCACTTCAGACATCGCATGATATTCCCAGGAGTGGATGCTGAGAATAGTCGTTGCATCTATCGATCCAACATTACTGTAATATACAATTGCCGACTGAATATGAACCATCACACTGTCTTCCACGAAATCCGTTGACGTACCTCTGTTGGATCAAATTTTGTAAGCGGTATAGCAAAGCGGTCAGCAATTATTTTGAGAATATATACATGTAAGTAGAGTATGAATCAAAAATCATGGGATAAACTTTATGAGGAGATAGAATATACCTAGATCAAAATACTATATAAAGCAGGGTCGTAATTCAAACTGTGAAACGCTACAGGGCGTTTTCAACTTTTGAAGAGAACCCTGTTTACTACACAATATCTAATAAAGGATTGTTTATTTTATCTACCGTAATTTCCGGTATATAACCCACGGCTCAAACAAATTAGTTTCGAACCAACGATTTTATTTGTTAAACAGAGTCAAATAAGTAACAAATAGAGACGAGTTACATTTTGTTAAATAAAATTTTTTGTTCGGAACCAATTTATTTGAGCAGCGTGTTATATACCAGAAATTACGGTAGGCATAATATTGTTACTAACTAGAATGCTAAAGTGAAAAACAATTACAAGAAAAAATCAAGAAAATTACCTAAAAAGTATTTAAAACTTTCAGGAAAGAATTTTTAAAAATATAAGGGTACAATTTCTCAATTAAGTGTAAGAATGAGAATACAATGAAATGACCTTAGACTTAGTTTTCTAATCAACACTAAATAAATCATTTTATATATATATATATATATATATATATATATATATATATATATATATATATATATATATATATATATATATATATATATATATAATTTGCATTTTCTTGAGATTTTTTTTAAATTTATTTATGCCTTTAGTATTAATATTACATATAGTGAATTTCAGCAATTATTTGCTGGAATTATTATGTAAACTCGTCCTTTATCACAATCAGAAAGTGCTACCGAAAAAGGTTCACCGCTTGCGATACACTCTTTGCTTTGCATGACAAAAATTGCCTGTATAGATATTTTCTATAAGCTTTTAAAGTTTTGTGCTTGAGTTTTGATAAACCTTGTATAATTTAATTATGCAAGTACCGATGTTCCCATTTCCCATAAATCTTTTTTTTTTTCGTGCATCAGATGTGATTTGAAACTTTTTCTTTCGTAATTTCACCAATGAACTGAGAATCTTAGATACAGAGAGGTATGGTTGGTTCTTTTGTCCTTTGAGAAATATTTTCTTGCAACGTACAGTTAATGCGGCTCTCTGTGAACCTCATGTTTATATTTTATGGTCCATTATTTTATTAAGTTGCTTTTCTCAGAATTTTATTAAGTTGCTTTACTTTTATAGTATGTTTTTCACCAGTACCTTAATGCATATACCGGGTGTCCTAAAACGAACTTAACCGATTTTAAAATTCAATAACTTCCAAACGGTGACAGATATTAAAAATATTCTTGCGGGAGAATAATATATGTTGTCAAGAGTTTTTTTACTGCAATTCATGATTTTAGTTCAAATTGCCAGCAATAGATGGCTCTTCGAGCACTATACCTACAATGGAGGCAGAAACATCAATCACCCAGCATTGATGCGAAGGAAGGAGGTTAAATACATGGAGTGGGTGCCATCCCCCAATAAAACATTATTCAGAATCGAGCCCTCAGAACAAGATTGTATTAGCGAAAGAGACCCACTACATGTATTTAACCTCTTTCCTTCGCATCAGTGCTGGGGGGTTTTAGTTTTTACCTCGATTGCTTGCAGCGCCATCTATTGCTGGTAATTCGAACTAAAATCATGATCGCAGTAAAAATTCCTGATATCATATATTACTCTATGCAAGAATTTTTTAAATACCTGTCACTGTTAGCAAGTTATTGAATTTTAAAGTCAATCAGTCTATTTCAGGACACTCGGTATATATAATTACATTCGCACTCACTAAACTTCATTTTAACCCTTTGAGGGGCTGTGGGATATATTATATCCTACCTAATTTTAATCCAATTCGAACCAGAAACTTTTAATTAAATTTTACTTTTTTAACTTTGACGGGAAAAGTTGAAAAATTGCTTTTCATTATTTTGAACTAAATTCTTTCGTAAATACCGGTGTGAATTTGACGTTACAGGATCAAAATTGGTTGTCCCTGAAAGGGTTAATGAACATTCATTAAATAAACAAGACTCTAAAAGTCTTCGTAATCATTTTCTTATACACAAGAATTTACTAGATACATTACAAATAATAATATTAACAGCAAAGATCTAAATAGATTTCCATGTAATTAGCCTCTTTTTCCTGAACTTTAAAAACTACATCTATTAACGAAAAAGTTATAATATTCTGCAATGTCTAAATCGTGAGTTTCTTATTTTAGCCAACAATAATCCTTACAAATTCTTTTTTTTAATACAGTTTCACACTTTCACAATATCTTATTTCTTAAACTAGATACTTTTATTCTCTCAGATGTGCTACTAAAACATAACCTTTATCATAATTGAATTCATATTTCAGTTATGACGTCCATAAAGAATGTCAGACTCGTAAAAAGAAAATATCGATATGCGTGGCATACGGAAGTTATCGTAAAAGATTATGCTTCAATAATTAAACAACATTATTCTGTTGACAAACTTTTTTTTTTTTTGCTCTTTTTTTCTCTGTGTTTTTCAGAGTTTAATAATATGAAGCTTTCTTAAAAGAAATTCATATTTTTCAACATTTCTTCCTTAATTATAATCTTCTAGAGCAATTTATAATTTTTCAATTTTTTTTGGTGTTATTTTACTTCTAAATAAGACAAATGCATGCAAGTATAATGTTTTTTTTTATTATTTAGTTGATTTAGTACCGTCCATTACAGTATGCATTTATGCATTTGGAATCGATGCAATAATTCATGCACATTTTTCTTTTTTTTTTACAAAATACTTCCAAAACTTTTATACTATCGATAAATTTTTGCCACTACTGGTCTTTTAAAAGTCATGATAAACACAAAATTTAAGCAACGTCGAAATGCCGCTAAAGTTTGAACAATAATTTGGTTTACAAAAGTTTTAATTTTATAGGTACTTCCATAATTATTAATACTTACTATAAAATTGTTCTTGTGTTTGCTTTTTATTTTAAAACACAAACTGAGCAGAAAATTAAGTTTTTGCCAAACGTGTTTTCCGACTCTCAGAAAACATTTTTAGAAGATATAAAGCAACGACCGCTAATCATTTTCAATTTAAACAAGAACGAAAAATTATACGTTAAGAATAGATTATGAAACACTTTCCAACACTTCCAGAATACTTTAACAACGTTAAGTTTATGGCTAAGTAAACAAGGTCAAGGTCAAACCGGGTGGGGAGCCCTACCTTTCGGCTTAAGCTCAACTAGCCCCACCCAGCTGGTTTGTTTACCTAATTATACTGATCATTACTAAATTATACTTTGTGATATTGAGCAATAATTATACTATGTAATGCTGAAATACAAATTGTGACAATACAAAATTCCAAAAATACCAATTCTAGGGCCAAGTAAACAATTTGGACAACACATAACTCATTTGAAAATACAATTTCTGCAGTTATTATTTTGTGAAGCCCTGTATGTAGATTTGTATATAGACTACACAGTATGCTAAAATTTAGTTCAATTACGAAACGCATAGTATAGTTAAAAATTCTTATTCAGCAATTTTCGGCAATAAACCGAAATGCATTCGATATATTTTGAGCTGCCCAGTATATTATCTATAGCATTTGTACACACCAAGTAATATGTAAAAAATTAGTAAAATTTAAAAACGCGTACCACAATTGAGAACGAATAACCAGGAATTATTGTTCATAGACAGTACTGTAACCGAATTATTTTGTGCGTCTCAGTAACTGAACGGTGAATGCTATGTCCACCATATTCTATAGTAAGCCTATTATAGTGCACCTCGGTGATATATATCAATTTCAATGATGCATATCAATTTCAATATGTTTGAAATAGTGTAATCATTAAAATACGCCGCAAACGAATTTTCCCCATATACAGCAATGTAACGGAATTCTTTTGAGTGTCTCTGTAAATGAGCTATAAATGCTACATACTTTATTTTCATTACCAAACATTTCCATAGCAAACCTCAATAACATATATGACTCGCATAGCAATCCGAGTATATTCACGCGAGTTAGAGAACGAACAGACAAATAAGCGGCAGGCAGACAAACAAACACTTTTCATAAACACTTTTCAGCTTTATTGGGAAATTTTAACAAAAACAATGTTGTTTTACAAAACAATTAAATTACCTGTAAAATAAATTAGTAAATACTGGTAATAATTGATTATTAATAAAAATAAAATAAATTTTAGCAACTCTACTTTTCGTTCATACTTTGACAGTAACTTTGATTGTTTACTCTGATTCTTCGGGTATTTCAGAGCAGTTTTATTTAAACCTCTAACTCCCAGTTTGTTATCGTGTTAACATACATTAAAATCGATTGTGTTAATTTTGATTTTTTAGAACCTGCACGGGTGGAAACTGGAGGATTTTGTTTTTGAAGATATTCCTAACATTGCGAATGATTTCAGGTGTGTAGTTAGATGGTGAAATTCGATCTGATATATCGCTTTTTGAATTGTGACGTTTAATATTTTCATATTCCTTAAATCAATCTTAGAAATGGATACTGAAATTCCACGAAATTTTCTTCGTTTTTAACGAATCTGTTTCCTGAGAACTGCTCCCAGTAAATATTTCGTCAACTCGAGTAAATTTGTATCCTCAAAATTATGAATAAATTAGTTTCGTCAAATTGTTTCTTTGAAAGTTCCAAAAAAAAGGTTGGTGGTGCCATCTATCGGAGATTTTAGAAGCATCTTTAATTTACTAGGGGAAAAATAAGAACACTTTTCACAAGTCTTCAAGGGGAAGCGAACGCGCGACTTTTAGCGTGGCAGCCGAACGCTCTGACCACTTAGCCAGCGGGACTTCGAAATTATTTGATTTTAAATGTATTTACGGGATGTTGATGTGTGTTTATATTTTTAGAAAGCAGATTGTATTTTTATCGGTGCTGTTATAATTTCTGCATGTTTTAATTAATAAGGCTAGATTATTATTACGGTTTTTCTATAGTTAATAAATAGTTAGAATATGGCTTGATTAATATAATTTATTAGAGATATTTCCTTTGTTCAATGAATGATTAAAATATGGTCTAGTTAATTTGTGATCAGAAATAATTAATTTTGAAGTGCATATTTTGGAGACGAGTTCATCAATTTTAGCGGATAAGATTACTGTTTATAGAGGGGAAGGGGTCAGTTATGCATATTTTAAATTTGACTGTTATATGAATATATTTTTTATAAAAAAAAGCTCCTAAAATTTTGATTTTTTTTTTTTAACCATTGGGAAAATGTTGTTGATTTCGGTCGAAAATGGACCAAATGATGTTCGCATTTTACTATTTTAACCGTTTTTAACGGAATTCTGTAACTTTAGAAAAATTTTTAAGCGTTTTAACGAAATTCTGTAACTTTAGAAAAATTTATCTTTGAATAGGCAATAGAAATGCATAAAATCATTACAAAACGGATAGACGCAAATTATCAGATATGAAAAATAAAGTAGAATTTTGGTACTTTCTTGTTATAGCGGCCCCCAAAGATGTCATAGTTTTGATTCTGTTTTCATTAATATATTGTAAATTTAGTACTTTCTTGTTTTTTTTTTTTTTTTTTTTTTTTTTTTATAACAGTTTTGTAACAACAAAAATAATCTGTCCGGGAATAAGGAAACATTTTTGTCAAATATTTGAGATTTTCCATTTCATTAAAAATCACTTAATTTTGAGACGAAATGATTGTCAAAAATGTTGAACTATGGTTCAAGAATTGCGGAATCGTCAAAAGTGAGAGGTTTTCTTTTCTTTTTTTTTTTTTTTTTTTTTTTTTTTTGATAGCGAGGAAACAGTTTCGTCAGATATTTGAGGATTGGCGTTTCGTAAAAAAACACGTGACTCTGTGAAGAAATGATTGTCAAAAATAACGAAATGAGGCCTAAGGATTGCGGAATCGTCAAAATTGAGTGTTTTATTTCTCAGAGTGAATATTCAATGAATTGCTACTTTTCGTTTTCCTTCATTTTGAAAATGAACAGTTGTTTTGTCTCTTCCAATAATGATTTCCTCTTATTGGACAACACATTAAAAAAACTTTCATTCCATTTTTGGCGTCTGTTTTAAAACAACGTTTAATAAGGAATAATAATTGAAATACCTTAAATGAGTGCATTAAGTATTGCATATAAGTAATTTGGTAATAATAAAATTAAAACTTTAACAACCCTACTTACTGTTCCAACCCCAATCTAAAGGACACGATGAAGTTTGGGCAGTTTTAAAAAGCATCTGGTTATAAGAGCAAATGTTGATTAGATATCAACAGCTTCATTATTTTCCCAAAAAGCCAAAATATGGGTCTGAATATGTCAATGGTTTTTCCAAGTTTTTTATGTGACCATTATTTCCCTAACTTCTCTATTTCTCTAAGAACGGAAAAAATAGGTCTAAATATGCCGGTGGTTTTTCCAAGATTTTTTTTTATGTGACCATTATTTATCCCAAGAAGCCCAAAAATAGGCCTGAATATGAGGCGGTTTTTCGAAAATCTTTTATGGGACCAATATTTCACAAACTTCATTATTTCTCCAAGAAATCAAGATGCAGGCCTGAATATGCCGGTGGTTTTTCTAAGATTTTTTATGTAAATATTATTTGCAAACTTCCTTATATCCCAAGAAGCCAAAAGATAAGCCTGATTAGGCTGGCGGTTTGTCCAAGATTGTAATGTGATCATTATTTCCCAAGCTTCATTATTTCGCCAAGAAGCCAGATGATTGGGCTGAATATGACGGCGACTTTTCCAAGATTTTTATGTGATCATTATTTGCTAAGAATCATTATTTCTCCAAAAAGCCAAAATATTGGGCTGAATATGCCAGTGGTTTTCCAAGATTTTTTATGTAGCCATTATTTTCCCAAGAAGCTAAAAGATAGGTTTGAATATGGCGGTGATTTTGCCAGATTTTCTTATGTGACCATTATTTTCCAAGCTTCATTATTTCCCCAAAAAACCAAAAGATTGGCCTGACTTTGTCAGTGATATATATCACTGACTTTTTTATCCAAGATGTTTTATGTGACCATTATTTCCCCAAGAAGCCAAAAAAGGCCTGAAAGTACCGGTAGTTTCTCTAAGATTTTTTAATGTGATCATTTTTTTAATGAACTAAGCAAAAGCAGCTCACTCTGGGGGATGCATTAAAAATTGAAGGATTAATACAATTTCCATTATTTATACTTTATCCCTTTCATTTACTGAATTTCCATTTAATAAACATTTTCTAAATAGGAAAACATTTAAAGCATTTTAAAAACTTATTCTTTTGTACGAGAATTAATTTGGTGCATTAAGAAGTAAAGATAAACAGCGAAGCTATAAATAGGTTTTGATGTAGGAGGCAACATAAGCTTTCTTATTGTGGATAACAGAAAATCTTTCATCCACATCCATAATCTTTTTAACGAAAAAATATATCTTTAATATCTAAGTCAAGAGTTTCTTATTTTAACACAAGTAATATTGTTACATTTTGATATTTAAGCTTTCGCAGTATCTTAGTTCTTAAATTAGATACTTTTATCCTCCCACATACTATATTAAAATGCAGTCTTTGGCACAATTGAATCCATATTTTTCACTTGTGACGTTCCCAAGGGATGTCAGAATGGGAAAAGGAAATATTGATATGCGTAGGATGTGAAAATTATTTTAATGTATTTTAAGTTTTTAAAATTAATCACTTTAATAATTAAACAATGCTTATCCCTTAACAGGTATGCAGTACGTTTACATTTTGTTATTCAGAAATTTAAAGACATACAATTTTCGGTACTTCTTTTTTTATAGCGATAATTACGATTATGTGAAAGTTGCAGATATGATTTCGCCAAAATAATCACCAAGCTTATACATGTATCATACATGAGCGATTCTCCCTTAATTTTGATTTTTACGTCCAATAATAATAGTTTTTATTTTAGTACTTATTCTTAATTTTCTTTAGTTATTAAATTATAAAACATGTCATTGCATGACTGTATAATAGTATTAACGAGATAAATAAGTGTTGAACGATTTAAGGGTACATAATATTAAGGGTACGTAATATTAAGGGTACGTAATATAGCGTTAAATTCCTTACTGTCCTTTGTACCTGATGATGATTTTTAAGTTTTGAGCTGTCTGGATAAAAAAATTTCAAGAAAAATAGTTCTACTGAAATTTTTTTTAACAAAACTGGAACTATTTTTTTATATAAATATGTAAAAAAAAATAGGCTGCACACTTTTTTTTATGGTTATTAGTATTTTAACACTTTCCAACATAGATAAAAAGTGTTTATGAATTCCGATTGTCTGTCTGTTTGTAATTTATTTAACCACAACTTTTTTGTTTATTTAATAAAAATCCGATCGGTCTCTAAATCCATTCCTGCAAACCGCTATTTTTTTAGCATCATTCGTTTACTTTTAATGAATTTTTAAATTTTTAGCGAACTTATGGCGCAACTGGTATTAGCTACATGTGTATTTGCTAATGAAAGTGTTAAAATCGTATTCTTATGTAATATAATTAACTCGTTGCATTAAGAAATAATAGGAATAATAGATAAGCTATAAATAGATTCTGATTGTGTAGGCATCACAAGCCCCCTTATTCTTCATACCAGAAATCACATTTATTAACAAAATAATATGAAGGCTCTTTAGAATCTAAATCTGGAGCTACTTATTTTAATCCCAGTAATCCTTAATGTTCCCGTACTTTCATGCTTTTACGATGTCTTACTTCTTAAATGATATACTTTTATTCTCCCACACACGCTACTAAAACATAACCTTTGTGATTATTGCATTCATATTTCACTTGTGACGTTTCTAAGAGATTAGGCAAAGAAAATAACTAAACGAAAGTTATTTTAAAAGGTTGCACTTAAATAATTAAGCAACACTTATCTGTTGGCAGATAGGTATTACGTTAAATTATTCTGTTATTCAGGAGTTAGTGACATGTAATTTTCTGAATATACATTGATATTTTGAGTTCAAAGACGTTATTTGTTACGAAAAGAAACTTTCAAGATGTTTCAAAATGTTCATATTGTTTTCTCTAAAACAATGAATATTTAGTGTACATTGTTTGTGCAAGGCCCGTTGGGAACAAAATGGTGGCATCAGAGTTGTTTTGTAAGACAAAGTGTTATAGATTGGGAGGCGGCAGCACAGACAATCACCTCATCGAGTTCACGGCTGAAATTTCAGAATTAGTTAAAACTCGATTCGCATATTAAAACGCAATCGACCTGCCAAGTCATATCTTGGCGGAAAACACCTTGCGAATGACTCATAGGTTTACCATCGTGTTTTCCTGCACCCAAAAGTAAATAAGCATAGGGAATCGCTGCACTCGTAATTAAGGGAATCGCTGCACTATTTGGACTATTTGTCATGTCACAATTTTCTCAGAAAACTATCTTCTGTCTTCTTTGAACGATTTATTTTTCCAAAAATAAGCTGTGAGATCAGTAAAATTGTAACTGTGTTATTCTGAAGAACGCTTACGTTGACGTACACTTGCGTGTGCATGAATACTTGCACGTAATATATACGTAACATTTACTTTTTATAGGTCATATATACTTCATATACGTCTTAAACACATGTCATATAAATGCACCATACACGTCATATGTGGCTATACCGTGGACTTCGGTCGCTTTGCGATTCAGCATAAGGAACCGCTGTAACAAGAAAGTACAAAAATAAAGTTACGTGACAAATATGGTGCGTTCATGCTATAACTAGTTTTATAAATATTCAGATCTTGGTGCAATAGTTGTTGTACTCTTGTGCAAGAATGCATGAATACAAAATTTATTTTTTGTGCAGATGTTCATATTATATATATTAATCTAATTTTATGAAGTTAAGCTTCAGTACACATTTATAAACAATAAATTACAATTCTGTCACATTAAAATTATACTATGCGCTAATATCCAATACAAGACAATGTAAAAAAAAATCATCGTTTTTATTTCATTGAAAGAATAAATTATATCGTCTGTTATTATGATATGATTAATTTCCGTAATAAAATAAGTATATTTTAAGTTGGCAACATTTTATCTTTTGTTGACATTTACTGGAAATTCCAATGCGAAACTTAAGCCTAGCTTTGAAAATTTCAGAACTTGAAATCCATATTTAGACTCGTTTTCCATTTAAAATCTATTTCTCCGGTAACATCTATCCAATAAAAACTGTCGGTAGATTATATGATTGCTATAATAAAACCATTTTAGTATACAAATTTGGTTTATGACTCCATTTTAAATAGGACGTAATCACCACGGCAAACTAGAATCATTACCTATCATGGGATATCATACGTAATTAATTAAATGTAATAGAATGAAGAAAACTTTTATTAATATCTTATTAAGTTTTGATTCGATTTTCATGAAATTTGAAATGACTAGACAAAATTCTTCTGCGATTCGATATATTAAATTTCAAACCATTCGGTTGGGTAGTTTTTGCGCTGTTATATGCGCACAGACTGTTGGACCAGACGACGAATATAGGTGCTACGTATGTATTTGTATAATTACGAACGCAACTACAAAACGTCCCTGTCGAGTAGTGCAAGGAAAATATAAAAATATTCAATTCTGTTGCCAGAAAACTTACGTATGACATTGTAACAGGTGAAAACAAGAAAGTAAAATCATGCTTCAAGCATTGATTACGAAACACTTTCCAACATATTAAGAATACATTAACAAAACTTCTCCGTTTAATAAGGTTAAAAGTGATATACATAAAAAGACAATTTGGAAAAAGGAAAACACATTTGGGAACCCAATTTTAGCAATTATGGTGCGTAGTCTGAAAAGTATTCAAATTCTTTTGTAAATCCCTGTAAAAGATCTATATCTGTAAGGTATGTTAAATTTAGTTCAGTTAGGAAACGCATAACACATTTGAAATGTCCCTTTCGCGAATTTCCATAAATAAATGGGAATGTATTCGAATTCCTTTGTGCAGCCCTGTATATGATCTATAGAAATTTTACACATCAAATAATATGCAACAAATTAGTTAAATTTAAAAACGCATACCGCAACTGAAAAAGTACTTCCAGCAATTATCACTTATAGACAGTAGAGTAGACCGGGGCATATTTACGCGTTTTTTTTCAATGAATTTTCTAATTTTCATGTTTTAACTTAGGAAGTTTTAGACATTGTGGTTTTATAAAACAGTTAATAAAGTCAACATTTGTGTATTCAGTTGTTGCTCTATTTGTGTTTTTAACCGTTTTTTTTTTTTGGGGGGGGGGGGGGGGGGCAAGTCGTTTGCGTAAACCAAGTGGGGCACGTTTACGCATATTATAAGTGATACCAAGGAGTAAGTGAAATAAATATTTAATCAAATTGAAATGTTTTCTTTATAACTTAAAACATTGTTTAAAAATAAAAAAAAATTAAAGAACATTTTATAAGCTAAACTGAAAACATAGGGATTATTGTTAATTAAAAACAGAAACTATTTAGTCATCTTCATCATCACTATCACAATTTTTACAAACAAAAAATAAAGTATTTCCTTTTGAACACTTGTCATGGGTCTACCTTTTGCATCTCAGACATTGAACCCAGTCTTGTCCTTTTTTGGATTTGTTGTATGATTTCAAACAATAAATACACACACAGTTTTTATCTTAGTCATCAGATTCATTCACTATTTTCTTTTTTCCAGAGTGTACCTACTTTTTCCCTTTTGCAGTTTTTGGTTTCATACTTTTTCCTTGGCTGTCTTCTTGTTCTGCTTCCATAGAAACTAGTCAACTTTTACGTAATTTCTTCTTTCTGTTTTGTTGTGCCATCATTTTTTTCTTTTTCGCTTCTAACTGCTCTTGTCTGAGGGCTTCTTTAACCGGGCTATCAATTAGGATTGCGGACTTCCTCTTTTTCTTCCCTTTCTTAGTGCCAATAGCCTTGGTCCTGCCTTTTCAAATGGTCTCAGTTGTTCAGGTGTTTGGTAGTCCACAAAAGAAGGTTGTACAAAAGAAAGTCGTATAAATCAGAAAAAAATTATCAAGAATAATTTTAAATGAAATTAAAACAGATTAGACATTAACAAATTCATCAATTGGGTAACTATAACGCTCAGATATAATAAAATGGATTCCTAATAACAAAGCAGTCAGATATAAAAATTAATCATTCAAAGTGAAATATGGTCAGTGAAAAAAAAAACATTGTTTGCTGACATTAATTACAAGTTGTTAAATTATTTTGATAACTATCTTACTCTTATTTTTTTTCTGATTTTTTTTTCAAAGATCAGCGAAATTAAAACAGATCAGATGTATGAAAAATATGAACAATTAAATTACAATAAAAGTCAGATATAACAAAATGAATCGCGTAAAACAAAGCAGTCAGGTAGAGAAAGTAACCATGTAAAGTGAAGTATTACCATCGTCATTGTAATTAATGTGGCCCGAGGGGGAGGAGCATTGAAATGTCCCCCCCCCAATATTTGAGATTTTATGCTTTTAATGGTTAAAAAGTGCAATTCCCCCCCCCCCCCACACACACACACACACAGTGAACTCTACATGTCCTCCCCGGAGCCACAAAAATCCCTCTCGGAGAAAAGTGTCTGAATTCAACACTGATTGTAATCATACTGCTTGATAATATTAATAGAAAATAATTGAATTTTGAAAAAATATATACATAATCTTTTAGAATAGTTTTCTCAAATATTAGCAATTTTATGGTAACACTATTTTTACAGAACATTTTTAAGCGGCAATAGTGTTAAGAAACTCTATTTAATTCATTAACATGTCCTTAAAGAGTACGCCAAAGGTATTACAAGCTTAATAACGTGAAAACCTTCTGGTTAATGAAATAATTATTCTTATACATCTCAGATTATTTATTTTTGTTTACTTAGTAATATTAATAACTGGATGTAATTACGGTTTTCTAGAAAGTTAAGCACATACCTCTTTTAGTATAATTAATTTTCTGCTTACCTTTCAAAAAATATGTCACCTGTTTTTCATACTATCACTAATTTAAATCTAAGAAAACTTAATAAATTTCATTTATAATATAAAATTAGTTTTTTACATTAACACCGCATTTCCAAGCAAGTTAGATTCGCGTAAGGCGTAAATTAGAAAGTTCAATTTTTCTTCTTTTAAAAGAAATTTAATCGTTTGTTTATGTAAGAAATTGAATGGAAATTCATTTTTCTAATTTAAATAAGGACATTATTGAAATTTTAATTTACCTTTTTTGTGATTTATTAATGTGTTAGTTATTTAGTTTTTTCATATTGTTATTTTTTATAATAGAAGGCTTCATTGTTATCAGCACAATAAAGAAAATCAATTTAATAATTTTAAACATCCGTTTCGGAGAAAATATATTATATTGTTAATTTATTTGTGATTTATTTATTTTGCTATAAGAGTTGGTCCTATAACAAACTTGTGAATATAGAAGTTGTAGATAATATTAAGAAGATTTATAATAAGTTTAATCGGATTTTATATCTTATGAATTGACGATATTATGATTTTTTTTCTTCTTAAACCCCTATTCCCCCCCCCCCTCTTGAGGCCATTTTTAATGATATCTAAAATCTGTCATGCATAAATTTTTGGCCTTTTTCCTAGAAGTAATAATAATTTTTAACGGCTTCGATATGTATCATAATTATTTTTTTTTCTGTTTTCACATCCCTTCCCCATCTCCCCCCACTTTTCTGAACTTGACCGAGATGTTATGACCCTTGATTTTATGTATCAGTTTGGAAGAGAATTGCGCAGAATTGTGGAAGTTATCGTGTCCATTAAAATGTAATATAGATAGATAGATAGATAGACAGATGATAAAGTCTTGAACTGGGGGGTGGTTTTGGGTTCTAGGAGTCATAATCGGCGTAGATCTGCAAAAATGTTTCAAAAATTCCAACATAGGGGAGAATGTAATAGGTAGTATTTCTTACGAAATCTACCTAAAATGATAAACAAATTAAAGCTTAGTCGTGTGTTTCTTTTGCTTTCTGAAATAATTTTTAGTTACAATACAGTGGAACACTGTTATAGCGAGCTCTTATTTACCAAGAATACGGTTTTAACGAGCAAAAAGAAAGAAACTGTTTAGCCTACTACAGAGCCTGATTATCACAAGGCATGTGCCCCGTGCCCACATTTCGAAGGGGGCATTTTGCAGAGAGTGGGCAAAATTCATTTTGCCCATTCTCTGAAAATACAAATTAATGCAAATTTCCATTTATAGTTCATAGAAAAAATGAATTTTCCCCATTCATGTAAACTTAAATATCTGATTTGTGATGATTCACTAACGACAATGAAATGTAATGTAAATTTCGAACTTCCCAGAAGAACGGATATTACAGTATTTCATTCAATTCTTTTTATCTAATTAGCATATAGTACAAAAAATTTTACCTTTTCATAGTTTTTTAATACATTTTTACATGTGTCTGTAATATATTCTTTTCCCTAAAACTATGGTTTAACTTTCAAACAGCACTTAAAGAGCTGTTTATGATGCAATTTTCTTGAGAAAGGGGGACCCTATATTACATGAGTGAAACGGGTCCCACATAGAGTTGATCAGGCCCTGGCCTACTATAAAACCGCATTACAAAAGAAAACCCTGTTAGCTTAGACAAAACTAAGTTTTATCTTTTACAAAAAAACGGTAATCACGCCAATCTTTATTTTTTTGCAGCAGCAGAGCTTGCCGCTAAATCTACTGCTGAGTCATGTTCCGATGGCTTATTTTTCCAAGCACATGGTGCTTTACATTTATCAGGGAAGCACTTTTCACCAAACATAAAATGGAAATAGCAGTACTTACCCGCGGGGTTAAAACGTTTGCGAGATTTACTACGTTCATAAGAAAATCGACCCTTACTTCTGGATCGAGATCGCGAATTTCTAGGGACATTTAATTTTTCCACTTTCGTATTCAAAGCTGCAATTTGTTGGCGTAATTCAGTGATGGCGTCCGCTCCTAATGAAGAAAAATTGCTTGCGCAATACAGTTCTTGTTTTGGTTGCATTTCTACAATACGATCGGCCATTAGTGCCAGTTTATCAATGTCTTCATCACTAATCAATAGAATGTTGCGTACAAAATCAGGCATTTTTTGTAGAAATAGAGTTGTAAGTACTTTATCGGAAACTCTATCGGTAGCGAGAGTTCACATTTTTTGCAGTAGGTGGCTGGGTTTCATATCTCGTAAATCAATGCCCGTTAGCAATCTTTATAGACGCTTATTTTCACTTTCTTTGAAAGTGTTAAGAAGCCGCTCTTTGGCAGCAGTATATTTAGTAGCACTAACATCACTTATTATATCCCACAAGCTTTCCACAAATTTTGGTTCTAACTGCGAAACTAAATTATTAAAGTTCGTTTCTTCGGCAGTTATTCCACAAATAGAAAATTGTGCTTCAACTTGATAAAACCAAATTTCGGGTTTTTCAGCTCAAAAAGGAGGTATTTTAACACTTAATTTTGCTACTTCATCCTCAGATGTCGATTGTTTTACATTAGACCTTTTTCTACATCGTCCGGCATTGTGCGCGTACAAGGGTCACCAATTTGTTAGCTTTACATTTCACTTATTGGCCTTTTATATTACACTAATAATACAGGGTGTCCCAAAAAGGAGTACCCATTTTTAAAAATGAATAAGAAACAAACGAATAGAGTTATTAAAAGAATTCTTGCAGGAAATGGATATGTGAAGTCTGGAATTTTATTTAGAGTATTTTATTATGTTAGTTCAAATTCTTACCGACAGATGGCGCTGTGGCTACCGCATTCATCAGCAATAGTTGAAAATTAAATGACAATATTTTCAATATGTCTTCCATTCATCACAATAACATGTCGGAGTCTTAGAATGAAATTAGCACACACCTTCTGCAACGTCTGTACGGAAATGGCTGTACACTCTTGAGCGGTTAATCGCTGGAGCTCAGCTAGCGAAGTGGAATTTTGGCAGTAAACTACATCCTTCAGATGGCCCCAAAGAAAAAAATCACACGGATTTAAATCTGGTGAGTAAGGTGGCCAATTCATACCCTTGCCGGTTAATTTCAGGTAATTTTCGGTGCTGTAGCGCCATCTGTCGGTCAGATTTTGAACTATCATAATAAAGTGTTATAAACAAAATTCCAGACTTCACACATCCGTTTCCTGCAAGAATTTTTTAAATAACTCTATTCGTTTGTTTCTTATTCATTTTTAAAAATAGGTACTCCTTTTTGGGACACCCTGTATGTTCAAATTATTTCATTTACTACTACGTCACAACATACTAATAAACTTTTTAACTAAAATATATAATAACCTAAATAATATACGAAAATAAAACATTCTTTTAAAATTCCCCAAACGACATGTTTATTTTCTACAATTCCATGGAATATTTTTTCTGTTGCCAAAACAACTAGTTAAATTAAAGTTCAATAAAAAATAACGAGTTTCTTATGACTATGGAGGCTACAACCCTTTTATAACGAGATAAACCGGATATGGCGAAAAAAAGTTCTGGAAATTCAATAAAAATGAAAAAATAAAATAAAACAAAATATGGCTTTTTTCACTTTCCCATAAGTAATTGGCTAAAATGTGTGTTTCAATTTTAATGCATTAGCGTGAAACACCGCGGAAAGATTATAATCCATGCAGTGATTGCTCTTAAGTTCTCAAATAATTGAATTCCCGCCACACGAACAAACAATTTTCATTAGTACTTCCTTTATTAGCTCATTAAAGTAATTAAAAGTGAAATAGATGATATGAACGTGGGAAAAGAAAAACAGCGAGTTTAAAGAATACTAATTTTAAAAATCTAACTATAATTATGTTTTCTGTTATGTATTATCTTTTCATACAATTATTTCCTATTTCTAAATACTGAAATAAAAAGTTTCTAAAGAATGTTAAGCTGGATTTCTTCTAATCTAGAATTGTAAAATTTAAACTATCACAGCAACCTTTTTATAATTTTTAATAATTCATCTTAAGATTTACTTTTTTTTTCCTTATGATTCATTATATGAAATCTTAAACTTAGCTATTTCAAAAAATCTCTGATAAGGAGCGAATGTTCTGCTCGCTTCGTAAGCATTATAACCAAGTTTACTGTATTCAGCACCAAATCCATTTTAAATAATTTCAAAATCAATAACTTTATTACGAATAGCCAACAACAGAGGGCGCCACAAGAATAACTTCTCAGGAAAGTTTTCTGAAAATAATTTATGGGAAGAAAATTTCCTCTTGCTGATAATTTATTTTCAGCACTTTAGTGTTATTATCTAGACACAAATCATTTTGATAAATGACTTGTTAATATTTTGTGGTTTACGCAGCGCTGAAATGACAAATATTAGAAACAAACTTGTTACTTAATTTTTAATCTCGGTATTATATATTTCTTTGAAATATTAAATGAAAATAATAAGAAAATAAGGAATCGAGATGTGGTTAAAAATATTTTAAAAGTTTTAATAAGATAATTAAAAAATAAAATAGAATAGAATAAAAAATATATCAACTCAAACTGTCACTGTACGGATTGTAACGATGGAACGGAAACTTTCACTGTTCTAATCTATTTTTCGAAATTTTTGTATAAAATGTCAGAAATCAAAAATGTCCATATACTTTTAACCATTCATCTAGTATGTTATCCAATTTGTCGTGATATCGTCTGGAAATCAGAATTACTTGAGGGATTGAGGGATGTAACATTTTATTGGAATACTAATAATAAAAGCTATATGATATAGATGCTGCTGTTCTTTTCATAAATATTTCATTCAAATATCTCATTATTTTTAACTCTGAAGTTAATCAAATTTATAACTTAGCTTTAATTGGAAATTGAGCTTTGAACTTAGTATATTTAGATATAAGTTTATTAGCATTCAGAAGTTTGTTAAATCAAAATCAAGTGAAAAAGCTCTAAACGTTTTCTCGAAGCTGATTTTACTTCTGTTTTTTCAATTCCTACTATTAGCTCACACCTTCTACAGGGTGTTCTAGAAAGGACTCCCCAACTTTGAAATGATATAACTTCGAAACAGTGAGAGATAGAAATGTGAAACAAGTTGAATGTTAGACAGATAGGTCTGGAATTTTTTATACATCAATTTAAAAAAATAGTTCCAATATTGGACACGAGAGGGCGCTGCAATCACAAAGCTGTGTCTTTGAAATAGTTCCTGAAAGTGAGCTGTTTGAACTGAGATAAAAATCACATTACAATGGTTTCGACATGGTTACCTTTTTCAGCAACAACATGACGCAACCTATAGGTAACGTTCGAAATCACTTGTTGCAATACTTCTATTGAAATGGATGCACATGCCTCACAGATGAATTGTTAGAGCTGTTCCAACGTTTGGGGATTCTTAGAATAAACAGCGTCCTTCAAGTAATCCCACAAAAAGAAGTCGCATGGATTCAGATCCGGGGAATATGGTGAATACGGCATGATATTCTTGAATTCCGAATTATTCTCTAATTCTATACAACTTTTTTACACGTGTCAGCAATGAAACAGACGCACGAATGAAATTTCTGTCCTTCTGACTACCATTTAAAGTTCCATGTGCTTGTGCTGCCACCTATTATCCAATATTGGAACTATTTTTTCACATTCGTGTATAACAAATTCCAGACCTATCTGTTTAACATTCAACTTGTTTCACATTTCTATCTCTCACTGTTTCGAAGTTATGTCATTTAAAAGTTGGGGAGTCCTTTTTAGAACACCCTGTATATATTTATATATCTTGTTCAAATTTTCATCGTTAATAAAATACTCTTTATTCATCCATTCAAGCTCAAATACATTTTTTAAAACTTGTACTGGACGACAATTGATGTTAATACAATTTTTTCAAATATTAATTAAATAATTAATTTTAGTTTTATATTTCATTTCTGTTCAAAAGTACAGACTCACTCCATATTTTAGTCCCCTTCACCCGAGCGCCTCCTGATCTTTGTCCGTGACCAGCCCCATTATCTTTTTACGCGTGAAGGATTTGCTATGGCACTTTATTGTGAAGTTTGGTAATTTTTGGAAATCAATATTTGAAAAACGGCATAATCATTAGATTTGAAATTTATATCAAGAAAAATACAATTTTTTACCTTTCTAACGCAGTTTGTCTAACAATTTTGTGAGAAATACTTTTCGAACTATTAATTTTTAATATTTTAGCTATTTATTTTTTAATACATTTCAAAAATTTCTCTTATATAAGATATTGAGCAGAATATAAATTTAGGAATAAATACCATCAGTGGCGAAGCGTGTAGATCTCCGGAAAAAAAAATTCTTTTTGACCTAGGTAGGAATTGACTCAAAAAAAAAAATATATATATATATATTATATATATATATATATATTATATATATATATATATATATATATATATATATATATATATATATATATATATATATATATATATTAATGTTTACTTGGTAGTTGCGAAAATCTATGTATGTGCTTGAAAACCGGTTTGTTGTTTATTTTGAACCAATTATCCATCTGTTTTTAAAACAATTTTACATCTCCACGAAAAATGTCTTAAAATTGTGAATATTTCTTTCTCTTAAAAGAAACAAAGGGATATGCGTTTTATTTTGAATCGTCGGCATATGCTATGTTTCTTAAACTTTGAAAATGTTACATAATTTAATTATTTGGATTAAAAAAATTGTGTAAATTGCTTTCTTACATGAATTATGGAGTACTAATCAGGGCCGCAAAATTGAAGTACTGACTTACAAGGAGACCGCTAAACATGATGCGCACAGATTTTGATGATTTTAAAGTATGTTGTAGGGGTCATACCCCCTAACTATTCAGGTCAAAGGTTTCCTTTAAATGGGCTTTAGTTTTCGAGAAATTTCGGGTTAAAGTTCAGTATACATTTCAAATACCCATTAGTTCGCAGTCTTGAACAAGAACTCCGTGGTGCGAAGCTTGCGCTCGCGATTTGAGAGTGGGAGATGAGGGTTCTGTCCTCTCTAGTGACTTTTTTAACTTTTTAAATAAATTTTATATATTTGTCGAGTTATAAGTTTTATGCAGAATTATGAATTCTGCATCTTTGAATTTTTTGATATTTTCCTAATAAATTCCATTTACATTTTCGAATTTTTCGTGAAAATTTATAGTTTTTGCGCAATTTTTATTTTAATATTTCTGTTGACGAAAAATCATGTTTTGCGGTCCCCTTGTTAGTCAGATTTTACATTTAGAATCACTGTTTATTTAATCAAGTAGGGTGCGATGAAGTTTTTTTTGTAATTTAGCCTATACTACGTTGGACTTAACGGTATTTTAGTCCCTACCAGGAAACCACGCCATAGTGTAATAATGAAAAAAATCTATGTAAGCAGCAATCGAAAGAGTATAGTGAAATGTGTTTTTTAACACATAAATCATTTGCCCTCGTCTCTTCGTTATCAAGATATAAAGTCTTAAAGTTTGCTAATTTATTTGTTTAATTTAAGGAGAAAAGGCGTGGTTATGATTCAGAGATTTTAATAATCAGATAATTGTAAAATACAAAACATATTTAGATATAGTAATATAAAAATAACCCCCCCCCCCCAAAAAAAAAAAAAAAAAAAAGCTATTGACAAATATGGTACTGAACCAAACAATGTCTGAAGCATAGAAAATAATGGCACCGTGAACATTTCATGAACATAGTTCTAGTGCAATGATTAGAATGGTCCACCTTTGTGAAAAACGAAATTGCAAGGGCGTTTCAAATGGAAGTGGCCCAGTTTTTACTAAGCCAAACTTGTAACAAGCATACCGAATCATGTCGGAGTATTGCGGCGCACTTAAATTGGAAATGGATAAGAGACTGAAGTTTGATGATGTTACATTGAAAACGTAATGATTCCTCCTTCCATCCTATCGACTCCTCCTTCCATCGTATTAAATCAATAACTTAGCAAATTTTAAGATATTATATCTCAATACCGGGAGACAAGGACAATTGATTTATGCGCCAAAAAAGCGTTTTATTATGCTCTTTCAATTTATGCTTATTTAGATTTTTTTTTTCATTATTACACTAACGGCGTATTTTCCTGGTTAGGTCAATATTCAATAACACAATAAATGAAATAAGACTAATTTTAACTCACTTACGTACGTAACAATGGCATTTCAAATCACTAATAACTTCGAGATCCAGCAAGAGTATCACCTCAAAATAAAGCTTTGCTGACTATTTTAAATAACACAATAAATGAAAGAATACTAATTTTGAAACTCACTTACACACGAAACACTGGCGGCTCATATCACTAATAACTTCGAGATCAAGCCAGACTATCGCTGCAAAATGAAGATTTTCACTAACTGTATAAATGTCCCTAAACTAGCAACACGTGGTTGCCGACTAACTTTATTTACTGATAATCAAATTTACTCTTAGCAAACTGGCAACTTGTACTAGAGTGGATTCTATACTTCTTGATCTCTCAGGGCACGATGCAAGTTTTAACTCCAACACCAGTCGAATGATCTAATACAATTTCACTAGGTAGGACTCGACCAAGATCCGCTGATATGAGCTTTTGATCCTGCTTTTGTACTCAGCAGATTGACCAGCGTAACCTAAGCTGCATAAAACCACAGCAAAAACTGCTAACAAATGATTCCAATAGCCACAAACACATTTTGGATAATTAAATTAAAATAAAGTACAGCTATCGCCCCAGCGCACATAGATTAATATCGGCAGAACATCCCCACTCAACAACTAAACACGCTTTATAAGAGAGTTGTTAGTCCACTACAGAATATATTCTGCATAGGAGCATAATACAATGCATGTATTGTTGTAATATATAATTGTGAAGAATTCCTTAAGCCTTTTTCAAACTTTTGAATACATCTCTTACATTTGAAAATGTTTCTGGCATTTTTTAAGACCTTGCACTGTGCAATGTATACTAAAAGTTAAAATAATGCCTAATTTCCTTCTTTTGAACAGTAAAATTTAACAAAAGTGTTTCAGTATCACTACTATTATAAAAAAAATGGAATTAAAGCCAGTATATTGCGACATATACATTTATGTATATTATTGCGGCCAAATTAAATGAACATTTTAAAATTACCCGACTGTTGAATTTGATTCGCATGTATGCAGCAACGACTGTACATGCATTCAACAGTACTAATAGAAATAAAGTAAATATGGACGCATTATTTATACTATATTTTCCTATTTCATTATATAACAAAAAGAGAAAATATTAGAAAAAATAATACTGTATGGAAAAAAGAAATACTATATATTTTATAATGTACAGCAAGTTCACCTTTAATGTAAAATTCAATTTAATGTAAATTTTGAATAACAATAATCCTGTCTTTTTCGTAATAAACAATTAATAGTGTATAGAAACGTTCAAATTTATAAATCTAGAAATCTACTCATGTTGAAGACTATTGAACTAAAATTGGCTTTGGGACCTTACTTTCGTCACACATTTTTCGCCTATATAAATCTTGATTCTCAAGGGGCTAGGATAAGTGAAAGCTGATAATCAGACAGTAGCTCGAGGCAAAGCTTAAATCAACACTAGAAAGCCTTTTGTCAATATATTAAGGAACGTTTGACAATAGTTTAATAAATGATTTTCCCCAAAGGGAAAATGTTGGGTTATTGACCCCACAAAATATCATATATCTGAGGTACCACGGCTTTATTTCTCATTCATTTGGACCAGAGAGATTAGTCTTTATTTCAGATTATGTTTGTACATACAATAGCTTTAGACTTTTCTTTAATTACACGATTTTATATATTTTTAATTAATATTTATCAGTGCTAATTATTTTCATTTTAATTACTATTCATATCATTCTATATCATTACCACAAAAATAAAATAATAATAATAACTCTTGCACGTACTGTCGTTAAAAAAACTGTACTGTAAAAATCTACGAAAATATAATATAACCACAAATGAAAATATACAATAACCTCTTTCAAGTTACCCATAATTCCGAAAAGCGTTCTTTTTCTTTTGTAACTTCATAAACCAAAATATTTTCGAGATTTAAAGAAGTATATACAGAGTGATCCTTATATATTATTTCTCCTGTCAACATCCCTTTTTCTCAGAAAATACGAAACACAGAACGACGATTGAGATACCATATGAAAGGATTTGGAACAGGCTTCTGACATAGCACACTTAAAATTTCGTTAAAACATGTTTTTGATTAAAAATCGCTCTTAATTAAAAATTAATTCGGCATATTTTTCATCAATGAAATGAAAGGTTTTCCGGAAATTTGTGTTGCCACAAAAGTAAAATACCGCATTATATCATGTTCAACAATAATTATAAAAAGAAATAAACAGTGCAAAAGTGTGATTTCTCCGCCCGGTTAATTTAATATTTATTTTTAAAAAGCAAAATTAAAATAAAATGAAATATATGCTTTATTATATTAGAAAACATTCAATTTATTTCATATTTTTCAAGAATAAGCGGATGACGTCATCTTCTAAAGCAGTTAAAATACGATTGTTAATTTTTTTCTCGCGCGTGCTTTTTGAAAAAAATATTGAACCTTTAATCGGGTTTTTATAATTTTTATACGTGCGTCCTCTATTGTTATATATTTATCATGTTTGTGTATATGTGTACTGTAACGGAGTAATAGTACATTAACTTATTTAATGATTATCTTGCCAAAGTAAAGAAAATGACATTGGCGAGAGAAGAAAATTTGCCAACATATTTTTTGGCAACCTATTCACAAAAACAATAAAACACACACAATGAGCAATATATTATAAAACATACAATGTTTAATTTAATATAAAACACACGCAATTTTCTTTACCGGGTTGCCATACGGCGTAAAATCTCGCCAAAGTCGTCGGGTTGCCTAGGCATAAAATCGCCCTTTTGGCACCAAAAAGATACCCCGGTGCATCTGCGACATCTGTACCTTATTGAAATGTACAAACAGAAGTAATTTGTATATAAATAATATTGGTACAGATGCCGCAGACGCACCGGGATATATTTTTGGCGCTAAAAGGACGATTTGATACCTAGGCAACACGACGATTCTGGCGAGATTTTGCTTCATATGACAACTCGGTAGAGAAGATTGCGTATGTTTTCTATTAAATTAAATATTGTATGTTTTATAATAAATTTATCATTGTGTGCGTTTTATGATAAAATAATCATTGAGTGTGTTTTATGATAATAATAAAAAAAAATGTGTACTTACGTATTATACGGGAAGCTCAAATACAATTGCGACAAGCATGGCGCCAATTAACTAATTATAGTAACCCTTATTTTTCGATAAGTATGTAGTTTATTTATGGTACTTTTTGGTTAGCCGGGTGCCAGTGAAATATGTATATACATATAGTTTTTTACGCTTTTATAATATCACACCGGTTTGTTCAATACTTTAATATATTTTATTTATTTATTTTATATTATTTACCATTTTTAACAATGTTATGTATTTAACCAGTGTATCTGTGTGAGGATTTCGCACTGCAGTCTAATATTTTTTAGATGCAGGTTTAAACTTCTAAAAAAAATTAAGGATAAAAATATCTTCAAACAACATTAGTCAAGCGAAAATATCAATTCAGCTATTTTTAACAGTAAAATCCCATCGAAGACAGAAAAAGGCATATGCAAGGAAAAAAAATTATCAATTGTATTTTAACTGCATTACAGGATGACCGGGAAAAATACGGACGAAGAAAAATAAATTGAAATATACTTAAATTACAATTCAATCTAATACAACAAATAATACCTTTTATGCTACACGTGTAAAATACCGCTGTTTCGATCAATCAATAATATTTAATTTCTTCTAAACGTTTCAATTTTAATTTTGGTTTTTAATCATAAATATAAAATAACCCGCGGGAAAAGTCACATTTTACCTGTTTTGTACTATTTATTATTTTTTATAATCACTGTTGAGCATCATATAATGCGGTATTTTATTTTTGTGGCAAAATTGATTTGAGAAAAGCTTTCATTTCATTTATGAAAAAACAATCCAGATCACATATCTTATTTCTGTTGTCAACATCCCTTTTTCTATGTATATACAAAACATACAACGATTAATGAGGTATCATTCGAAAAGTTTTTGAACAGGCTTCTGGCGTAGTACACTCACATTTCGTTAAAACGCGTTGTTGGATTTAAAAAAAAAAGTAGTTAATTAAAAATTCATGCTAAAACGTACCAGGAAATAATCTCAAAAATTGCAGTGCGAAAGCATTCGCACGGGTCCTTCTGTTTATAATTAAAGTTTCACTTTCAAAATGCTGTAAAAAGGGAACCACTGGTCAGAATGAATTCAAATTTGAACTGAATATACAGGGTCATTCATAATTCCCTCCGGGGTTTCGAAACGTTATAGTAAAAAAACGAAGACGAATATGAAAAAAAGAAACATATGAAATTATTCCGAAACTATTCAAGTTTTACTTACATACATTACAGGTGTTCTATGTGTGAACCCTTGGTCACACGGCATACATCCATGCGACAGTCCAGTTCCTGCCATACTCCGTTTCTTTAAATCTGAATCAGTGGTGTCAGTTCAACGGGCCTTTCGTAATAAATATCGAAAACAGGGACCAACTGACAAAACAATTCATGTGTGGTACCGGAAATTTAAAGAAACGGAGTATGGCAGGAACTGGACTATCGCATGGATGTATGCCGTGTGACCAAGGGTTCACACATAGAACACCTGTAATGTATGTAAGTAAAACTTGAATAGTTTCGGAATAATTTCATATGTTTCTTTTTTTTCATATTCGTCTTCGTTTTTTTACTATAACGTTTCGAAACCCCGGAGGGAATTATGAATGACCCTGTACTGGAAGAAGAGGGAACCGGTATGGCATAAGAAAATAGTTCCAAAATGTATCAATAGATGGCGATGTAAGCGGCACACTATGCAAATTAAAAGACACTCAAAGACAAAGAAAGATGCACAATTAAAAACTGAATCATTATGTGCTTTTTTGCGGGTTTTGGCCCAAGGACATTTAAAAACCGAATGTGGTAAGACTTTGCCGTGGTGGATGAGCTTTCCACTAACAGTACTATAACTGTTGACTGATTTGAAAGTCATTTTTCCGTCAAACAACCAAAACACTCATGCACATTGAACAATACGGTTAGTTTACTGTGCAACTCATGCCAAAGCCGTCGTGTTTCGATTAAAAACGTCACTTGTAGCTGATTCCACTTTTATTATGCCGCTTACAGCGCCATCTATTGATACACTTTGAAACATTTTCTTTCTTATATTTTCCCTTTCTTTCAGTATATTGAGCTCAGATTTGAAGTCATTCTGACCAGTGGTTCTTTTCTTCCAGCATTTTGAAAGTGAGACTTTAATTATAATCACCCTGTATATTGGGTTGTTCGGAAAGTTCTTTCCGCTTGGGAAAATGGGTTCGTACCGGGAAATTTTATCATTTAATGTTCCAAATATGGGCAAAATTGAATGTAATGGGCAAAATTTTTCGGTACGAATTGGTTTTCTCAAACGGAAGTAAGTTTCCAAACAACCCAATAAAAACAAAGTTTATTTTGGTCCCATTGATATTCGGAAATGTCTCCGCGTAGTTTTTAAGGTATATTAATAAGTTTACGCAAGCCCGAATACTGATTTCAAGGATGCTATTAATTCTCAAACTTTTTGAAGTGCGTAACTGAATTTGTACATGTAAAAGTAACAAAATAATATTAATATTAATATTAATATTAGTGAAGTTAATTTATCATGTTTGTTTATTGACTATGAAAGAATTGCATATTTCCATATTAAATTAAGAGATTTGCCAGACATTATCATTTTGAAAACCTATACTAGCAGCGAAAGAAACTTGTTCTCTATTAGCGCATAACAGGAAAACTGTCGTTAATAAATAATTAATACATGTTTTACGCTTCTTGTTTTATCATAAAGGCAAAATTTTACATTCATTATAATTTAAAAATTACTAAACAAAACTCGTAAAATTTTTTTCCTAAAAAAATTTCTTTTCCTTCGTGCTACTTAAATGAATTATATTTCTGAATTAAAATTTAATTAAATTAATATCTGATTCATATATGAAGAAAAACTAGCATTTTTATTTCTCTTCTTAAAGATGCAATGCATGAAAGCGACTGATTCTATAAACCAGGGTTTCGTATAAGCAGCATGAGTTGCATTATACATACAACAAATAATAAACGAGACTGGAGCAATTTAACAAATACAAGACACATTTTTGGTAAAACAGTTTAATAATTTTCAAAGTAAAGTCTTCTGGGGCTACTTACAGCAGCGTTCATACATGTTTTAGAAATATGTTTGAAAATCTTCTGTCTTCACCCTTCCAAGTTTGGCTGTCACGAAAATCCCCAGTCTGTTGGAGAAAAATCTGTGGAATAGAGAGGGTGCTAAAGCGCCAAAATTCCTTTACTGGCTAAGAATTATTTGACAAGCATGCTATGTGCTCCTAAGAAGGTTGTAATAACATCAATCAGTTAATTTAGGATCAATTAGTCAGAAGTTATCAGGCTGTAAGAACCTTTTCTCCCAACTTCCAATTCCCCTTTTCATGCAATTGTAGTCATATTCGATGGATTCTCTTAATCTGACGCTGCAACCCCCCCTTGTAGTATCGCTTGTTGAATGTTTGTCTGGGCGGAACAAACTCCTTTATGATGATGCCAATGCTGTCAAAGAAATTCACGAGCAAGTCTTTAGATCTTGACTTTTCTAATCGGAATTTCTGTTATTGGGGATTGCCATTCCAAGCTTAATTTCGTGCTGTTTCGTGGTCATATTCACAGCATCACGTTTACTACCCTGTCACAATTGAATCCAGAAAGTGCCGGTTGGCATCTGTAGTTGCGATTAATTACTTGCAAACCGTTATCCTTTGCTCCATGTTACACATTGGAACGTTACTTAATGACTAAATCCAGAAAAAGCACGAGGCACGTGAGGTGTGCGCAACTTAACTTGTTAACACATTGACGGACAGTAGGAACAATTGAAGTTCAAAAATTGACACTATATTTTTTGTAATTTTTAGAATATTAGAAGTATAGTTTTACTCTTTCTGCTTAAATAAACTTAATTTTGATTAATTCAGCACCTTTAATTAGGTTGCACTACTCCCTTCACAACCACGTCAGGGTGGCTAGTGGTCAGGGAAAAATACAGTAAAAAAATGATAAACACCAGTATATTCTTATAGAAAAATTTATGTTGATTATTCGATCAAATAATCAATTTGAATTTTTCTATAAGAATATACTGGTAATTATCATTTTTTTTACTGTATTTTTCCCTGACCACGAGCCAAACTGCACGTGCATACGGAAGCAGCAACTCGTATAACAGGTGGAAAACGAACTTCAACCTAAAAAATTGTTTCCAAAACATGACACTGGGCTTCTACTTGTACGCCGGTAAATGCACATTTGTGCTGCTATAGCTGTAGTGTCTAAAAACGACCGTTTTGTTTTGGACGGCTATTGCCGTCATGCCACATAGTGAACTTCGCTTTAACGGCTATAGACGCAAGTGTCCGTCAACGTGTTAAAAGTGGTTCTAACTTGTTCTACCACGCATCGTCATGTTCGGCCATGCTTCAACGCGCTCAAAGTAGCATCAGTCTTGTTTATTAATTGTCGTACTATATATATACCTCCTTTACCTCCACTACACTGTAAAAAACACAAATGTTTCAGAATCTACGAAAATATAATATAACCGCGTCCGAAAATGTACTATAACGTCTCCCGGGTTACACATGATTCAGAAAAGCGTTCTTCATCTGTAGAAACCTTACAAAACAATTTTTTCCCTATATTTAAAAAAGCAATTATACAAACATCTTTCTTTTGCCGCCACTATTTCGAGTAGTTTTTATAGTATGTTAGTCAGTTTTCTCGAACCAGAATATCGGCTTTTTGAATGACATCAATTATCAATTAAACATTTTCAGCTATGTAATTGAATTTGTACATGCAATAGTAACAAAACAATATTATCATGTTGTCTATGTAATTGAATTTGTACATGCAATAGTAACAAAACAATTTATCATGTTGTCTTTAAAACATGTTTGTTGAACAAGTAAATGTTTACTTGACAATTGATAGCATTCGGAAACCTATACTTCGAGTTGCGGAAACTGATTAATACTCTATAAAAACCACGGACCAGTGGCGGAGCCAAAGAAGGGGGGTCCAGATGCTCTGGATACTACTAATTTTGTAAAATTTTCTTTGCCTTATCTAGTCTGAAACCTTTCTGAAATAATCAAGGCGTAGAAAACTTTTCAATATTACTGGTATCCATAGCATTTGGACCCCCCTCACCTCCCCAGGCTACGCCACTGCCACTGACAAGTGTTTCCAAAAATCAGGGGTAGCTACAGAAATTTTGTTTTTATAAATGTTTATTTAATACTTGAAAATATATCGCTTTCTGAGATTTCTAAAGATAAATAACGCTTACGGAATCATGGGTAACTCTGAAGAAGTTATTGTATAGTTTCGTTCGTGGTTATATTATATTTCGCTAGATTAAGAAACATTTATATTTTTCTTTTCAGCATAATATATTACAAAATTGTCTAGGAGAGGGACCGTGAACCCCAATTTATTTATTTCCTGGTCTCATAAGCATTGCTACAGACAGATTTTAATGTTTTCTATGTAAATGCATGAAAACATTTATTAAATTATATATATTTTTTGTATAATGAAAAGTAATTTGAATTTAGATTTCTATGAGTTTTTTTTAGATTGCTATATATATTTGCATTCTTCTTTTAACATGACTTTTAATTTCAAATTAGTCTGGCACAAAATTTAATTTTGTCGGTGATGAAAAATTTTAATATTGAGATATTTCAAATAATACTTTTTAAAGTTTGTAATAGTTTAATTAATACAGTGGAACTGCAAATAGCAACTCGTTGTAAGAAAATCCGTTAAAACGAAGTACTCAAGTAACAAATAATTTCAAGTTCCCAACAGCTTCGTTATAAGCAGTTTCCATTGTATTATATTTCTCTAATTTAAAAAAACAAAACTGAATTTACCTAATTGAATCTGTTTTTATTCTGCATTTTCCTTCCAGAAAATATCCAATTATAGATAAGAAATTAAAAAGAAGTAATAAAACTACCTCAATTTGAGAGTTTATTTAGGCGCTTGTTTAGTTGTTACTAATAACAAACATTTTCATTTACGTTTTCAAAGAAATATGTTATACACTCTTGTAAATTAAATATGCAGATGTTACAGATACCTTTTGTTTTAAATTGACGATTTAGAAAAACTGCAATTAAAAACCTTCATAGGCAACAAGGCCCGATTATTGTCAGGGATAACTTCCACCAGAAAAAAATAATAAAAACTTTCGCTCTATTTAAACGCCTTATACATGCAACTTTTCTGTATTCAATATGACAGCCATTTCTATTCCTTTTTACTGGTGAAAGTTTGGCCCGTTGGCAATCAGGCCTTCATAAGCGATGGTAAACGTAAAATAATCACGTAACAATAAACGGTCTATGTTGCGATCCTTCCGACATTCTATTCTCAGTATAAAGAAAATAATAAAATGAAAAATTCTCCTAAGATAGCAAATAGTTTGGTAATAACTTTTTTCTTTTCTTTTTTTTTTCGTTAATATTTTCTTGTGTTTTTAAAGGTATTAAGAACATAAATTGGATGAAACAGATTTTCCTTTGACACACACAAAGTCATTCTAATACTTTGGAAAGTTTTATCTTTTGAAAAAATATCATAAAAATCATTTCGCAAAGAAATACAATCTTTATACCCATTCCGATATTACCTTTATCTGCTTCTATTCTGCGTTATCCTTCCAGAAAATACACTCAGAGACTGACTGGAAGAAAAAAAACAGATGGTTTGTTAAAGGATTTTAACCTTTTAAAAAACACAACATTGCAATTAATTTTTCTTTAACACACAAAAGCGCTCTAATACTTTCGCAAACATTTGAAAAAATCCCAAGAAAAGTCATTTCATCATTGTTTTTTTTAAAACTCATACCATTATTTTATCTACTTTTATTCTCTATTATGCTGCAAGTAAATACCCTGAGTTGGTACCCCTTAAAAACTACCTGATAAAAAAAAACATAACAGATAGATTGTTTTTTGAAATGTTTATTTTATTTTCTATAAAGACTACAATATAAGATTACAATTTATATTTCTTTCAAGACACACAAAGACAATGTAATACTTTCGGGAACTTTGTAACGAAAAAAAAAAAAAAAAAAAAACAAGAAATGTCATTTCGTATAGAAACCCAATCTTTAATCTGACACTACTAATATCTTAATGTTCCCACATAATGCATCCAAAAAATTTTGTACTTCATCCTTCCAAAAATTCCCTCATTTAGAATAACACCTTAGAAAGTGTCGCAAAAAATTACATAAAAGGTAGACTGTTTTTTGAAATGGTTCTTTACCATTTTATAAAAAATACTACAAAATAAGATTACAATTTACTTTTCTTTTAGCACACATGAAAACAATTTAATACTTTCACAAACTTTGAAGAAGGGAAAAAAATACAAGAAGAGTCAATTAATCAAAAAACACAATCTTTGATCTCATATCAGTAATATCGTAATATGCTCTTATACTGCTTCATGCACCCAGAAAATACCCTCAGTTAATACCCCTTAAAAACTGCCTGATAAAAAAGACATAAAAGATAGACTGTTTTTTGAAATGTTTCATTCCGTTTCTAAAAATACTACATTATATTTTTCTTTCAGGACACACAAAGGCAATTTAATACTTTCTCGAACTGTGAAGAGGTAAAAAAATACAGGAAAAGTCATTTCGTCTAGAAACACAATCCTTAATCTCATACTAGTAATGTCTTAATGCTTCCATATACTGATTTATCCATCCAAAAAATTCCCTCATTTAGAACACCTTAGAACGTGTCGGAAAAAATTACATAAAAGGTAGACTGTTTTTTGAAATGGTTCTTTTCCATCTAATAAAAAATACTACAAAATAAGATTACAATTTACTTTTCTTTTAGCACACACGAAGACAATTTAATACATTCGCAAACTTAGAAGAAGGATAAAAAAACTATCAGAAGAGTTAGTTCGCCAAGAAACACAATCTTTCATCTCATATCAGTAATATTATAAAATGCTCTTATACTGCTTCACCCATCCAAAAAATACCCTCAGTTAATACCCCTTAAAAATTGAGTGATAAAAAAGACATAAAAGATAGATTATTTTGTGAAATGTTTATTTTCCTTTATATAAAGACTACAACATAAGATTACAATTTTTTTTTTCGAGGACACACAAAGCCAATTGAATAATTTCGCAAACTTTGTAGAGTAAAAAAATACAAGAAAAGTCATTTGTATAGTTACACAATCTTTAATCTCACATTAGTAATTTCTCAATGGTCCCATATAATGCTTTATCTATCCAAAAAATTCCCTCATTTAGAACATCTTAGAAAGTGTCGGAAAAAATTACATAAAAGGAAAACTGTTTTTTTTTAAATGGTACATTTACCTTTTATAAAAAAGACAACAAAATTAGATTACAATTTACTTTTCTGTTAGAACACACGAAGACAATTTAATACTTTCGCACCCTTTGAAGAAGGGTAAAAATTTTTCAAATAGAGTCATTTCGTGAAGAAACACAATCTTTTGTCTCATATCAGTAATATCGGCATATGCTCTTATACTGCTTCACCCACCCAGAAAATACCCTCAGTTAATGAAAAATGCCTGATAAAAAATACATAAAAGATAGATTGTTTCTGAAATGTTTCTTTTCTTTTCTATAAAGACTACAACATAAGATTATATTTTATTTTTCTTTCAGGACACACAAATCCCATTTAATACTTTCGCAAACTTTGTAGAAGAAAAAAAATACAAGAAAAATCATTTGTCTAGAAACACAATCTTTAGTCTGATACTAGTAATGTCTTACCATTCCCATATACTTTTTTATCTATCCAAAAAAATTCCTTATTAAGAACACCTTAGAAAGAGTCGAAAACAATTACATAAAAGGTAAACTGTTTTTTGAAATGGTTCTTTTACCTTCTATAAAAATGACTACACAATAAGATTACAGTATACTTTTCTTTTAGCACACACGAAGACAATTTAATACTTTCGCAAACTTTAAAAAAAGTTGCAAGAGTCATTTCGTGCTGAAACACAATCTTTGGTCTCGCATCAGTAATATCGTAATGTGCTCTGATACTGTTTCACCCACCCAGAAAATACCCACACTTGAAACCCCTTAAAAACTGCCTGATAAAAAAGACATAAAAGATAGATTGTTTTTTGAAATGTTTTTTTTTCTTCTATATAAAGACTACAACATAAGATTACAATTTATTTTTCTTTCAGGACACACAAAGCCAATTTAATACTTTCTCGAATTTTGTAGAGGAAAAAAACAAAAACAAGAAAAGTCATTTATTTAGAAACACAATCTTTAATCTCATACTGGCAATATCTCAATGTTTCCATATAATGCTTTATCCATCCAAAAAATTCCCTCAATTAGAACATCTTAGAAAGCGTCGAAAAAAAAAATACATAAAAGGAAAACTGTTTTTTTGAAATGGTACTTTTACCTTTTATAAAAAAGACAACAAAATAAGATTACAATTTACTTTTCTTTTAGAACACACGAAGACAATTTAATACTTTCGCAAACTTTGAAGAAGGGTAAAAAAATTACAAGAAGAGTTATTTCGTGAAGAAACACAATCTTTGGTCTCATATCAATAATATCGTAATTTGCTCTTATACAGCTTCATACACCCAGAAAATACCCTCACTTGATACCCCTTAAAAACTGCCTGATAAGAGAGACATAAAAGATAGATTGTTTTTTGAAATGTTTCTTTTCTTTTATATAAAGATTGCAGTATAAGATTACAATTTATTTTCTTTCAGGACACACAAACCAATTAAATACTTTCGTGAACTTTGAAGAGGTAAAAAAATACAAAATAAGTCATTTCGTCTAGAAACACAATCTTTAATATCATACTAGTAATGTCTTAAAGTACCCAAATACTGTTTATCCATCCAAAAAATTCCCCCATTAAGAATGCATTAGAAAGTCTCGAAAAAATTACGTAAGATTTAGACTGTTTTGTTGAAATCGTTCTTCTCCATTCAATAGAAAAGACTACAAAATAAGATTACAATTTACTTTTCTTTTAGCACACACAAAGACAATTTAATACTTTCACAAGCTTTGAAGAAGGGTAAAAAAGTACAAGAAGAGTCATTTCGTCAAGAAACACAATCTTTGATCTCATATCAGTAATATCGTAATATGCTCTTATGCTGCTTCATCCACCCAATAAATTTCCTCATTTGGAACACCTTAGAGACTGACTGAAAAAATGACATAAAAGATGCATCGATTGTTAGTTTAAAAAAATATTACACATAAATGTATAGTTCATAAATATACCGTACGCCCATTAAAGTCCTTTGCCAGCCTCTTAACTTCGGAACGGCTGCTGCTATATTAAAAAAAGTGGTGGCTACGTATAGTAAAGTAGCCATGCACTACTGAATGAAACCGCTTACGGCGCCACCTGGTGGAAAACTGCGAAGTTAACATTCCTATCTCGAAAACGGAAAGAGATAGAGGAAAAAAGTGATTTACAAAGTGGTAGAGCATCGTCGATTTAGTACCAAAAAATCATCTTGTGGGCATTACGTAGAATAGAACGGCTAAATGCGCAATTGTTTTTTCGTGATTTCATACTCTGTGACGTGACGAAACTATTTTAGAAAGAAAGAAACAACCAGTATGAAACAGCAGGTACATGCGACCTCTCCACAAACATTGCAGGACCTTAAACGGCGCATTAAGGACGCTTGTACCAACGTGTCACCCTCTATGCTCCAACGTGTGCAATGTAAAATTTAAAAATGGTTCCAAATGTGCATTTCAGCTGACGGTGAGAAGTTTGACCATCTCAAATAAAGGTATATTGTTATAACTAGTTATTCTTTTCTTTCTAAGCTCGTTTTGTCCCGTCATAGTTTAGGAAATCACGAAAAAAATGCGCGTTTAACAGTACTATTCTTTGAATTAATGTCCACAAATTGTCTTTTTGTACTAAATCGATGATGCTCTACAACTTTGTAAATCATTTTTTTCTCTATCTCTTTTCATTTTTGAGATAGGATTGATAACTCCACAGTTTTCCACCAGGTGACGCCGTAGGCGGTTTCATTCAGTAGCGCATGGCTACTTTACTATACCTAGACACTACTTTTATGAATATAGCAGCAGCCGATCCGAAGTTAAGAGGGTGACAAGAGACTTTAGTGGGCATACTGTATATAAAAATTTTCCTTTTACGGCATTAAAAAAAAAAAAATGTATTTTAGTTTTTAACATTTCATTCATGAGAAAAACAAAACAAATTATTACTAAAACACTAAAGAGATCGGAAAAATCTTTCACTGTATTTATATTTTACGAGGGCATTTCGAAAAGTAAAGATACAATGGCTCGCATTCCTTAAAAAAACATTTATTTAGAAAACGTAAGTTACAGCTTATTAACTGAATTATGTATTAATTTTCGACATAATCACCCCCGTTATCCAAACATTTGTTAAGTCGGGGCACAAGGTTTTGTATCCCACAGTCATAGAAGGTTTCCGCCTGTTGTCGGAACCACATTTCAACTTCACCTTTGATCTCATTATCGTCGTGGAATTGCCATTGACACTTCCGGTATGATCTGATGCAATTCTTTCAATTTGAGACGTCTATTCGCACGAATTGCTTCCTCCGTTCTCTGAAGAAGGGCATCAGAGATCACAGATGGCCGACCTGTTCTTTGTTCGTCATGAACATCGGTCCTACCTTCAGAGGAACGACGACACCATTTCGTTACATTTTGTAGATTCATAATGTTCCCATAAACAGAAACAATTTCTTTGTGAATATCCGCTGGTCGCTGACCTCTTGCATGAAGAAAACGTATGACGGAGCGCACTTCGCATTTGGCGGGATTCTGAATCGGAGGAACCATTTTAAACACGACCTACTCCAACCAGAATCAACGTTGAAATGACGAACGACCGCGAGGAGAAAGCTAACGGTTCAAGGTTAACACCTGTGTTGCCAACTTGCTTGCCAAAACTTTTCTTTTCCTCCGGCGTACGGTGTATCTTTATTTTTCGAAATGTCCTGGTATCATATAATAATAAAAGTATTAGAAAATGCTTAAAAAACCTATTTTTAATTTTGCTACAGACAGAGTTGCTCTAATACTTCGTAAATTTTTGGAAAGCAAGATTAATAAAAGTGGTTTCGTAAGGAAAAGCAATATGAGACTTCATACCAATAATATAGGGTGTTCGCTCTCAACGGCGTTCAGAGGCTAATTCTTAAACTGTTAGTCATAGACATATAGTTCCAGATACAAAAAAAAATGTCAAATGAGGTAAAGAAGTATTTTAAAAGTCATTCGGATCATTAAAAATTTTTCTTTAAAAGTTACGAAATTTAATTTTTTATACGATCGCCCGGTCCTATATGTGATACTTAGTAAACATTTCCTATTACACTAATAAGTATGACAAAAAAGTCCCATTCATCCAACACTAAAATTGACCAAGCTATGAAACTTTGAATTACATGACTTATAGCAATTTTCTTCAACTGAATACAGATGAATGCCATGCTTCGAGGAATCGTACACAAAATGCTTACAGTATTAGAAGAATTATTTCGCGTGCATTTGCACTTTAACTGAAAGTAGACACATCGTACAAGTATTGCGATAGTGTTAATTTTTATTAATTAAGTTTCAGATTCTTTAAAATATTTGCATTTTAACTATGTTTTATTTTGTAAGGAAGTGATCCTGCTTCTTTTCATGATTTCTTTTGACAGAAATTCTGTTATTTTTTCACTTATATTTTTAGTACAAGTTGTGTAGTTTGCTTTAATATGTCATAATGAAAATATATTTCAAATTTATATTGTAATGCAAATTTTACCCTCAACTATTATTTTCTTTTCATATCTGACGATTATTTATATATCCTAGTAAATTTGGGAATAACCCCTATTTTGCAGAAAAAAAAGATGCTTCAACTTTAAACAGGTATTACTCGGATTATTATTATTATACTTACCATACTAAACTAGAAAACTATACGAAGAAATATAAAAAAAATTTTAACCCGAGATTGCTCGCGCTGGGTATGTCACACCCAGTGTCTCCGTTTTCGTAGTTTTTATTCCCAACCTTTTTTCAGAATTGGACGAGACTTCGTGTAGCTGCATCAAAGGACATAACATTGAAGGGGGAGAAGTGGTGAAAGAATTCTAAAAATAGATCTATCGTAATCGCTATGCATGGGTGTGTCATACCCAGCGCGAGCATTTCTGTAACAGCTCTGAGTACAGGTAGACGTATTTAAAACGTTCTTTCGTTATGGTTCGTTACCGCAGTTATGACGAAGAAATGCAACATTTAAGAAATTTACTGGAAAATGTTTCTTTGGATGCAGAATTTATCGATGAAGATAATGAATTTTCTGATAACGAAGAGCAAGATGATGTAGAGTATTGTAGTAATCACGATTCTTTGACAGAAATCGAATCTGATTTAGAAAGCGCGGTTTCTGATTCAAATGAAAATGATAGTTTCATAGGAAGGGATAATACAACAAAATGGAATAAAGAGAAATTCCGCGCCAGAATTTCTGCTATAAACGTAATATCGAAACGCTCAGGAAATACATACGCTTCAAAAAATGTCACTTCTCCCTTGGAAGCTTGGAATCTTCTTATATCTTTTGATCTGGTAAAGAATATGGTGCAATGGACTAACATTTTTATAGACTTGATTCAAGAGCGTTTTTCTCGAGAAAGAAATGCAAAGGAAACTGAATGCGGAGCTAAAAAGGACAGAAAAACTAAATTTGTTTGTGAGAAATGTAAAAAACATGTATGTATGGAACCCATGGCATGTATCTGCAGGAAATGTAGAGAATAACTGTAAATAACATGTTTAATATATGTCTAAAATTGTATAATCTCTTCTCTTTCTCGGGTGTTTTATGTTTTATGTAGATTTTACGGTAGAAAATAGGAACAAAACGCCATGGGTATGACATACCCAGCGCGAGTAATCCCGTCCGTTTTTTTCGCGCGTGTAATGCCGGGGTATTTTCTTTTATAAACGTTATGTTATAAATATAAATATGTTTATTTTTACTTTCCTCACAAATAAAGTACTATATTTTTCTGAATATGTCATGGGGTAAATACAAAAACCAGTGCCAATATACCTCGACAAAAACTTTCTTTGTTTTAGTCTAACAATTTTAGAATGCTTTTATGAAAAATAATGTGAACACATGTCTAATACTTTATTTTTCGCCTGATATAAACAAGGTCTCTCTAACACTTTTACAAACTTTAGAATCAAAGAAAGTAATCTTAAGACTCATGCGAAATACATCCTAATCCTTTTCTCCATGAGAAAAAAACAAGTAGATGCTTAAAGTTTTTTTTCTTTTATAAACGTATGGTTATAATATATAAGTATAGATACAAAAAAAAAATTCAATTTACCGCTAAGAAAATATTACACTCTTTCTTATATTTTTTTATGAAATAAACAAAGTAAATAATGGCAAAAACACAAAATAATTTTGCAAAATCTTTATCTATTTTGTATTTGCATTTCTATCCTAGATTTATGAAAGCACTAGACGAACACATGTGGAAAAAAAAAGTTTTTTTACTTAGCCACAGACAAAGACGTTCTAATACTTTTTATAATCTTTAGAATCAAAGAAAACATTCTTAAGATTCATGTCAATAATAATTTAATCTTTCTAAAGTTTGTGAACATTTTAGGCGTTTCATATAAAACCAGCTGATATTTACATTACGAGCTTAAAAATTTGACGAATTTTTCATGGTTCTGTAATCACGGGTAATATTTTAAACAAATCTGTTTTTATTCTCATCACTGATCCAGATGATATGCTCATCAATACGTCTTATAAACTATCTGAAATAGTTTTAAGAAAAGATTGTTTTTTAAAGTTTCACAATTTTACAAATATTAGCTTATCTATACTAATATTATAAAGGAGTAAAGATTGTTTTTGTTTGTTTGTTTGTTTGTAGGGGTAATCTCTGGAACTACCGAACCGATTTCAAAAGTGATGGTGACAACCCCTGCTCCAACATAGGCTATATTTTATGTCTGTGCCACTAACCTCAGGGGGGTGCAGGAGCGAAAAACGTTCTAAATTTGCGATTTTTTTTTATACTGAAGGACCTAGAAATTTGAAATTTGGCATTTTAGCTACTTATAACATGTAAATGCTCTCTAAGAACAAATTTTAAAAAATGAAATTTAAAAGGGTGAAGTGAGTGAAAAGCGTTCTAAAAACATTCTAAATTACAATTTCTGTGGAATCTCTGGAACTACAGAACCGATTTCAGAAGTGATGGTGGCAAATTGATGGTGACAACCCCCTGCTCCAACATAGGCTATATTTTATGTCGGTGCCACTAACACCAAGGGGGTGCTGGAGCGAAAAATGTTCGAAAATTGCGATTTTTTTTATACTGAAGGAGCTAGAAATTTGAAATTTGGCATTGTAGTTACTTATAAGATGTAAATGCTCTCTAAGAATAATAAAAAAAAAATCGAAATTTAAAAATGTGAAATGAGCGAAAAGCATTCTAAAATCATTCTAAATTACAATTTCTATGGAATCTCTGGAACTACAGAACCGATTTCAAAAGTGATGGTGGCAAATTGATGGTGGCAATCCCTGCTCCAACAGCCTCTTTAATAAAAAGCTATGCGTTGCTGACGACTGGGTTTTTCGCTAATTGTTGCCACAGATTAATCTCGAAAAATGAAACATTTGAAGTTACTGAAAACAATAATAGCTCAATAAGTATTTGTCAGAAAATTGTTAGACAAACTGCGTTTGAAAGGTAAAAAATTGTATTTTTTTTATATAAATTTCAAATCTAATGATTACGCCGTTTTAAAAATATTGAATTTTAAAAATTACCAAATTTCACATTGGAGTACCATAGCGAAACCTTCATGCATAAAAAGATAATGATAAGAGCGACGTGTCCTGACGTGTATATTGGCACGAGTCACAAATTATAGTAGCCTTATTATTCTGTTAAAATATAAAAGTGAATTATGAAATGTCAATATTTTGTTTGATTAAAAGTTCGTTAAGAGAAATTGACCAGCGTAGCGGGCGTAGATTGCTAGTAAATATATATAATTTGTTTATTTTTCATTCCACTTAAACTAAGTACTATACATTTTATGTTAAATTCTTCATGATATAAATAAATTAAACAGTGTCAAAACACTAAATTGTTTGGCAAAACTTTTCTCTATTCTGTGCTAGCAATTTTAGAATTATTTTAATAAAAATATTATACATTTTTATAAATATTTTAAAAATATATTATATTCTTTAAAAAATATATATTACGATATTTTATTTTCTGACAAATAATTAAAAAAAAAAGAATCTCAATTACCCCAAACGGTTAGGCAAAAAACTTTCTGTATTTTGTGTTTACAGTTTTTTTTTCTATCTTTAATATACAGTACTAGAACATATGTCGAAAAAAAAATATCTAATTCGCTACAAAGAAAGACACTGTGATACTTGCATACATTTTAGAGTGAAATAAAACAATCTTAAGCAACAATATAATAAAACAATACTAGCAATTACTTAATACTTTTAAAATTTGTGAACATTACAACTGTCAGAGCATAAAACAAATTGATATTTACAAAACAAGATAAAATTTGTGCCGAAATACGAGGGTAGATAAGTTCTCGGCCTGACACATGACTGGAACAAGTATGACCAAATGACAATGGTGTTTGTAAAGTATGATCCTTTATATGACATACTGCCGAGTTTCAGACGTTTTAGTTTATTGGTTATTGCTGGGCGATAAAATAAAGTAAAGAAGTTTTGACATTTCCTAAAAATGGAAAACATTGAAGTTCGAGCTGTCATAAAATACTTTATTAAAAAAGAATTAACACCCACGGACATACAAAACGAGTTACATTCCACCTTAAAGGATTGTCCTTCATATTCGACGATAAAAAAGTGGGCTGCTGAATTTAAACATGGTAGGAAATCAATTCACTATGATGAACCCTAAGGACGCCTAAACATCACTACGGCCGACGAAATCGTCTAAAAAAATCGCAATACCGCATTGATATATCGCCGATTGAAGATACGCGATCTTGCTGACATTGCAAACATCTCGATAGACCGTGTCCGCTAAAGGCGAAGTTCGTGGCAGTGCGAATAAAAATGTCTCATAAAAGTTTTTAACGTTAATTTTCAGTTCAACGTAAATTTCTATCAGTTCAACAAGGATAAGAAAATTCTCTTACCTTTTCTGAAGGTGCTCTCACCATTTGTGGATTCTGTGTATCCATATATTATGTGCTGTAACAATCGATTTATCCTTAAAAGGGTAGTATCCAATGTTGAAGTCGCTCACACTGCATAAATCACTTATTTCCTTTACTAAGTAATGTATTAGTAGGAGCCTAAATAAATGTAAACATTTTTCTTAATCTTGATTATATATTATTGAATAAGATATATAGAGCTTTTGGACATTATAAGAATTAACATTTACATTTAGTTTAAATTTAAAGTATATTTGATAAGAGCCCTGGAGCTCACATGTGTTTCAGTTAAATCTTAATTTGGGACTAAAGTGAAAGTCATTAGTTCAGTTGAAGCGTTTTTTACTTTCATTTCTCTTACGTCATGGTTTTTCAGATTACAGGGCTTTTCCGTAAGAGTAAAATCAGACAATCGAGTTCTTTATAGTTTGTTATAATTATTGTTCAAATTGTTCTGCATATCTCACAAACATTTTACCGAATAGAGTGTTTTTCCCATTACTGGCTGGCGTTGAGTGGCTATAAATCACTCAGTTCTTTTATTTTCTTTATTTTACGAGGAAAAGAAATCGTTCTTTATGATCGACAATTCGCGGATGAGATTAATATTTCCAACATCCACCACATTTTACACGATGTCTTGGGTATGAAAAAGCTTTCAGCTCGAAGCGTACCGCGTTTGTTGAACGTCATCCAAAATCACCAAAGAATGAATATTTCTCAACAGTCTTCTAAAGTGTATTGTGTTGCAAGTTGAAAAATAAAATGAAATATTGTCAAAAATCTTGTATTTTCATTGTCAGGCCGAGAACTTTTCGATCCATCCTCGTGCAGGGCTGCACTAAAGAATTCGCACACAAGAGTGTGTCTTAAATGTATTACGTTACAACGGGACTACATTGAAAAATAATATGCAATTATGTCAAAAATTCTGTGATTTCACAGTCAGGCGGAGGACTTATCAAATCACCGTCGTATACCAATTGTCTAGTATTACTAAGATGAGATAGCTTGAATATAGATTAATGATTTGGCTTTTATTCTGTATTACCCTTCCCTAATACTTTCATTACTAATCATTAAAAATTGTCTGAAAAATATTTTTTTTAATAATTATGATTGATAAATAGAAATATGTGAAATATTTTGTATTTATTTATTTTTCTACTACAAGAAATACTGGGTATCCATAAGTGATTATCAAGGTTTCCTTACCTGATAACTTTTGATTTAAGCACATGACAAAAAATATCATATATATATATTACTTCTTAATGAATAGAGGAAAGCACATTCAACTAGGTAAATTATATCCAATGGTTGGAGTATCATAGTTGAGATTTTTTCTCTCTGTTGGAAAAAATGACAACTATGATACTCCAACCATTGGATATATTGCTTCTGTTGTCAACATACCTTTTTCTGAGAAAACACAAGACACAGAATAATGAATGAGATACCATATGAAAAGATTTTGAACAGACTTCTGACATAGCCGTGTATATTACACTGGCCTCCAAAAGTTAAGGTACAACATGTTTTTCAAAGCCCAGCAGACAAAAAATGGCAGTCAGATTAAACTTCATAGTTTATATGAATGACAATAATAAGCTTTAAAAAACTTGCGCAAAAATTACAGCTACCACTTTTATTTTATAGAAAAGAATAGGTATTTGTGAATGAGAGAAAAATATGCAATTAAGAAGCTTTCGTTTTTTCGCGTGTAAGTTTTGTTGTATTCGAACTATTGTTGTCAGTTTTGTTCACAACAGCCAGCAGAGTCTAGAAATGTCTAGAAGAAGTCGTTTGCCCGATTCATTAAGGTGGCGGGCGGTAGGATGGATGGAAATGGGGTTGTCACATGCCGATACTGCTAGACGGCTCAATGTGTCTCACAGTGTAGTCCAACGACTCTGGGATCAGTATGAATCCGAAGATTCTGTGTCCAGAAGACATGTTCCAGGCCGCCCACGTGTTACAACACCTGCAGAAGACCGGTTTCTAGCTCTTTCGTCCCGAAGACGCACTACTGTGCCGCAACTCATTGCAGACCACTTTGCAGCATCTGGGAGAAGAATCTCCGTTACTACGGTGCGAAGACGTCTTCACAATGCAGGTCTCTACGCAAGACGATCAGTTGTGTGTGTCCCCCTCAATAGACGACAGAGAAGGGCCCGTTTATGTTGGGCAAGAGAACATGTTTCCTGGACCAGACAACAGTGGGCTTCTGTACTCTTTACAGACGAGTACAGATTCACACTGGAGAGCGATTCAGGACGTCTTCTGATCTGCAGAGAACAATGCACTCGATACCATCAATCAAACACTGTCGAAACACATAGGTACAGAAATGGTGGAATCATGGTTTGGACAGGGATCTCACTCGGAGGCCACACTGAGCTACATGTGTTCCATGGAGGAACTGTGACTGGTGCGAGATATTGGGATGAGATCCTTGATTCATATGTGCGCCCATATGCCGGTGCTATTGGCAATGGTTTCATTCTAATGGATGGTAATGCGAGACCACACCGAGCTGTGGTTGTTGAGGATTATCTTGAGGATCACGTTTTGGAGAGAATGGAATGGCCAGCTCACTCTCCAGACTTGAATCCGATAGAACATCTTTGTTACTATCTTGGAAGACAGGTTGCAGCTTTAAGTCCTCCTCCAAGGTCATTAAATGAGCTGGAACAAGGCTTATTCAAGTCTGGTCAGCGTTACCTATTTCGGTGTCCGACAATTTAATTGAGAGCATGGAAAGTCGATGCCGCCAATGCTTCAAGTCCGGAGTGGACATATTCCGTATTAGAACCAGCTTTTTAATATTTCTGTCACATTTTACTGCATAATACTGCGATGTACTGATTTCTCCAAGAATGGAATTTACCACCATGAGTGCTTTTTTGCTGTAATTTAATTTATACGCTTAACTTAAGTATATTTCTATGTCGCATTTAATAAATATCAGTTTAGCGCACATTTCTTCCAAATTTGTTGTTTCTATATTCATTCATTTGCAAATTAGACGCAAAAAAACGGTTGTACCTTAACTTTTGGAGGCCAGTATACTTACATTTCGTTGAAACACGTTTTTTGTTTAAAAATTGCAGTTAATTAAAAATAAAATCAGGATTGTTTTCATAAATGACATTAAAGGTTTTTCTCAAATCAATGTTGCCACAAAAATAAAATACTCCAGTATTCGGGGCTCAAAAATTATTATAAAAAAATTAATAGTACGGAAAAGATAAAGTGGGGCGTCACCGCACGAGTTTATTAAGTTTAAAAAAGCAAAACTAAAATTCAAATGTTTAGAAGAAAAAGACACCAGCGATCGATCGAAGCAGTGGTATTTCAAGTGTATCCTAAAATTATGCTTTGTTGTATTTAATTCAATTGTGATTTATATGCACTAAATATAAAAAACATTTTGTCACGTGTTTTTCCTGAAATGGATGACGTAATCCTCTAATGCAGTAAAAATAAAATTTTTTACCCTCACTCGTGCCTTTTGCTATCTTCAACCAGTTTTTATTGTAACTTTGATGGAATAAATTAGTTGATATTCCGGTTTGACTAATGCTATTTGCAGATGTTTTTTCCTTAATTTTCCTTTAGAAGTTTCGACCTGCATCTAAAATATTATTAGATAATGCTAAAAAATATTAGACTGCACTCCGAAATTTTCGCACTGGCCCACTGGTTATTACATATTCGCAAATGCAACTCAAAAAGTTTTCTTTTTTAATTACAAAAAGTTATATATGCGTAAAGTTGCAACTCAAAACTTTATTAAACAAATAATAATTAACATTATTTTTTTCTCAAATTTCTAAAAATGTTATTAATGAATTATGTAATATATAGCTACCTAACTTTGCACTCATACTTCATTAATATTCTTTCCATAAATCTAATGACATTTTAATATTAGTTATTATTTAATTATAATCACTAGTTGTTTAATAACGTTTGGAGTTTTATCTCAAATTTACTCATATAAAACTTTTCTTTTTGTAATAAAAAAAAAAGAAAAAAAGAAAGAAAAAAAAACTTTTTCAGTTGTATTTTACGAATATGAATAATATTTTCAAAATGTTCTTAAATCAGAAGTTATGAGGAAATTAAACCTCTGCATAATTTATGGCCACCGTGTATATTACGCTCTTTCTCACATTTTAATGCCTTAAAGAATTAAATAAATGTGCCTAAATCAATTTAACTATCAGCATCTATTTTGTGTAAACACTTTTATAATGTTTTTCTAAAACCACATATCTAATATATTTGTTTTTCCTCTGACACAAACAAAAATACCTTAATACTTTCATAAACTTTAGAGTTAAAGAAAATTGTCTTAAGACTTATACCAATAATAACTTAATCTTTCTAAAATTTGTGAACATTTCATTCGTCCCAAGTAGAACAAAGTGATATTTGCAAAACGAGCTTAAGCCTTTGGCGAAATTTGAGCAAAGTTTTAACTCAAAACTTTAATAATCAAATAACGTTTATAATCAAATAATATATATATATTTATATTTATATTATTTATAAAGATATTATTAATAAATTATGTAAGATCTATCTACCTAACTTTGCACTCATAATTAATTAATAAGTTTTTGTTAAATTTGATACAATTTTAATATTAAATATCATTTGATTATAAACGTTATTTAATTATTAATGTTTTGAGATGCAACTTTATCTATATATAACTTTGTTTGTGTTATTAAAAAACCATTTGAGTTGTATTTTACGAATATGTAATAATATTTTTAGTCATGTTCTTAAATCAATCTTTATGAGATACTTAAACTCTGACAATAATGTACAGACACCCTATATATTACGAACTTTCTGACATTTTACTGTCGGAAAAAATAAACAATTTTGCTAGAATAAATTTAAATATCAGGATCTATTTTGTGTAGACACTTTCATAATGTTTTTCTAAAAACACATATCTAATAATAACACATATGTAATATATTTATTTTTCCTCTGACACAAACAAAAATACCATAATACTTTCATAAACTTTAGAGTTAAAGAAAACAATCTTAAGACTTATACCAATAACAACTTAATCCTTCTAAAATTTGTGAACATTTCATCCGTCCCACGTAAAACAAACTGATATTTGCAAAACGAGCATAAACCTTTGGCGAAATTTGAGTAAAGTGGTAACTCAAAACTTTAATAATCAAATAACGTTTATAATCAAATAATATATATATATTTATATTTATATTATTTATAAAGATATTATTAATTAATTATGTAAGATCTATCTACCTAACTTTACACTCATAATTAATTAACCCTCTAAGCGTGTGGAACGTAATATTCCGTTCACTAAGCTGCAGGTTTCACTGCAATGTATGCAATGTTTAAGATAATATAATTCTATAGATTCAATGAATTTTCAAAACATTGAAGAATGAGTAATACTCCCAAGTGTTACATTGATATTTGTAATTAAGTTTTATTTATAATGCTGAAAGAATCATATTTTTTTAGCATTTAAACAAAATTCAGAGAAAACAACATTACAATTTTACCCTTTTTCAAAACGCTCAGAGGGTTTTAATAAGTTTTTGTTAAATTTGATACAATTTTAATATTAAATTTAATTTAATTATAAACGTTATTTAGTTATTAACGTTTTGAGATGCAACGTTATGTATATGTAACTTTGTTTGCGTTATTAAAAAACATTTGAGTTGTATTTTACGAATATGTAATAATATTTTTAGTCATTTTCTTAAACCAATTGTTATGAGATACTTAAACCCCGCCAATCATGTATAGACACCCTGTATATTACTATCTTTCTGACATTTTATTGCCAGATAAAATAAATAATTTTGCCAGAATCAATTTAAATATCAGGATCTATTTTGTGTAGACACTTTCATAATTTTTTTCTAGAAACACATATCGAATATCTTTAATTTTCCTCTGACACAAGCAAAGATACCGTAATACTTTCATAAACTTTAGAGTTAAAGAAAACAATCTTAAGACTTATACCAATAACAACTTAATCCTTCTAAAATTTGTGAACATTTCATCCGTCCCACGTAAAACAAACTGATATTTGCAAAACGAGCTTAAACCTTTGGCGAAATTCCCTAGCAGTTTGGCGACTCTTTGAATATCGAAACCTTTCTCTCTGAGGATCTAATCCACTCATTCCAAACTTGCGCGTTTTGCAGAGTGGAAGCGAAAATAAAACTGCGAAAAGTTATGATATTGTCAGGCACTGACAGACAGCGTAAGGTAAATAAAAATTTAATTTTTTTTTTTTTTTAACAAAATTTTTATTTGCGTAAGTTATTATTATTGGGTGCATTTGAACAAAAATGTACTGTAATAGAGTTTAAATTTATTATTTAATAACAATAACTGAACAGGAAATTTCTTTTTTTTTTATTTAGTGATATTACTTTATGTTTATATATGCAACAAAAATAATAATTTCATTCGTTATGTTTTGATTTTAAAAAAAATATTCTTTTATAATAATAAAAAAAAGAGAAAATATCTATTTATACTATTTTAAACTTTGTTTGAGATAATGTTAACAAGTGACTAGTAAAAATTTTAACGAGATTTTAAATGTAAATGATATTTTTATAATTATATATGTTTTGATAAAAAAAAATATATTTCTTTTTATAACATAAAAAACAGTAAATATTTATTTATACTTGTTAACTTTTTTGAGATAATGTAAACATTAAAGAGTAAAAACTTTAACGTAATTTTAAATGTAAATGATATTGAAATATACTTTTTTTTTTCAAATACCCGTATAAATAAGTACCTGTATATATTTGTGTATTGATTAATTACTTAATATCACATGTTAGCAATTTATATTTTTTAATATTTTCATACTTAAAAGATTTTGGATCGCAATATAAAAATATATATTTTATAATTATAATAACATAATTTTATAGTAGCATAATTTTATATGTAACATAATTTTATATGGAGAGAATGAATTTTTAACAATGATTTTTTGTTGTTTAATACTGCTTTTATGTAATTAATTAATTATTAGGAGGTGCTTGAAATAAAACCTGTTGCAAAAGATTTTAATTTACTTTTGTGTAAACATATCGCAACTAAAATTTATTTTTTATTTATTTATTTACTGTAAATATGTTTATATGCAAAAGTAATGATTATAATGAAATCAGCCCTATTTTTTTTAATAGCAAAATAATATTTGTTATTTTAAAAATATTCTTAAGTCTTTAAAGTAAAACTTTATTATTGCTCTGATAAAGTTTCTTAAAATAACATCAAAGTTAAGAACTGAACGAAAAGACATACGTAGAGGAAATTTTTTCGAAATTTCTGTTTAAAATATTTATTAAATATTTATGCACTAGTTAGTCTATTTCATATGTTATTGATTTACAAAATGTAAATTTATGTATTTACTTTTTAATAGTTCGTATTATATTGTTTTGTTCTTTTAATTACTGCAACATATTTTTCAAAATAAAATATTAACATAAGATTTTTGGAAGTGAAGTTTACTCTATTATCTTTGTTGTGAAATGGAAATAAAGTTACTTTAAAAATATTATTAAAAGTTATTTTAAAAATATTCTTAAATCTTGAAAGTAAATCTTTATTACTGCTCTCATAAAGTTTCTTAAAATAACATCAAAGTTAAGAACTGAACGAAATGATAAATGTAGAGGAAACATTTTCGAAATTTCTGTTTAAAATATTTATTAAATATTTATGCACTAGACTATTTCCTGTGTTATTGATTTACAATATGTAAATTTATGTGTTTACTTTTTAATAGTTCGTATTATATTGTTTTTCTTTTACTGCAACATATTTTTCAAAATTAAATATTAATATAAGATTTTTGAAAATTGCTCTCACAAAGTTTCCTAAAATAACATTAAAGTTAAGAACTGAACAAAAAGATAAACGTAGAAGGATTTTTTTTTTCGAAATTTCTGTTTGAAATATTTATTAAATATGTATGCACTACTTAGTCTAATTCATATACAGGACTCCCAAATGGTCCGCTTTTTGAATACCGGTATTTTCTTAGGAAGTTTTTATTTTTAGATTTTTCTTGCAAATTTTTCAGAAACCATCTTCGGACGTAAAATTTAGCGGAAATGTTGTAGAAATGTACTATGAAATTTCTGTTAAAAAATATTGGTATTCAGTTTATGGACCATTTGGGAGCCCTGATATGTTATTGATTTACAATATGTAAATTTATGTGTTTCATTTCTAGTAGTTCGTATTATATTATTTTTCTTTTAATTACTGCAAGATATTTTTCATAATAAAATATTAACATAAGATTTAAAAAAAATTAAGTTTACTATTATCTTTCTTGTGAAATAAAAATAAAGTTACTTTAGTGTGTTTAAATTATTTAACAGTTTCATTACACTTTCTAAACTAAAAGTGCGGAAAGTTATGCTGTCAAGCACTTCTAAACAGTGAAAGATAAATAGTGATGTCGTAACTGATTTATTTGAAAATTTTCATGATAAATTGCATAAATAAATATTATGAGGTGAATTAGCAAAAAGAGATGTAAAAGACTTTAAATTACTACTTTATAACAACAAATTCTTTATTTATACTTATAGTAATAACGTTACAGTTATACATGTAATAAAAATAATGATCAAACTCGTTATGTTTTGTTTCAAAAATAAATTTTATTATTTTTTATAATATAAAAAAAGATTTAGATGTATTTATTAATATTTAGCCAATTTAAAAGCTGATAAGTTAAAAATTTTAACGAAACACAAAACCTAAATCATATATTTACTTTCATTTTAATTTTCGAAGTTGCCGCAAAAATCTTTAATACACATTTATACACTATTTGCTTCCTTTTAATTACATGTTGTTTATTTATAATGTTTAATATTTTTATAATTCAACAAATTTAGTTCGAAATATAAAAATAATATTTTTATTTAATTATAGCATTTTTTTTTCATACTTGGATGATGAATTTTTAACATTTACATTATTTTTAAATACGTAATTAACAAATTATTATTAGGAGTATTTAAACAAAAAGAAAATTATACTATAATTTTTGTATAAACATATAACAATAAAAAAGCCTTTTTTTTTTATAAATTTAATGTAATTTTATTATGTGTGTAAAACTAAAGAAAACAATGTGTTCTTAATTGTTTCTTCCGTCTTATTTCTTATTAGTAAATATTTATTAATGCAGTATTAATTCCAACACATTTTTGCAATTATATTTTTATTTGAACTATATTTTCCTACATATATTTTTATACATAATTCACAATTCTTTTTACGTGTATTTAAACATGTGATGTAAAAACTAGGTTTTACTTTTTGTAACATGTTTGTAAGTATAACCAGAAATATGAATTCTACCATTTTATTAACGAAAAGTACATTATGAGGGGAGAAAAACTATGAACAATGACGTCACCAGTTCTATTTTGTTTGACAAAATTAATTTGGATTCTTTTATAAAGTTTTGAAACTAATTAGTTAATGATTGAGACGTTCAGAAAAAAGTGGATCGTCCATCTTTTAGTTCTTACGAGTTTAGATGAATTTGTGTTCTTTAGACAATTATTTGTGCAGTATCGTTAAAAAAAAAGCATGTGTTAAAATTATGAGCAACAGATAGCCATAGTCTGCTATGATTCGGAATGAAGGGCATGAGAAGGTGCAGAGCATGCATAAGATTTGTTTGAAAAAATGAATATTGATTCTTTTATAAAATTTTGGAACTGAATATTTAATGATTGAGACGTTCAGAAAAACTGGACCGTCCATTTTTTCGTTCTTCCGAGTTTTATATGAATTTATGCTCTTTAGACAATTTTGTTCGGTAACATTAAAAACAAAGTCATAGGTAAAAATTCGAACAACAGATAACCATAGTCTTTTATGATTTTGAATGAACTTCATAAGAGTGAGCAGACAGTGGATGAGATTTGTCTGAAAAAAAAAAATTGATTCTGATTCATTTATAAAGTTTTGAAACTGAATATTTAATGATTGAGACGTTAAGAGAAAAGTGGATTGTCCACTTTTTTATCTCTCCCGAGTTTGAGATGAATTTAGCTCTTTAGACGATTATTTGTCCGGTACCGATAAAAACAAAGTCATAGTTTGAAAATATGCGCAACAGATAACCATAGTCTTTTATGATTTTGAATGAACTGTATAAGAATGTGCAAAGAGTGAATGAGGTTTGAAAAAAAAATGGATTCTGATTCATTTATAAAGTTTTGAAACTAAATATTAAAAGATTGAGACGTTAAGAGAAGAGTGGATCGTCCACTTTTTTTCTTCCGAGTATGAGATGAATTTAGCTCTTTAGACGATTATTTGTTCGGTACCGATAAAAAAAAATGATAATTTGAAAATACGCGCAACAGATAACCGTAGTCTTTTATGATTTTGAATGAACTGCATAAGAGCGTGCAGAGAGTGAATGAGATTTGTTTGAAAAAAAAATGGATTCCGATTCATTTTTAAAGTTTTGAAATTGAATATTTAATGATTGAGACGTTAAGAGGAAAGTGGATCGTCCACCTTTTTTTCTCCCGAATTTGAGATTAATTTAGCTCTTTTAGACTATTAATTGTTCCGTACTGATAAAAACAAAGTTATAGTTTGAAAATACGCGCAACAGATTGTCATAGTTTTCTATGATTCTGAATGAAGTGTAAGAGAGTGTGCAGAGAATGCATGAAATTTGTTTGAAAAAATTAACTTGATTCTTTTATAAAGTTTTGAAACTGATTTGTTAATGATTCAGACGTTCAGAAAAAAGGCGATTGTCCATCTTTTAGTTCTTCCTAGTTTGAGATAATTAAAATATAGATACTTTTTTTATCAGTACCGCTAAAAATAAAGTCATATATTGAAAATACGAGCAACCGATATCCATAGTCTTCTATGATTCTGAATGAAGTGCATGATATTTGTTTAAAAAATTAAATTGGATTTCTTTTTAGAAAGTTTGGAAACTGATTAGTTAATATCTGAGACGTTAAGAAAAAAGTGGATAATCCATCTTTTCGTTCTTTCGAATACGAGATGAATTTATGCTCTTTAGACACAGTCTTGTATGATTTAGAAAGAAGTACATAACAATCTATTGACATTACCTCCAAATATCTTTTGATCAATGATTTTCGACCGCTGTGTTGCAACACAGCGGTATGTCGCACAAAACTTTTAAATAATAAATTGCTACTTTTTTGTATTTTCTCAAGAATTAATATCCCAACGTTATGTATTCAAGAATCGCAGAGTCCTGTACTTTTTAATTATTGATTACCACTATCTTCAAAATAAATTTTTCTTTCTAGCTTGCTACTGTACTTGCTAATTAATTATACTACGGATATAAAAGTTGGTATATAGTGGTAACAAGTGTTTCAAAATTATAGAACGCCGCGACCTCGGCATATTAGTAAATAAAATAAAAATAAGAGGAAGTTATTATTCCATTTCTAACATATTGTTTATGTGATGTGGTCTTTTCTGAAAAGTAATCTCTCTATTCTTAAAACAAAAAAGTACGTAAGGCTGATGGTGCCATAAGTGAATGCATTGTGACATTTTCACTTTCTCGGCTAATTACGAAAAATATATTTCATATAAAAAGATGAAAACTTGTAGTTTTATAGGAAATCATATGAAAAACACATTGAAGTAAACATTTTTTAAATCGGAGAATTATTTTAAGTGCTATTCAATGTTGAAATCGGTAAAGATAATTTAGTTAAATAAATTTTACAGGATAAAAATCTATGCATAACAATTTAACCCTTTTTTCCATGCATATACTCGACTATATTGTGATAAGATTTTTTTCTAATTTTTTATTTAAAATTTCATTATTTTTCATTACTTGGTTTAAGTCTTTGTTTGAAATAGCCGTTTTTACCTATTGTTGCCAGATTTTATAAAGCCCAAATAATAATATATCCAAGCATTTTTTAATTGAAAAGTATATTTACACGTGAATATTAAAAAGAAAGAAAACTTTAAAATAATGAAATTATTACGAGCGAAAATCACTTAATGCTGAAAATTATGTCACATTTAAAACGATTTTCTTATAACAATAACTGTAGGTAAAGAAACGCCAGGTCGAATTTAAGATTGTTATCCTTATATATTCAAGCAACAAGAGAAAAATTTCAGCGCGAAATCGATCTTTCTGCGCATGTTTCAACTTTTTTTAACGTTGATAAAGGAGGTAATAGAATTAACGAGAATCAAGAGGGCTGAGGAAACAATAGCTGGCCTATTGGCTTACAGCTCGAAACCCTAGCCCTCCTTCTACGACATCCTTTTTCTACTCCTTCCCGGAGCGCTTTGATCGTGATAGATGAGCCTTCTTCCACGTGCTTTGTTTGACAAAGGGATTTACAATGAGAACACCAATCGTTTGAGTTCAGTCGGAAAGGAGGACGGAAACCACACTTCTTTACACTAGAAGAATTACGGCCCTTTTAAAATTTTCTGAAATATTGCATTTATGAATTCGAAAATGATGCATATATACGTATTTTTCAACGACGAATCCAAATATCTAATTTTCATACAGATGAGATTAGAAGCGAAAATATCATTTATTTTTAATTAATTGATTCGCTTTTTTAACGCATCCTTTCATATCCGAAACACCTGACTTTCACTCGAGACATTGAGCCTACTCACCGACAGATTGAAAAATTTATACTGCCAAATTACGGAATCCCTTACTTTTTATTAAAATATCGGATTTTTGGATCTGAAAAGTATGCCTCCTTGCTTAAAGTGGGCTGAGATTTCACAGTTTCAAAAAAATTTCGAATTCGGCCCATAATTTTTTATTTTAGCAAAATCCAGATTTTTATATAGAAAAAGAAATAAAATGCTAAGGATTTTGCTAGTTCATTTCAAATTATCTCGGGTTGTATGTGTCCAATCACGACGTGGTTTGACTCATTCGACTCGATATCGATAAAACTTACCGATTTTAGTTCAGAGTTTCACGAATAAGAAAATAAATCAACAATCACAGATTTAAAAATACATTGATGGAGTTTCTGCAGGATTCTAAATGAAATTTTCTTACTAAACAAACCAACCAAAGTAGCGGGCGAAGCTCTGCTAGTTGTCTTTCAAAGAGTTTCAGGTGGTTTAAATATCGGCTTCTGGCCGATATTTAAACCACCCGGCCTAAAATGTTGAAAAGTTTGACTCAAGTAAATAATACCGTGTTCATTTATGTAAATAAATATTAAATTGTACTATGGAAAAATAAATTAACAAGTTGAAAAGTTTTTATAACTTCATTGGTACTCTTTTACAAATTATAATACATATATTTTAAATACTTTCCAACATAGTTGAAAAGTGTTTATAAATTTGGTTTGTCCGTCTGTCAGAGTTCTAACTTTCATAAAAATATTCGGATTTCCATGTATTTTAATATTTCATTGAGGTTTACTATGTTCGGTATTAAAAATGAAGTGTGTAAAAATTACAGTTTGTTTACAGGGACACACAAAAGTTTTCCCATTCAGGGCCTGATTAACGTCTGAATCTAGGGGAAGCAGAGTATCATTATGAGGCCCCCTTTCACCCAGGAAAAGTTTCTAAATTCTACATTCATGGAAACTCATCAATGCAACAAATATTATTACCGGGAAGGGGCTACACTCTCCGAAAAAACTGTAAATTTACGAGCGTTTGCCCTTCAATTTTCATGGGCAACAGCCTTATTTGATGAAAAACAGTCTGATCCACTAAATAGGCGGTCTTATCCCTTAAATATTTAGAAAATTAAGAGCAATCGACATATTCTTACAGTTCTAGCCCATATCTTAGCAAAAATTCGGTACGACCCCATACATTGTCCTCCGCTAGGCTGTAACCCTTCATTTTACTCGTGTTTCGAAAATTTTAACACGCCAAAACACCGATTCTGTGATGCTTATCTAACGTGCTAGGTGCTACGGAACAGTAAGCAAAGTGTTATTGTGTTTTAAAGTGCATTATATCCTGTGCATTATAATGCTATATTACTTTGCCCCGTAAAATTACGGGCTGCAAAAAATGATGGGCATGGATTTTTTTTTTTTTTTTTGACTGGGTATGACTGGAATCTCGACTGCCGACCTCTGCCCGTAATTTTACTGCAATTTTTTTTACAGTGTAGCTGAGTTAAAATATTTGATCAAACAGCTTTTCTTTATGTTTTCTGTGCTTTTTTATATGTAATGTAGATATAATATATTTGTGGTATATATAGTTGCATGTTGTGTCACTCAGGTGATTTCTAACCAACGCACATGGAAGCCACATGATTGGTTAACAGCCTTTTAATCACATTTTAATTACCAAGTTAGAAAAGTTTCCTGAAGTTTTGCTTGCATTAAACAAACTTTCCTCTACAAAGAAAATTTACGCAGTGTAAAAATATAAAAGTGAAACTAGCGGTCCCATTTTTAAGTGATTTTAGAGGGGAAACTCGTGCTTCACGTGCTTTTTGGATAATCAGGCCCTGTTCCCATTATATTATGATATAGTGGAAAAAATTGTTTGCGGTATATTTTATTAATGTTACGATATTTCAAACACATTGAGATAGATATCTAACGCTTAGGGGGACTACAGCATGCTTTCTCAGAAGTATAGAATATATACCATTTATAGTTTGTTTACAGTAATGCACAAAATTATTCCACTACATTATGATCGGTGGAGAAAAAACGTTTGCGCTGCTTTTTAATTATGGTATGATACTTCAAATATAATGAAATTAGAAAAAATCACTAAAGTTTGCTACAACATATTTTCTATAGACTATGGAGTGCGTAGAATTTATCACTCATTTGACTCGTACGAAAGAATTCGATCACAGGACTGACTATGATCGATAATTGTTGGAAGTGGGTTTTTCACCATGGTATGCATTTTTAAAGTTATTTAATTTTTAGTGTATTATATGCTGTGTATAAATTTTGTAGATAGCATACAGGGCTGCACAAAAAAATTACAAAAATTTCTGGATATGCACAGATATTGCCGAAAATGGAGTTTCACTAAATTATGTGCATTTCTAATTGCTTATTTAGATATTTCATTTCATTCTATGAAAAAAAATTACACGTCGTAAAACTATTCTAATGGTAATGGAAAGTGTATCATAATCTATACCAAATGCATGATTTTTTGCTCTTGTTTAGTCTTCATATTGATGATAAAAACATTTCTTTACTTTTTTTTTTGCCATAATATAAGAATGACGCAAAGGTTTAAGTATACGTTTAAGTGTTCCACGAGACTAAAAAAAAGAAGATGAAAAAGCACTTACTATAGATAATATTTTATGGACTTGAAACATTTTCACACTGAACTCCTCATTTATTGATGCTGTAATAAAGATTTATTCAGGCAGTGTATAAGGTAATCAGTAATAAATTGGATTAATAGAACTAATGAATTCACAAGTTCTGTTAATTTGAACAAATCAATTTTGATCCTTTTATATTTTTACAAGCTTTTATTTAACCTGCCTTGTCTGTCCGTTCTGTTCAATTGTTGCAATACAACTGTTCCTACGCTACAATTGATCTAATTTTTGGTAGTGTGACTTATTTGTTGACTTAAGTTGGAAATTGTACTGTCTAAAAAAATCCGTGAAAATACAAGAGATTTTCTGTTAAATTTTACGGAGAAGTTTCATTTTTCCAAAACAACAGTACAATTTCCGTAAATGACATTAGTTCCGTAAAGAAGATTTCAAATCCGTAAATATGCAGAAAGTTTTCCGTAAATTTAATGGATTTTTCCGTATTTCTTACAAAACAATGCCATTTCCGTACATGACGTTCAGAGGTTTGCGTATAGAAATCGCCTTGTTTGAAATGCGAATTAAGATTGTTGTACTTACTAGAGTTCTTCTAGTATCCAGGTCTGAACCAGTCCTACCCGTGGGCCTATTTTTTTGTCATTAGACTCGGGCCAATCCTGGAACTCATTCTAACCGGCGTTGTGTCTGGGCGGTAATTTTTTGTGAAAATAATAGTGGTATTTTTATTTTTTAGTGAAATCTTTAGAAATTTATTTTATTTTCATAAATTACAGAAAAATATATTTTTTTAAATCTACCCTTTTTTATAGTGCTTTAAATTGTGATTTTTTTCACAGACGTTTTAAAATTTTATTTTAACTTTATTAACGTGAGGCAATATTAGGTTATTAAAGGTTTCATAAAATATTATCTTTGCAAATTATCGATATGTATATTGTATTGAACAAAACTGATCTGTCTTATAAATTTGTAAATTAAACTAAAATTTATTATTTTATAAATTATAATTTTTTACAAAGTTTATATTTTTTTCTTTAAATTTATAAAAGTGATTAATAATTTTTTCTTTACTTTCATGAAAATGAAATTCATTATATTATAAAGTTTATAATTTATTTCGTTAGTTTATAATTTTATAAATTAAACTAAATTAATAAATCCAAATTTAAACTTACCTATCCCAAGCTCATTAATTTCAAAATTTTCTCTAAAAATCTATTTTTTTATTTTAATATTTTTAAGGTTTCATAAAATAATATCTTTGCAAATTATCGATATGTGGGTATTAAACCAAACTGATTTGTGTTATATTCTTGTGAATTAAACTAAAATTTATTATTTTATAAATTATAATTTTACAAAATTCATAATTTTCTCTTTAAATTTATAAAAAATAATTAATAACTTTTTGTTTACTTTATAAAATTATAAACTTCAATTTTATAAAAGTTTATAATTTATTTTGTTAGTTTATAATTTTTATAAATTAAATAATTTTATTAATAATATATTAATAATATATTATTTTTATAAATTAATTTAAACTAAATTGTTAAGTCCAAATTTAAACTTACCTATCCTAAAGTTATTAGTTTCAAAATTTTCTCTAAAAATCTATTTTTTCGTTTTGATATTTTAAAAATTATTCATTTTAATAGAACCATACACAAAAGCTCGCAGACAAGCTTCTTAAATATAATAATTTAATTTATTATAAATTTGTTTATTCACATAAGTTTTTAAACTATGAGATAAAGAAAATTTAAGTTAATAGCATGTAATAAATACGTCTGCTTCAAAAAATAATTGTTTTTACTGAAATTGATAAATAAATCAACACACAAATTATTTTAAAAAGTGTATGTACTATTGCAAAAAGAAACAATCATTACTGTTAATACAATATTTTACGCATATAATATATAAAAAAATTTTAATTTATCTGTTATAAAGCGTCAAATAATAAAGCAAAATATAGAACAATTTTGAAAAGAAAATAGTAAAAACATTGGATCTCTGAAAATATCCATTTAAGTATGAGAACTTCAAGTTATTGCATCATTAAAAGCATTTAAAATAAGTGACAACATTTGAGTAAGTGACGTGCCCTACCGTAGTGTAGTGGTGTGGCGCGCTCGTTTAGTAAATGGAGGGTCTTGGGTTCTATACTCGTCGAGGAAAGTGGCTTTTTGTTTATTAAAAACTCGCTCAGAAATGAACGGAAAAAAAAATAAAGCGTATCCTATCGCTTATAAGATGTTCCTTGAGAGATAAGTTTCTTTTTTTTTTTTTTTTTTTTTGTCCTATAAAATTTATATTAACGACATAAAAATTTCTAAAAATTACGGAAGATATCTGTTATCAAAAGGAAATTTAAAAACGGATATTTTAGATATCACGGAAAATTTCCTGGAATTTAGGGAATTTTTTTTCCGTTAAAATACGGAAATAGTACTGGCGTCTCGATTGCCAGTACAATTTCCGTTATTTTCAGGAATTTTTTTTTACTGTGTACGTGAAACGTGACAAATGATACTATACTAGTTTTACAATGTATTGTACTATAGTTCGTACTATAACTAGTTTTACAATGTAAAAAAATCATCATTACTATTTCAGTGAAATGACTTATATCGTCTGTTACGAGGGAAATGAGCAGAGCATGCCTTTCCTCTTATTATTACGTATACCACGTTTACAGATTCAAATTTTTTTTTCTTCACCAGTCAGCGCTCCAACATTCACCATGGAGGTCTTAATTTGCGAATGATTACCTTCATGGTTTAATATTTTTATGACTCACGATGAACGACACTCTTGTGTTTATTTACTTTAATGGATTGAGATATTGTGCTGTCAACCTAATTTGAACTGAAGTTATCGCAGAATCTATACATATTTGAAGGTAACTCATCTGTCAAATAAACATTTTTTTTGAATGATCTTTCTAAAAATGTAACTTTTATGTAAATTTTATTCGAAAAAATAATTTTAAATAAAAACGGCCACGTGGCATATGAAAAAAGAAGTGGTCAGCCCGTATTTGTTTTCCTCAGTCATGACTCAGGTTTTATTATATAGATTGCGTTTGATAGGATTAAATAGAATGAAGAAAATTTTAATTAATATCTTTTTAAGTTTTGATTCGATTTTCATAAAATTTTAAATGACTCAACAAAATTCTGCAACGGTTATATATATTAAATATCAAACCATTCGGTTGGGTAGTTTTTTCGCTGTTGCGGACTGCGGACGGACAGGCGGACCAGACACCGACTATAGGTGCTACGTATTTATATAATTGTGAATGCACCTAAAATTATATTTTAAATTTGCTTCCGCTATCCGTGAGGGGGCAAAAACATTTGTCCAATAAAAGTACATAAGTGTCATCACGTATTTGATCCCCGTAAATGTCACAGATTGCTTTAAAAATAAGCTGCAGTTCTTCCATTGAACTCTAGCATGGTTGGTAAATGCTTTCTCTTCCGCGCAAGTTGTGTATGGATGATGGTTAAATTCTCCTGAGAACGTTGCGATTTTTTTCTTGCCAGGAAGTAAGATTTAAAATTGTATCTCCATTTTACATATTTTTAAAAAGAAACTGATAGCAAGTTGGAAATTGTACGTCAAACGTTAAAAATGAGGTTCGTATTATAACTAGTTTTATAAATATTCAGATCTTGGTGATCTTTATTTCAGTGAAAGGAATTATCTAATCATATAATGTTATTATATGATTGATTTCCGTAATAGAATAAGTACATTTTAAGTTGGCAACATTTTATCTTTTGTTGACAATTACTGAAAATCCCAATAGGAAACTTAAGCCTAGCTTTAAAATTTTCAGAACTTGAAATCGATATTTAGACTCTTTTTCCATTTAATATCTATTTCTCCGGAAACATCTATGCAAAAATTGGTCGGTAGATTATACGATTGCTATAATTAAACAATTTTAGTATACAAATTTGGTTTTTAAATTCGGTAATATGGAAATAATATGATTCCATCTTAAATAGGACGTAATCACTATAGCAACCAAGAATCATTACCTATCATGGGATATCATTGAGTTAATTACGTATGATAGGATTTAATAGAATGTAAACACTTTTATTAATATATTTTTAAGTTTTGATTCGATTTTCATAAAATTTGAAATGACTCGACAAAATTCTGAAACGATTATATGTATTAAATTTCAAATTTTTCGGTTTGGTGTGTTTTTGAGCTGTTATATGTAGACAGACGGACGAACCAGGCAAAGATTATATGTGCTACGTATTTATATAATTACGATCGCTCCTAAAAAATCACTCGCATTTTAATTTATTTCTTTTAAAAACGGTATTTGTTTCAATCAATTGTGCGTCACCATTTTTTTCCTTTTTAGTTCATTATAATTAGAGCTTGTCTGAATATTTTTTTGCTTATAATTTATCAAAATTTTATTAGCAAAAGTTATTAATGATTTTATGAAATCTCTGGCAGCACTATAAATGATATTAATTTAAGAATTCAAATTATACAAATTGAGGTAAAATAAGTAACGAATTTACCAATTTTGTTTTGTTTGGAATAAATTTTGATAATTTTATAATGTTATAAAACTTATTAATAAACATTTATTTCTGATCAATGAAATAGAACTATGAATTCTTTATTTTTATTTCTATAAATTCTTTATTTTTATTTATTGTGAATAATTTATGGGTGGAAAAAATGCAAATACCCACGGGTCTTTGATTTGGAATACTACTACTTACAAATAGCAAAATTCGCAATGTTAGAATTAAGAATACCACGATCGCACGCAAAACATCAAAACTCATTCGTCCGCTAGAGTATCCTTATAAAAAAGTAGCTAGGCAATCTGCTAGAAACCTACATGGTAAATATGATTTACAACTAAGTATCAGAAATTAAAAAAAATAATACTAGTTTTTTTATTTTTTTTATGTAGAAGAAAATTTGAACCTCCCCTCCCTCAAAATCCAAGGACCCCATGCAATGCAAATACAACTCATCGGGTTGTCACTCAGCTAAGATTTTTTTATTTAAAAAAATGTAACTAAACCAGATTTTCTTTCTGATTACATTTTATCAACGTAAACATAAATTAATTATGACATAAACGTTAAAACATTACGTTGAATGACAAAAAAAAAAATAGTTTTAATATTTCAGTATGTTTAAGAATAATTAATTTACAGTACATACCTAAATTGTTAAAAATGCGTTTATGAATAGAGGTCATAAATTCTTTCCCTGATTATAATCATTTATTCATAAAAATTAATATAATTAGGTACATGCTGGTTTAAATATATTGTAAAGGCATTTAAGCAGTTTTTAATACGAGTACTTACGTCAGTAAATTTCGATGTGAGCACCCTTGGTAGCTCGAAGAATGTCAAGACGGTATTCCATTTCTCGCCTCGTATTGCCTAACATTTGTAACTTGTGTGACTGCTAGACACAGCATCTGTGATCCCAACCTTGAGTGTTTCAATATATTTTACGGGTGTTGCAAACACTCTGTCTTTTATGTGCCCCCCAAAAGAAAAAATCTATAGGAGTTGATCGACCCCGTCTGATCCATCTTCCAGGAAATTTGTCATCAAGGAACTCACGAACAACGGTAGAGGCTGGACTAAAAAAACTTAAGAACATGACTTTTCCATAATAAAATTTTACAGTATTACATTCAATGGTTATTTCGTAATAATTTTTTGTAATCAGGGAAAGACTTTATGACCCTGTACTTTTGAATATAGTAAATTAAAAACAAAACAAAAAAAAAATCATTTAATCTTTTTTCTTTTAACAAACTGTAAAATATGTTTAAAAATTTCATGAATTCTATTATTTTTAAATAATTTCTTAATTTTGAAGATAAATTTCATTTAAGCTTATTATAATTTTTCATATTTTCTTTTCAAAATTATTCTTGTTTCAGATAATACATTTTGTTCACTTTTTGATAAAATCTAGTACAACGAACTTTTTAATCGCTGATTATACGTATTATTTTAAAATCTTATTCATCACGTCAATCACAAGAATTAAGAATCTCGGGAGGCTATTCTGATGAATTATTGATTACGGTAATTACGATAAAAAATATTTTACTTCTTGTTTAAAACCTTTTTTGGAAAGTTTTTTAAACGGATTTTCTATTTAAAAACACCGGTAGCCTCTTATTATAACATGAACGTTGAAATACAAGAAAAACAGTGATATAACAGAGGTCATTAATGAATTGAGAAAGGTTATATAATCAGGAAGTAAATGTTTGTCTCTAAAACGTGATTTTATATACACATAACAATTTTGTTAACAAAACTAACAATAGAGAAGTATGGTAATAGATATATATACAGCGTGTAAAAAAAATAAGTTAAATAATCACTTAATTTGTGGACAGATATGCATTGTAAAAAAATAAAAATGTTTCTTAACCTACGAAAATATAGTACACTGAAAAAAATCACACTTTCAAATCTGAGTAAATCGATGTTTTCATTTTGTTATGATACTTTTGTTTCAAATAGGGCAACCTAATGCTTTCACTTCTGAAATACTAGAAATAACTCAGAATATTCAAACATGGATATACTCAAAACTGACACATAGAGGTCAGTTCATACTCATTTTTGAAACATGGAAATACTCAAAAATGAACACATAAAAGTCAGTGCATACTCATATTTGAAACATGGACATACTCAAATAGGAGCACATGATGCTTTATTCTTGAGTGTGTGCATGTTTTTAGAAATCAAGCAGGGCGGTCGCTCTGCCAAGCCAAGCTTTAAAAAAAACGCCTCACAAAGAACGCCAAGAACTGGACTAAAGAACGCTACTGCTTACTTACAGAAAGCGACTTCGCAATGTTGAATCGACAAAACATGCCAGATTAAAATATCAGATATCAAATAAACCAAGCGTCGCAGAAAAAAAAAACGAAAACTAGAAGAATCTAATGAAGAATTTCTTCAATTTAAGACCAAACTCATCTTCATAAGTGATTTATAAACAGATATATAGATTTTTTTTAAAAACGTCGAGTTACTTAAAATGATCACTTTTTTCTTCGTCAAACTTTTTTTTTCAAACAAGCTACAGACCTTAATATTGGGCAGAATAATAAAAGGATTGCATTTTTGGACAAGTAATTACGTTATCTATGTGCTTTTATAAAATCCAGTGTAAAAAAAATATTTTCTATCCTTAATTAGCAAAAAACTGTTAATTAACTTGGCGATTAAAAAATTATGCCAAAACAGAGATAAAACCCGCCAACGACCATGTACCATCTGTATTATAATAGCACAAATCAGTTACAGGTTATAACCACATCAAATTTCATCTGCAAGTCAACCATTTTCTTCTGAAGATATATTTTTTAAAATAAAACTTCATAATTATAAGAACACACATTTTATCAGACAATTAAGTATGACTGCAAACTGTGGCAGATGACTGTTTCCAACATGAATAAGTATGAGAAATTGCCGGTCAAGGGTATCGGTCTGGGTGGCGCAGTCGCAGGGCGTCAGCACAGTGCGCATAAGGTCCCAGGTCAATTTTTCATTCATGTTTGTTTAGTGTATTTAATTGTCTGATAAAATGCGTGTTCTTATAATATTGTAAAATAAAGTAATCAGACGCAGTGTTTATGCTTTAAAAAATATTTTAAATATATAATTTACGTTTTTAGAAAGATCTTTAAAAATAAATTAGTTTTTGAGGGAAGATGTACCTTCTAAAATGTATACATTAAGAGTTATCGCCATTTAAAATTTCTTTCCAAACGTAAACAAAATTTTTGAAATAAATTAAATGCTATTCATTTATATCTAAAAAAAAAAAAAAAAAAAAAGGGTAAAGGACAGGCATTTCGTTCGCAGGAATACCTTTCACGTCATTTTCCTATAAATTAATGAAATCCAGTTGTTAAATTATTTTTGTTTTAGAAGTGAAGTTTCCATTTAAATTTATTGTAATAGTACAATGTTTAATTGAATGAAATAATGTAAATCTAAGAAACTGCTAAGAAATTCCAAACATGCACAGGGCAATGCAAAATAAATAAATAAATAAATAAATAGATAAATAAATAAATAAATAAATAAAAATCAGCTTTCAGAAAATCTAAAAATTGTTCATATATCTTAATTACAAGCTAAAGGAGGGTTTATTTCTATATCATTCTATATATAATAGTAATTTCAGCAAATATATTAAATTTCAATGCGATCTGTTTTAAACTTTTAAGATAGTTTATAACGCATGATAAAAAATTTATAAAAAAGAATGGCGCGTCACATTTCGGGGAGAGGATGGGGAGGGGTGTCAACAAAATTAGGAAGTATAATAAGGCTATCTGTTTGAAACTTTACGATATTTTATAACACATAACATAAATTAAAAAAAATAAAGCTGCGTCAAAAATTATAGGGAGGGGCGGAGCGCGTTTTGCCTACATAAGGGGGGGGGCACTTTTCTAAATTTTAACGATATCCATCATGTCACATATCGTTACAAAGGGCTGTGACCACTTATTCATGTAATGCACCACAGGTGTCACCAGGTCAGAGTTTCGTTCGGTTCGAGGTTTATCTTATTCGAGGTTTAACAAGATTCGAGGCCCCGATGTAAATTAGGGGCCCGCTAGCGGGCGAAGCCAGTTAGAGCTAATAATAAAAGAGCGTGATATCACGTTTCATTTCAAATGCAGCGCTGACACGCTCTGTACGTATTCCATTTTTATTCATTTCATGGATAAGTCAGTGATATTTTTTAACGGAGTATAACAAGTATTATAACAAGCCACATTTAGTATGTTGTTTTTAAGAGTGTAATTAGTTTAACTGAAAAATCTACTGGTATTTCTAGTTAACCCTTTAAACAATGACTGAAAGTAAAATGTAATTTTAAATTATTTCTCATGTTTAGATTATTTAAATTATGTTTAATCTATTTTAAAAAAAAGAAATGATATCTACAAAAACAACTTTTCAAAAGTAAAAAAAAGCCAAGCGTGAAAAAAAAAAAGTTGTGGCTAAAAAATGGTGTGATATCAAATTTCCAAGCTATTATATTACTTATTTAACTTTTTTCCATTAAATAAGTTATAATATATATAAGTCGAGTGCCTACGTATATATGTTAATAGAAATCGTTTTCTCCTGTACTAAATACATCCTAACGAGTTTCTGAAAATTCAATTTTTTTCAAATTATGCATGATGGGCTTGGCGGCCATCTTTCCATATTTCAAAGCACTCAAATTTCTAAAGTAAAAGCGTAATATGTTTATAACAATTTCGAACTGCAGATTTTAACTACGGACAGATAAATTAGATAAGACTGATATTTTGAGAAATTGATTTTTACTAGTTTGAAATTATTAATTACTCTACAAAATAAATCATAAGATTAATCTTTAAGATAGGTCATCATTATCTTAAGACACAATTTTCAGAGCATACAAGTCTATAAATGAAACGCTTAAAATATTTGCCTAAATAAGAATTTTGAACTTCGGATTTTAACTACGGATTTGTGCGCTTAGAATTTTGTGAATAATATGCAAAGATGGCCGCCAAGCCCATCATGCATAATTTGAAAAAAATTGAATTTTCAGAAACTCGTTAGGATGTATTTAGTACAGGAGAAAACGATTTCTATTAACATATATACGTAGGCACTCGACTTATATATATTATAACTTATTTAATGGAAAAAAGTTAAATAAGTAATATAATAGCTTGGAAATTTGATATCACACCATTTTTTAGCCACAACTTTTTTTTTTTCACGCTTGGCTTTTTTTTACTTTTGAAAAGTTGTTTTTGTAGATTAGTACATACATGTTTCAAGCTTGAATAATTTTGATTCGGAGCCATTTTGACTATGCGACATATTTAGATTTGAGTATTTTTTGCTCAATTTTGAAAATGTCGTTTTCAGAGTGATATAACCACGAAAGGTGTATAGCCAAAAATATACAAGGTACTTCTCTATTATCTCGTCGACCACTTTTCATAACAAAAAACTATCGCCAAACTGTAAGATTAAACGCCAAAAATGGAGTCCCATTTACTTGATATCAGAAGCAATATACGTATTTGTTATGTCATCAAGTGATTTTTAATTCAACATTTGCGTGTATTTTTCATTATGTTTTACTGATTTATTAGTTATCTCATTCATTAAAATAACATTTGTGTCCTTAATTTTTTATATTTTATTTATTTATTTATTTTGATATTCCTATGGCAACGTTCTCCCGTTTATTTGGCGTTAGAGTTTGGTGATAGTTTTTTGTTATGAAAAGTGGTCGACGGGATAATAGAGAAGTACCACATACAATAATCTTATCTGAGTTACCCACGATTCCTAAACGCGTTCTTTATCTTTAGAAAATTCAGAAACAAATAGAATTTTGAGATTTAAAGAATCATTTATAAAAACAAAGTTTCGTTTCCTACCACTGATTGTCTAAAACTTTTCCGAGTAATTTTTATAGTGTATTAATCGATTTTCTCAATCTGAAATATAGGTTTTTCGGATGCTATTAATTCTCAATCAAACCTTTTTAGTTGTTTAATTGAAATTATACATGCAAGAAAACAAAATAATATTAATTTTAATATTAATGTTGTAAATGTATTATGTTTGTTGAATATGAGAAGGTTTCTTTGGGAATTGATAGTATCCGAAAAACCTGTTTTCCAGATTGAGAAAACTGATTAATACACTATAAAAAAATTTCGGAGGCATTTCCGAAAATCAGTGACAACAAAAGAAACTTTGTTTTTGTAAACGTTTCATTAAATCTCAAAAATATATTGATTTCTGAATTTTCTGAAGATAAAAAACGCTTTTCCGAATCTTGGGTAACATGGAAGGGGTTATTGTATATTTTTGTTCGCGGTTATATTATATTTTTCGAGATTAAAATGCATTTATGATTTTTTACAGAGTAATTCTTCTTATGAAGGTACTATTTTTCTTTAAAATTTTGTTAGTTAAAATATTTGAGGCATTTTACAGCATACTATTACATATTTTTAAAATTGTAATTATACAATTTTGTTTCTCATTACTCTGTATCAGCATAAATTTTAATTAATTACAATATCGCATTTAAACACCATGTTCGAAAAAATAATTTAAAAAAAAAACCCTTAAAATTATCTTGTTCCCTTCTACTTCATAAATATTACTTTGCAGTGTGTACTTAACTTGTAAAAATGTGATCTATGAATATATATTTTTTGAAAAATTAAAATAATTTGCTAAAAAAGACTAAAAAAAAAAACAAATCATTTATTTATTTTATTTTTTTACTTTTGACAAGCTGTCAAGTATGTTGCGTCAACTTTAATTTTAAAAAATATGGACGGCAAAATCTGAATTTTAAATTGTTTGGAAATTAATTCCTCGATTAAAAGCTTAACTATATTTAAGCATATTATATTTTTTTCGGATTTTTGTTCCAGATTATTCTTGTTTCTGATAATACATTTTGTTTATTTTATGTCAAAATTGAGTACAGGGAACTTTTTGATGGCTGGTTTATTTTTTTCTTATGTCAATCACATGCAAGAAAAAATCCAGAAAGACTGCTGTGATGTGTTATTTACTACGTTTATTAATATAAAAAAAAACGCGTTTTATAAATTATTTTAAAGAATGATTTTTAAACGTATTTTTCCTTTAAGGGGAGGTTCTACACTTCTTTGGTCTAAAACTCACGTGATTTTTACGATTTCTTTTCGGTTAAAAAAAAAAAAATAGATACCACCTCCGTAATTTTTGCATTATTTTTGTTGACATATCCTTTATACATTTAAATTTTTGTGTGTAAGAAAAAAAAAAAAAAGAATAATACGCCATGTGCGACGCGGGGCAAAATGGCGATCATTTGAACAAAAAAATGTTATTTTTTTTCCGCCTTTTGTTGCATTTTTCTAGTTCAAACAAATAATTAATCAATAAAAAAAAAAATACTTTCAAGTATAAGCTTCAGAAAAAAACGATTACCTTTTAAATAAAAAGTGTATACTCGTCGTCTAAAATATTTTAAAGAATGATTTTAAACATATTTTTTCTTTAATGGAAGGTTCTACTCCTTTAGCCTAAAATTCGCGTGATTTTTACGATTTTGTTTTCGGTTACAAAGAAAAGAGATACCACCTTCGTATTTTTGTGCATTATATTTGTTGGAATTTCACTTACACATTTAAATTTTTATGTACGAAATATAATGAATAATATGCCTTGTGCGACGCGGGGTACTTGTAAGTGCGCGTCGTGAGCTTCCAATCTGGCGACTGTTTTCTCTGTCACAACCAGAGGAGCCAAATTTGGTTGACAAATTATGAAAGAACACTAAATTCTCTAAAGCTTATACTAACATTTAGTATTAAAAGTTTGTTTTTGAGAAATGTGCAATCATGTACGCTAATGGCCCCGGTGCATGTAAAATCCGTCGTGGGTGTAAAGTCCTCCAAGTTACCTGTGAATAATACCTCTGGGGGTGCCTAGTCTGGTGAAGGTCTCGTCACCAGATCAAGGTTCTAAATTACGAGACCAACTCGAGTAGCGATGGCATAACGTATGGATCAGCGATGCAGCGAGGAAATAGTAAATATCCCAGCATCTCAAATCCGTCCGGCATGACTTCGCTACACTGCGCAGTGCTGAACCGCCTCATCAAAAATCAATTAGCAACCGGCCATCTAAGAAAAAAGCAATTAAAGCAACAAGACGCACTGAAACCACGTCGGCCTATAGATTTAACAAACACATCTTCGCTAAACGGAGAGCAGGCGAATCTTCGCCTCGTTGCCAGGTATCAACTCGTTAAGCTAGGCAAAAGCCTGCAGGTAGGGGCCTGGTCAGCGGTATGAAAAAAGAAAAAAAAAAACTAAACATTTTCATGCTAAACAAATATGTTTTACAGACAAACATGCTAAATTAACAGCATTAACATTAACATTCAAATTAATATTATTTTGCTACTCCAGCATGTATAAATTAAATTACGCTGCTGAAAATGTATAGTTCAGAATTAATAGCATTCTAAAAGCCAATACTCTGGTTTGAAAAAAAAAATATTAATATACTACAAAAAGTACCCGGAAACTTTTTCGAAAAGCAGTGACAGCAAAATAAACTTTTCTTTTATAAATGATTATTTAAATATCGAAAACATATTGATATCTGAGATTTCTAATGATAAAGAATGCTTTTCGTAATCATGGGTAATTCGGAAGAACTTATTATATATTTTCGTCCGTAATCGTATTATATTTTTGTAGATTAAAAAAAATTCGTGTTTTTTTTTCAGTGTTGTTGAGTGCAACAATGCAGTTTGACCTGTCGTAAAATTTTAAAATAAAAAGTTTTATTTTAAAAAATAACTTAATGGGTAAATGCAGTGATTTCTTGTGAAAAACGTATGCTCTTAAAGCATTACTTATACTGCATCTCTGTACAATAATTAACAAAACATCTTTTGTATCTCATGAACGTTAGATGTTTTAAAAACGTCAATAAGAATTTCAGACTATAATAAGCAATTAGTTTCTATTAACCTTTTGATTATGGATCAGGACTGGCGACAATTTTTATGTTACACTGTACCACAATTTACAAAAAAAATTCTTTATAGTAGATATCTCTTGATATTATCGAAATAAAAGTGTATGTGTGAGAATATATTTTTTTTTTTTTCAAAATTGGTGCGAATGGAATAAAGAATAGCTGCTGGGACGTATGTTATCCCAAACCCGTAATCAAAAGGTTAAAAAGTTAACTATTGATTTGTGATTATTCACAGAGAACAAATATGGCGCAAAATATTTTTCACATAGCGAAAAAAAATAAAGTCAATATCAGAAAATAATTTATTTTTATATTTCCAAAATTTGAAACTAAACAAAATATTCACTCTTAAAGTTAGCTTCAAATATAAATTGCCATGTTATTCTTAGATATATTATTTTCACTTCGAAGAAAATCTTATTTTATGGAAAATGGAGTAAAAGCTTATTTTCGAATTTCCATTTATAAAACAGTTTTTTTTTTTACATTTGTTTTTCGTATATAGCTGCTGTGTTTTCAAATCTGAATATTTTGTTTTAGGGCGTATAATTTTAATAACATGGAATAAATTCCAACAGTTCTTTTTTTTCCGAATTGATAAGGAATTTTAATTTAAAGTATGTTTTATATTAAATGAAAGATTTTTCAATGTACTTTTTTGGGGATTGGAAACAGTTCTTCTTATTCTAACACATATACACAGATAGCAGGCAGAGTTATATATATATATATGCGTAAAAATAACCATTTGGAAGCACAAAATTTCTCTTGAAATAAGATTTTAACTTTTTTAGATATTCGTAAAAAGAAAATATTGGATTCATAGATATATTCAATTTCTGAATTTTGATTTAATTTACATGTTTTGGTATGTTCTGATTAATATTTGACTTTTTTAATCGATGTCTGTGGTATCAGTCTGTGTTTTACATATTTTCATGGACCCTCTAACTCAATATGAAATGCACAGAATTACATGGAATTTAATACATAGGTATACCTTGACATAGAGTGTGCCCGTTAAAGTCCGTTGTCACACCAATAATTTCTGAATGGCAAGAGCTATAGTGATAAAAGTGGGGTCTAGGTTCAGTATGCAAGGAGACCGCTTACAGAGTCACCAGGCGGCTAAATTTGGAGTTACGTTCCTATTTAAAAAATGGTAAGAGATACGGAAAAAAAAGTGAATCACAAAGTTGTTCAGCATCATTAATTTAGTAAGAGAAGACACCTTCCGTAAAGTAATGTTAAAAGTAGAAGGCGTAAAATGCATATTTATTTTGTTCGAAACTTCCAAAATTGTAACGCGAGATAATACGGAAGAAAATAGAAAAGTTCACACTCCAGAGTTTCAATTGTCAGTAGATATACAGTATTCATCTTTACATAAATAAATCTTAATGTCACATACCGTGAAAAAGTTTTTTTTTTTTTTCATTTTGTATAGATGGTGGAGATACATGAAACAGCGAGAGTATGCAACTCTTCCACCAACATTTCAGGGATTTCGAAACCTTATTACGGATGCTTGTGCCAGCGTGTCACCAGGCATGTTGTACAATGTGCTATCCCGTATCCAGATTTGTATTGTTGCTGAAGGTAATAAATAGATACCGCTGGCAATTAATTGGGTTTATAGACCCAATTAATTTTTGAGAATTATTCAGGAGTATATTAAATATCGTTTATTAAAGAAGACGGATCCAAGAATTGCTACATAGGCATGATCAGCAGGAAATTTAATTACAGAAAAAAAGAGCATATAGCTGATATTAAGTATAATAGAAAAACTACAGCCCTGGCAAGATTATATCAAGAAGAAGCCATCCAAATAAATTTCAATGAAAGTAAAATAATATTTCCCTCCAGTCTATACTATCCATCCATTATAAGAGAAACCATAGAGATACTAACACGCAAAAATAAAATATGTAACGATGCGGCATCTTTTAATTTACCGAAATTGTGGCTCGAGTTACTCCATGGCCACATAAATGAAAAGAAACAACCGAGTAAAAAATAAAAGATAACGTGCGCAATTTCTAAAAAATGTAATTGGAAATAATAAAAAATTCAAATTCCGTGCAATTATGGAATATTCTCATTTGTTTTTTAAAATGACTCGGGGTGAGTCGAAACATGTAAAACAACGTAATGAAAGTTATTTTAATTTGTATTATGTTGTTAACTTACACCTTTTAGCATTTTAAAACAAATATATTATTACAAGGTGTTATAATTTATTATATTATAAATTTTAATGTTAATATTAATATTGTAAAACTATCATGTTTGTATGTAAAACCTTGCTTGTTGAACAAGAACATGTTTACTTGAGAATGGATAGCGTCTGAGAAACCTATATTCCAGTTTGAGAAAACTGATTAACAATGTGTAAAAACTACTCGGAAACGTTTCCGAAAAAAGAAGCAGCAAAATAAACTATATTTTTATAAATCCTTCTTTAAATATTGAAAATACAGTTGGCTCTCTGTTTAACGTCTATCTCTATTTAAGGACGGTATTTTGCAGTCCCAGCTCCTTCGAGTACAAATGTCTCTGTTTAAAGACGACATTATTTTTATTTAACGACATTGAAACAATCTACACTTTTTGATTATTTAAAAACTTGATTTATTTAATTAAATATTTATTAACTTGATTCGTATTATAAATATTTTTGTTGTACTGTATGTAACATTGTATGCTGTAATGTTGTTCTTGTATAATGTATAATGAAAGCGATTTGTATTTGTGTAATATAAATATCTCGAACTATATCTGCATCAATAAAAAAAATTAAATAAATAAATTTAATATAAATTAAATTAAAAAAAAATAAACATAAAAAATTTTAAATAAATAAATAAAACATTTCTAAACACTCAAACATATTAAGCAATGTATTGACAGTCCTAAGCCTGTAAAGTGTGAAGGGAAATGTTTTTCAAATATTATTATTCCAAAAATTCTTTTTAAAGACAATCTTTAGATAAGGACGACTGTTCGAGGTTCCTTGAAAGTCGTTAAATAAAGAGACAACTGTATTCTAAGGTTTCTAAAGATATTGAACGCTTTTAAGTATCGTGGGTAACTCAGAAAATATTATTGGATATTTACATTTGTAGTTATGTTATACTTTCCTAGATTAAGGAACATTTGTCTGTTTTTATGGTTTTGATTCATCTCACGAAACCCTATTACTCCCGCTTCGTTGTCTGTCCGGAATTCTCAGAAAGGATGTAAATTATAGTCATGAAATTTTGTGTACCTATAGCTAAATACCTATTATGAAGCCCAAAATCATAAAATTTGAAAAAAATCGTATTATTTTAATCTATAGAGATAAAGAACCAAAAATCTAACAGCCTTTTCCTATTAAATTTAAACATTTTTCGTTATAGCAGTTACCAACAATTAAAAATCCACACTAAAATTCTTTCTTCAATAATTAATTTTCTATTGAAAGATTTCTTCATGAAAAATGAAAGTGAAATAAAAAGTTTCACCAATTGAAATAAAGATTAATATGACGTCCTATTGGTAATAACACGGAAATTTTCAAACATTTTTCAATAATACAAGGAGTATCAGTATGTGTAAATACAGAAAGCAGCTTAATATGACGTCACTAGAGAATTAAAAAAAATAATCTGACGTCTAACATTTTGAATGTCTCTACACAACACGTTTAATTTTGAAATTGATTTTTTTATGTCGCATTTAGTCCACACGACATATATTATTATGACAGGGTATAATAGCGGGTTTCGCTAGCTATCGGACCGGTTCAGATTTTCGAAAAAACAAGAAAAATAGACCGGCAAATTTTTACTTTATAAAAATTACTTTATAATTTTTTTTTTTTTTTTTTTTTTTTTTTGAAAATGAAATTTATTTGGATTTATTAAAGGAAGGATAAAGTTTTGGAAAGGAATATAAAACGAAACCCTCTTCGATCTCACTTTCCCACTTGTTTTAATGTAGATATTATGATACTAATCCTAAAAGCCTTCTTCGCATATGCGTGCAATGAATTCGCAAAATCACGTTTTTTTTTCTGATAAAATTCAAAATATTTAAAAGATACTATTACCAAAATATTTAAAAGATACTTCCTATACCTCCCTCTCTGGGATGAACGACACATTCCACTGATTTTTCATTAATATTATTCAGAACTGTAATGTGGATATTATTAGCAATTTTACACGGATAATAAAAGTTACGGTAGTTTTAACTTTTAGAACTTTTAAGATAGTATCTTTAAAGTTTCTGCCTGAAATAAACTTCGTAGTTCTGTTTTAAATGACTTTGTTGTCTCTCCTTAAATTGGTCCATAATATTCTCTTCTATTTTTTACAATTTGAAATTCCTCTCTTTAAAGTTTTACCTTTTTTTTATGTTTTTCTAATTTAAAAGGGATATTTGTAAGTTATTAATGCCAGAATTTGTTATTCCACAACTATACGATTATAGAGTAATTTTCGAAATTATATGTTTGTAAGTCTTAAAATATTTATGGTAATATCAGTTTTGCATAAAAGAAATCGTGTAAACCTTAAAAAACTCGCAGCCTTAAAGGATACCTTTAACAACACAAGGTGGCAGTGAAGCTATATTTATATTTTTTCTGGAAAATATCAACATATTTAAAGGCATTATCTATTCTTTTCTTGGATAAAATACACATTCCATCGATATTATTTAGGTATTTTTTGAAGCTGAGATCTAAATTTTATCAGCAGATTTACACTGATAATGGAAGCAACTGAATTTTTAACTTTGAAAACTTTTAAGACAATATCTCCTTAAAAGTGTCTACCTGAAACAACGTATCTGGTTATAAATTTTTATAACTTTCCTTTCTCCTTTTAAATTGATCTATGGCTTTCTCTTCATTTTTCTTCAATTTCAAATTCATGATCTTAAAGCTTTGATTTTTGTTTGTTGTATTCTAATTTAAAAGGGATTATATTAAGTTATTAATGCGTGATTTCTCATTCAAAATACTACATTATAGAGCACTTCTCTAAACTTGTTATATGTGGAATTTAAAAACATGTATGTTAATTCAAATTTTCCATAAAAATATATTTGAAACAGTAGAACAAATTACAAGTGACGACTAAAAGCCTTGAATTAAAACAAATGAAACTTTTTAACAAAAAACTTTCAGAATCATACTCGGCTTTAAGAGATGCTTTGAAAAGATTTCCCATTTATTTATGTACTAAAATTTGTTTATTATATCGAAATATTATAATTTTATTGATATAATATGTTTTAAATAAAATAGCAATTTAACTACTAATATAGAAAAATCAGAACTGTTTTTAAACAAATGAACAAAATGTTACGTTGTTGAAGCAAAGAGTGTATTTTCAATATATTAGATGGGAGTAGAATATTGATTTCACCTGTTATTAAGGACCTTGTATCTCTTTCGTTGAAACACGGAACATTCTACTCTTATGACGTAAGTATTCTTTACAAGTGAAATCGAAATTTTATCAGCGGTTAATATACGCCCATAATGGAAGTGATGGTATTTTTAATTTAAAATTTGTTTAAGATGGTATACTCTTAACATTTTTTTCTTGAAGGAACTCCGTAGTTCTAATTTTAATGACTTTCCTATCTCTCCTGAATAAATCATAATTTCAAAAAATGATTAAATCTAAATTTTATCAATGGTTATACACCAATAATGGAAGTGATTTTTTTAACTTAAAATTTGTTTAATATAGTGTCTTAACAGTTTCTTCCTGAAGCAACTCCATGGATCTATTTTTAATGACTTTCCTTTCTCTCCTGAGATAGATCTGTGGTCTTATCTTCAATTTTCTGTAAATTCAAAGATTTCATTTGTGGCATTCTAATTTAGAAATTATACTTGCCTCATTTTACATTCAAAACGCGAGATTATGTCGTATCCTCTAAATTTAGTGAATATCAAATATTCTGAAATATGGATCTTAATGTTAGATTTGGCTACAGATGTCTGGAAATGTGAATAATTAATAATTTCAAAATTATATGCAACTATTTCGGTATTAATCCTAAAACATTTATGCAGCCTGAAGTATATATACACATGCAGCGAAAGCGTAAAATCAAGTGATTTTGCAAATTCAACATTTAAAAAAAAAGACCCTACCTCCCTCTCTGGTATGAACGACACACATCACTGATTTTACATTAGCATCAACTTGAAGTACAATCTAAATTTTATAAGCAGTTATATACTGATAATGGGAGTGACGTTTTTAACTTTCAAAACGTTTAAGGTAGTATCTTCTTAACCTTTTCTACTTGGAATAAATTCCGTGGTTCTATTTTTAATAATTTTAATAATTTGAAATAAACGACTTTAAAATATTATTTTAATCCTCTGACCGCCTATCCCTTGATTTTTACGAGCAAGACATTTGTAAAAAAAAAACAATTACATATTATACAATTTTTAAACCAAATTTTAAAAATTCCATAGTCATTTTGTTTTTTAAAAATTCCATTGTCAAAGGTAAAGAATTCAAATTATATATTTGCTAAATATTTTAAATGCATGATCATTTGAAAGACGTAATAATAGCGAAGAAACTGGTCGATTAAATATTGGTCGAAAGGATTTTGAAAAAAAAAATGAACTGTCAGAGGGCAGCTCATTTTCTAAGCAATACTTACAATGGGATCCCTTGATATGTTTCCAAACATAACTAACGTAATTATAAGAAAATATTTATGGGCCGAATTCGCCGAAAATGTCTTTCTTATATATATATTTTTTTCAAAAATTGAAATTTTTAAAAAGATTTAAGGGTAGTATGTCCCCTTAAATGACTAAATAGAATAAAGAGTGAAACTGGGTGACTTATGATTCAGCTTCATACTTTAGCATGAGCACATTTAAAGTTTTAAACAACGAAGCGCTATATGTTGCCTAAACTGTTAACTATTTTTAAAATGCTATGAACAAACTTTAGAAACTACCTAATAAACAAGCCATTTATGTAATCTTTATATTTATCATTGCCAATTAATTATTAAATTATTATTTAAAATTCGAGATTTATTTTTGAGACGCACTGTATATAAATTACGTGTTTGTGTAATTTTTTCAGTAACAGCTTACATTTGACAGACATCTTGGTTTTAAAAAAAATATTAATTTAAACCGTGAAACATAAAAAAAGTCAAGTTAAAAGACAAATAAATTAGTCGTTGGGGGCGACCGTAATATTTACCCATCATGGATATGCATAATATAAAATATGAAAATAAAACATGTGTAAACTATTTATAAAATGCATTTCAATTCGAATAAAATCCTGGCTTGATGACGTCATAAACTTTAAATGCTCTATTACTGAATTGCGTAAGAGAAACAGCCTTATAACTCCAAAAATAATAATCATATTAACTAACAGTTTACTGCGTCGGAATAAGCGTCTCATTTCCAATTAAAATATACCTCTGAATTGAAATTTGAATGAAATACAGGGTCATGAAAAATCGAAGAGTGTGGGAAATAGGATTACAAATATCTGGGCTACTCATTATCCGATCGACTTCATTCTTTATGCAAAATTTATGTTTTTTATTGACTTTTATATTCACTCCTTAAAATAGACAATTTCGAAAGATTTTATGTAACTTTTATCAGAACGAATATTTCGAGTGTCCGAGAAAAATAGTTCCGGATAATCGAGGTGACTGAAATTCACTAGGCTACTTCTCATTATTACGTACTAAGTACATACCAAATTTCAAGTTTCTATCTGAATTTGTTCGGGAGATAGAGCGTTTACAGACACACAGACAGATGGACGGAATTTTTTGTTTCTAAAAATATGTTTTTCGGTATCGCCAGTGTCTGAAACGTGTAAATCCGTCAATATTTTTTTCGATTTTTAAAACGTTCATGAGACTTACCCTATACTGCGTATGATGGGTAAGTAAAATTATGTGACATTAATTCATTTTAAAAGAATTTTTTAAGCTTAGCATATTAAAATTGGGTGCATCTTTACAATATATGGTTGAAAATTTTAATATTTTAAATATGTAATTCACGATTTTATAATTGTGAATTTCTCTGTTCAAATTTCAATAGTGCAATCAAGATAATGCATACTTTAAAATTCAGAAAATTTTATCTGAAATTAAATCAGGAAACACGAAAAACTTGATAGAATAAGATATGAAATCTAAAGCAAGATAAAAGACAAAAACTAAATGGAATGCATGCAGACTATGATAACAAAAAAAGTTAAATTTTTCACATAAATTGTCAAAATAGTCTGTTGTACAAAGTGATCACTGAAATCGCTAATGGGGATAAGTCGTACATTTTATGTTTTTAGTAATGGTACGTGAAGCAAATTTGAAATATGCAGTAAAATTAAATATTGCATAAATTGCAAGTACATGTCAAAATTTTATTCAATATAGCAAGCTAATCTCTGAAATTTATTATATATTATGCACCAAGTCATCTGAAATTTTGCAAATGGTAATATATTCCTTTAAATATTAACTTTTATTTTCAAATTCCTGGTACTGGTTAAAAGTTTTATACTCTTGCAGAAAATCTAATTATATTGAAAATTTTAAATGAAATTCCAATTTAGTTTTATGCAGTATATGCTGAGACATTTGAAAAAGAAACATTTTTAAGAAACTTTTAATATTATGGTTAACAAAATAATAAATAATTTCGTTAAGTATCTATTTAATTAATTGAATTAATTAAATCAATTTTCATAAACTAGCTTCACAACAAGCTATTATTAACTTTAAAATGCCAATTAACGTCATTAAAATTTTGAAGAGTTCAGAATATCATGTTGTATTATAACGTCATTTAAAATAACTGTGGAAATGATTTTGTTTTCAAAATTTTAGAAATAGTCTCTTCAAGAATAAATCACTTTTAAAAGTATAATAAACCAGCTAAAAGTTAAAAAATAATTTTAAAAATTGTATTCGAAAATTTACGTGTCAGAGTAGCTTAGAATAATAAATACCTTTTCAATATTTTAAATAATTTTATTTACATACATTCTTATGTATATATATAAAAAAGTAAAAAAAAAAAAAAAAACACCCTGCCCTCTTATGTATTTTATTGGCAAATAGGCGCAGAAAAAAAAAAAAAAAAAACGAAAATTTAATTAGTTTTGTACAATTATATGTGAATATGACACCCTACGCTTATTTTTTAAGCATATATTTAAAGAAGACATAATTCCCAATAGAACGAAACTATTAAAATTTTAATACGAACACATAATTTTGCATCATGTTTGACCTTTTTTGGCTAAGTTTACCCTATGATATGAAAAGGGTACTGATTCGCTGAAGCAGTTTAGAAATTATAGCGATTTAAAGTTTTGAGCTTCTAATGTTAAATTAATTTTAAATCGTTGCAAAAGAATACTATGCAGCTGCAATGCCAAATAATGTTTTATGCATAACTCAAAAATACTTAGTAGTATTCGTTGTAACTTTCGATTCGCATGTTTAAAGCTTCTAGTTAGCGATATCTCTATGCATTTCCATAGGTTTCTTTTCATATTTCTTTCAAAAGTTAATTTAAAAAAAATATATTTTTTTAATTAATATTTAAAAAATATATGAGGTGTAACCTATGAATTTTTTAACATAAATATATTTCTAGAAGCTCCGAATATGCGAATACAAAATTAAAGTACTGCCAAGAAATCCTTCGTATTAATTTGAAATAATTATTTTTATTAATATTTAACACTTACATCTGAAAACAAGAACTAAAGGTAATACGTCAAGCATAGATTATGAAACATTCTACAACATATTCAGAAAACTGTAAGGAAACGTCACTGTTATATAAGGTGAAAGAAGATAGCTACTAAACAGTTTAGGAAGCATATAACACATTTAAAAATCCAGTTTTCAAAATTACCTTCCATTGTAAAAAATATAGTCACATTATTTTGTGCAGTCCTGTATATGATCTGTAGATTTGGATATATAATACATAACATGATAAAATTTAGTTCGGTTAGAAAATTCACATTTAGCAATTTTCGTCAATCGATAGAAATGCACTCGAAACCTTTTGGCAAACCTTTTGTATAACCTTGAGTATTATCTAAAAACTTTTGTACATACCACATATTAAGCTAAAATTTATTTCGGGTAAAAAACTCATAAGGGAATTTAAAACTCATTTTCATCAATTCCAAACATAAACGACAATTTAATATTAACTTGTTCTTTGCGTAGCCCTGTATATGAATTTATTTATATTCCACAAACTTCTATTAGTCTACTAAATACAGTTCAGCTCGAAATGCGTATCACAATTAAAAACTAACTTTAAACAATTTTCTCCCATATTCAGCAATACTTACGAATTCATTTGTGTAGCCCTGTATATGATCAACAGAATTTGTAGACGCCACGTTTTATGCAAAACTTTATTTAAACTTAAAAAGTTAAACCAAAGTTAAAAAGGCACTTATCACACATAGGCTGTAATTATCACACTAAGACTGTAACCTAATTCTATTATGTGTCCCTGAATAAGAACGATAAACGCAATGCACACCATACTTTTCAGTGAGAAATTTACAGTGCACCTCAGTAATACATATTAATATCATTATGTTTGAAATAGTGAAACATCCTTAAATTACACAGGAAACGATTTTCCAGATTGAAAATTTTGGAACAGAATTTTTTTTCGTGACCCTGTAAATGAATAATGCTCTGCACCACGTATTTTAAAACAACACGTGTTTTAGTGCGGTTCATAATTGTATATCAATTTCATCATGTTTCAAATGGGGTAACATCATCAAAATGCGCTTAAAAAGATTTTTTCCCATTGACTGTAATGTAACGGGATACTTTTGACTGTCCCTGTAAATAAACTATAAATGTTACACACTTCATTTTCAATAGGGAACATGCTACAGTAAACGTCAGTAAAATTTCAGGCCAATCCGAGCATATTTACGAGAGTTAGAACGCGAGTGGACGGACAGACAAACCGAAGTCATAAACAGTCATAAACACTTGTCAACTAAGTTGGGAAGAAGTGTTAAAAAAGGTTAAATAATAATATATAAGTTAAAAATCTGCAGAAAACTGTCCAGTCATTCAACCTTTTTTACAAAAAACGGTTATATAACCGTAATTTATTTCTATTTTGATCAATGAAAACGCTTTATAGTAGTCAAGTAATTGCAATCTATAACAGGAACAAAAAATCACGCATCAGGCATACATTATGAAGCACTTTCCAACACTAACAGAAATAGAAATTAAAAAAAAATATATATTTTTTTTTTCATAGAATGAAACGAGCTACCTAAAAAAAAAAAAAATAATAATAATAATAATAATAAAAACTTGGCACAATAAATATCTATTTTCAGTAATCGCTGTCCATATCCTGTAACGTCTGCGAAATCTTTCGTGTATCCCTCTGTATGCGATGTATAGTATTTAGACACACCACCTAATACGTTCAAACTAAATAAGTTTAAAAGTCATACCACAGCGAAAAACGCACTTCCAACAATTATCGACCTTAGTCATTCCTCTAACCGAATTTTTTTGTGCGTCTCTGTAAATGGATGAACAATGTTTCATACTCCATAATCTATAGAAAACATATTGTAGTACAACTTAGTGATCCTTTTTAATTTAATTATGTTAAAGCATCATAATATCATTAAAAAACACCTTAAACGATTTTTCAACATAGATCATAATGTAATGGAATTTTTTGTGCGTCCCTGTAAACGAACTATAAACGTTGCTCATTCTATACTCCTGAGTAAACATGTTGCAGTCCATCGCAGTGCTGCATATCAATCTCAATATGTATGAAATGTCGTAACATCAATAAAATGCACGAAAATTTGTTTTCCCATAGACCATAATGTAAAGGGAATTTTTGAGTGTTCTTGTGAAAGAACTATAAATGCTACTCACTTCATTTTCATTATCGAATTTTTTAGAGTAAAACTCAAAACATATAAAAATTTCAGGGCAATCCGAGTGTATTTACGAGAGTTGGAGTACGGGCAGACAGGGAGACTAACCGAATTCATAAACACCTTTCAAATATGATGCAAAGTGTTAAAAAGAGTTGAATGACTGGACAATTTGCTTTAGATTTTTAACAGTGTAGAAGCATACTTTTTTCAAAATTAATAGGATATACTTGAAATAAATAGATGCGAATTATTGCCAATTTATTATGCGCATCCTCTATACTTGTGATTACATAGTTTCATAGTTTAGTTAAATGTGAAATATATTTGAAATATTATGTATGTGAAATTAAAGATACTTTTAATTTGCTAGATGAAAAGTAAAGCAGAAGCAATATTTTAATTCATAAAATAAACAATTAATACATATTTGCAAATTTAATAATGCAGTAGCTGCACTCGCTTTAAAATTAAAAGAGAAAAAATATTTTTACAAGCAATTTACTTTTTAATTTTCATGTTCTAAAAGAAATTTTCGAAGAATGATTAATTTATAAAATCTTTTTGGTTTGACGGTAACGCGAACATGACTTTAGAGGATTAAGTTAGGTAAAAGAAAGTATTAATTATTAAAAATAATATGAAAAATCAAATTTTTAGACATCGTTTAATTTAGGTGTTCTTGGGGATTAAATGGAATTACTCTGTTTTCAGTTAAGATTTTCCGGCTTATGAAATAAAGATATTAAAAAAAACTTTGAAATAATTTACTACAACTATCACGTCACTTTTTATGTTTTTTTATTAAAAGCCGCTTTATAACTTTATCTTTAATTTATTTTATTTACGACGATGGACTAGCTTAATATTATATCACTTTATTGGGTAAACCTCTCAAATATTGATAAACGAAATCACTATAAATCTAATGAATCTTTTTCAAATAGTTATACAGCTAGAAATAAAGTATAATGGATTATGGAATACAATGCTCTATTTTTAAATGAGTTTAAATACTACGCATAAATATTATATTTTTCTACAAATGGTTTCTTAATTCCCATTTTTAATCGGTCATTGTACAATTATACATCATACGACAAATGTTTCTCAGTTATATTTATGTAAAGAAACAATTTCTTTAAAAAAGTAGAACTAGAAGAGAGAGGGAAAAAATTTGTGAATAAGACAAATTTTAGATGTAATTTAATCACAAAATATGTCTTGTAGATTCTTAGATCATTTAAATTGATAATCTTGAAGTATTATGCGTATAAATTGAAATACAATTATACAATTGAAAAAAATGTACAGAAATATTTCATTTATTTACTTATTTATTTATTTATTTATAATGTAAACATTCTTCAAGCTTTGTATATTTCACAGTATATTATCTAAGTCATCACAAATGATTAAATAGAGTATTTAAAGAAGTATTTTGACTTTCGTTCCTCACATTCTGAAAAAAAAATCCTAACGATGCACAGTGGGGCGTTTTGATGATCTAGGTGGACAAAATTCATTTTTCCGATATTCTCGAAATTTAACAAGACCGCATATACTGGTAGCTGAATGTCTCTTTTGTCAAGAACCATGCGAGTTTTGTCGAAAAATTCGATGTATCGATTAACTACGACCGTATAGAAGGCAGTTGGTTTGAGAGAGTTTCAACAGTTGCACTATTTTACTGCAAGCTCGAAAGCAAGTCATGACTTTTCTGTTTTATTTGAAAGCATAGGAGTTTACTGGGCATATGTCACACGTTTGTCACAAGATTTAACCTATTGTTGTTTGAAAATAAGCGTCATCATGTTTTCAAACTTCATCTTGACTTTTAATACAGTATTAAGCATTACTAAGAAATAAGTATTTTTTTAAATCAAAGTGCCATTCCTAAATCATTGAAACTTAAGAAAGCTCCTGCGAAAGTTTGCGAATCATGAAGTTATATTAACTTGAAGTGTATGTATGTATGCTTAGTTCAAATCTTGCAAGTCAATTTTATACCACTTCTAATTATCCGATTGAGCTGAAACTTTGAATACATGTGTAGTTTCAATGGCAATAAAATATTATAGTATAAATAAATAATAATAATATCAATAATAATAATAATATAAATAATAATTTAAATAATAATAATAATAATATAAATAATAGTAACAATAATAATAACAATAATATAAATAATAATTTAAATAATAATAACAATAATATAAATAATTAAATAAGCCAAATATTTACCACTGTTTGATTATTTCATTACTGATACATTCGAAAACCCAGCAAAACCTAATTAAACTTCAATGCAATAATTTTGTCCACCTAGATCCTCAAAACACTCCACTGTGCGATGGTTGATTTAAAAAAATCTTTTAGCAGCGACGTACACGTAAATACAGATGATTAGGTTATGCTGAAAAAAACTTAAAATTAATTTTTTAAATTAATATAAATAATAATTTAAATAATAATAATAATAATAATATAAATAATAATTTAAATAATAATAACAATAATATAAATAATAATAACAATAATATAAATAATAATAACAATAATAATAACAATAATATAAATAATTAAATAAGCCAAATATTTACCGCTGTTTGATTATTTCATTACTGATACATTCAAAAACCCAGCAAAACCTAATTAAACTTCAACGCAATAATTTTGTCCACCTAGATCCTCAAAACACTTTACTGTGCGATGGTTGATTAAAACAAAATATCTTTTAGCAGCGACGTACACGTAAATACAGATGATTAGGTTATGCTGAAAAAAACCTTAAAATTAAATTTTAAAATTAATATGAAAGGTAAAATTTTTGAAAACATCTCCTTTAAGTGTTCCTGGGTATTCAATGGACATTCTTGATTTTTAATTAAAGTCTTTCGGCTTAAAAAATATCGATAAAAAAAATGAAATACATTACTATAACTATCACACAGCTGTTTATGTTGGACTTGAAACCTTATTTTGTCATGATCGTTAAACGATTTTGTTAACGAATAGCTTAATATTCCATATTACATCCATTTTATTAATATTTTTTTCTGAAATTATAGTATATAGATTGAATTTCAAGCTAGAAATTAGTATTATCACACTTGAAAAACTCTAACTATTCTTCCATAAAGTATTGTTTAAGTACCCAGAAATTTTTGCACCCAGGATAAACTCATTTCAAACGAGAAAATTTATTTAATATACCAACTTTACTTTTTTTATTTCTTGTTTTTACTCAGAATGCATTTGATTTTATTTAAAAAAAGATTTTCTGGTTCAAAATATGTTTAACCTAGGTCAAATTAACCTACATTTTAAGGAACATTACTGGTTATAAATTAGAAAAATATACAATATTCATAAAAATATTTTTTTATTTTTATCTTTCCACCTTCTAAAAGCATATTCCTAAAAATAATTTATTTTTTAAAAAACCTTTTGTTTAGAGAGTGACGTAAAAATGAATTTAGATGATTACGTTACATTAAAACAAGCTCAAAATTAATCATTAAAAATAATATGAAAAGTCAAATATTAGAAAACTACCAACTTGAACGTTCTTGGGGATTAAATGGAATTTCCCCGTTTTCAATTAAGATCCTTCGGCTTAGAAAATGAATATTAAAAGAAAATAAAACTTGACCTTGGACTATATTATTATAACTATCACATAGTTCTTTACATTTTATTTAAAGAATTTTTTAATCCTAATTGTTAAGTTATTTTGTTTATGATTAGTTAAATCTCCACAGTTTCTTTTGCTTTATTCATTATATTTCAAAAATAAAGCTAATTAAATTAGATATAGATAAAGCTAAAGTAAACAGCAATAGATTCTGGTAATCAATGATTTTTTGTTTTTATAAGTGATCAGCAATACCATGTAAAATTATTATTGTTTTGAAAAGAATGTTATTATATTTCATTAATGTCTAAACTATGTTAAATAAAAGTAATATAAACTATAAATAACTCCATAAATTGAATATTCTCCGCAACATTATATATTTTTAATTTTTCATAAACACATATGTTCTCCATCGTTACCATAATCATGTACGTTCGGAAATATTAAACAATTACACTACAAAATTAATCCATAGCTCTAGAGCGGAGAGGAATCAACTCCTGCGTGGAGTTGATTGACTATGAAAAACAGTTTAAAATCCCGTTTCATAGTGCTTGCATCAGTTTCTATTGGTCAAAATATATAAACACAAAGCCACAAAATTCCACACGGCGAAAGCTGTTTTAGCCAATCAACACAATCGCCGGAACTCTTTAATGGTGTATGGTAAATTTCATGAAATCAGGCGTTGAAATCCGCGCAAAAAATTTGGAACCCGTGTGTTTTGAAAATTAAAACTACGTTTACGACAGAAATAGAATATTCTAAAACGGAATAAATTTTGATACGAGAAAACTAAGACAATGAGACGTTCAATGAAATTTTAGTTAGGGAAAGAAAAGAAAAAGTGTTTTGAGATGAGCATAAATAAAGGAAAAATATATATAAATTTAAAATATGTTACATATATATAAGATAATCACAGTTATCCATTTTTTTCTTTTTCATCCTATCAAGTACAATTCCTGTAGTGTCCATTCCATCGCTTTTTATAATGTCTTATCCTTTCTTTTTCACATGAATACCACATAAACCACATAAATAACCGACAATAGATAAACCGATAATTGCAATAATATATCCAAAAATGTAAGATTCTTAAAATTAAAATAAGTGGAAAAATACTTAAATATATGTAGAGAAAAAATCCATTGTGCAGAAGGCGAAGAAGGGCTTTTTCATTATGTTGGCTTTACGCCTATTAAGCAATTAAAATTTTGAATATTATGAATGCAAGGCGTGTGAAATTTTCTCTGGAAAAATTTCCAAGTATTAAATAGGAATTTATTCAATTGTCGATGCTGGATTTCCTTTGATTTCGTGTTTGCCCCAGGGTTGGCGGCTCACGGAAAAATATTCCATCTTGTGCTGCGTTTGTAGCCTTGCCAACATGTTATGGTGAAAAAGTTCCAAGCTGGGTATCGTTCCCAAGTAGTTCAGTTGGTAGAACGTCAGTGCGCTATACTGAGGCCCCGGGTTCGAGTCCCGGATTGGGTACTTTTTCATTCTGTTGGCTTTACGCCTATTAAGCAATTAAAAATTTGAATATTATAAATGCAAGGCGTGTGAAATTTTCTATGGAAAAATTTCCAAGTATTAAATAGGAATTTTTTACAATCAATTGGAAACTTATATGTTGGACCACTTTATCAAGGGCAATATTCCACTAATATAAGTAAAATGTAATTTATTTTTGTTTGAGTTAAAAGGCATGAGGTGAATTTATAAACTCAAATTGTCCGATCAATTACAAATTCAAATTTAAAGAAAATTGAATAAAAAGGGACAAATATTGAATATCTGAACATGACATGTGCAAAAATGATATAATCATGATACACATAAACCTCATAGAAAGTGTCCAAGCAAAAGTTCACAAGAAACTCAGATGCAGAAAAAAACATATGACATTTTAAAGCAGTGGCCAAAATTGCGATAATCGATGTAGAATTAAACAGTAAGCATCACAAATACAGGGGTTAAAGCAGCATTTGTACACTAAAAATGTATTGAAAATAAAAATATGAAATATATAAATACACAACTAAATGCACAATTGCTGGTATGAAATTAAGTATTTTAAATTATGATTAACTAATTTTGATTTGCCAAAACTGGGTAATAAATAGATGATGAAACTGCGAAACTAATGCATTATGTTTTTTTACAAATGAAACAAGATGAAAACTATCCAATAATAAATGCGCATTTGCAACAATTCACTAAGGAAGTTTTATATATATACAGGAGTCGGAAGTAGCGCGCTACAAGTAGCGAAACTACAGTAGTCACTACTTTTTACAGTAGTTTGTAGTGTAGCGCACTACTTTTTGAGCAATGTAGTGTATCGAGCAGCGCGATACAAAAAAATCAGTAGTTTGTAGCGAGAACCGACGCTATTTTTAACGCTACTTAAGGGAAAAATGTAGTATTCTGAAAATCACGTGACCGAAACTCGATTCCTTTGTGAAAAAATTATTCTGCTGAACAATTTGCGAATCTCATCTACGGTGTATAACAACGCAACGCATGAACACTGCAAGAAAAAAAATGATTTTACGGTATAACACTGGCACCCCAGCAGTCAGTATTATACTGTAAAATTAACAGTAATAAACAGTAAAATAAGCAGTAATACGCTACCGCGCATGCGTAGCAGTGTATTAATGCTTATTTTACTGCTTATTACTGTTAATGTTACAGTATAATACTGGCAGCTGGGATACCAGTATTATACCGTAAAAAAAAAATCAATGAAGTCATAGATTTTTACCATTGACACTTGCTGCTAAGATCAAGTACTAACCCACCAAAGGAATTAATTTTCTTGCTTGCAACATTTGTCTATTTACTCGTTATTAGGTTTTCCTGTTTTAACGCTACGTTTCTTATTCGGAATTTCTTTATTTACAGATTCATTTGTTGTTTGCATTTAGAGTTGTCTGTCTGTAATTTTCTAGATTGTAATATCTCTCTCAATTTTGCTACGAAATTTCTAATTTCTAATGTGTGTATAAACTAACATCTTGGAGACAAATACAAAACATTTTCTTGTATGTTATCTTTCTTAATTTTTTAATCCCCTCGGTTATGTCACATTTATTTAATTATATATCGGCAGACGCGATATAACGAAGCGTCGCTTTATTATTTAATCCTTTTCTTCAATTTCTAATGTAAATTGAACTCTGTAACCAAATCTGAAAGTAGAAAAGTAGTTTCTATCGCTTCTTTTTAAAACAAGTAGTTGTAGTTAACTACATTTTCAATAAAGTAGTTGTAGTTGTTCGCTACAATAGAAAAGTAGTTTTTCTGACCCCTATATATATATATATATATATATATATATATATATATATATATATATATATTATTCAACATTCTATTTATTAATTAATTTCATTTATTTATTATTTAACTAATGGCTATCATTAAGATAGTAATTTGGTTTAATTATTAAACACTAATTTCCATCCATACTTTATATTTACTTTTACCACTAGAGGGCAGCACTATTTTAAGTTGTTTTTTATTATTAATTTTTCCATCTTAATATTTATTTATAACATAGTATTATACATTAATACATCCTTTAATGTAATTCGATTTTCTATTTATTAATTAATTTCATTTATTTATTATTTAACTAATTGGTATCAATTAAGTTAGTAATTTGGTTGATTTATGAAACATTTATTTCCATCCTATTCCTTCGATTCAGATTATATCCACTTTTTTTTTTACTAATAGATGGCAGCACTAATGTTCCTGTTTATTTTATAATCCATTATATTTTAACATTATTTCTGGCATCACTGCAAAGCAATTTATATTTCTAAGCAATTTATATTTCTAAAATTGGCAACATGATATGATTTTTTATGCAATTCATTCCCCAGTCATGTTGGAGTTTTCATGATGGTTCATGAACTGCAAGGTATCTTATTTATATCTCTATTCATCTTTATGGATTTTATACTTAATGTCTCTATTAAATGTTCTCTCTGTAATTTATAAGTATGGCATCTTTCCTTTTTTATATTGTATTTTATTTTTTATTTTATCACTGATTTGAATCATTGTATTTGAGATGTAGTCCCAATATCATATTTTTTAGCAATGTTTGGCTAATATGAAGATGAAACATCTCATTTTATTTGTGGTATTTAGGCAATTGGGACTTGATAATTCTGTCTAAATTCCACAAATTTCATTTCATTTTATTCATTTAATTCCATTGATTCAATTTTTATTTAATTTCTTATTCTTTCAATGTTTTTGATTCCATATTAAGTGTGTTGGGGAATCTTTCATTGTCAACTAAATCTTTCATACTTAATTATTTCATGGTTTAAGTTGGTGTTATGATAATGTTTCATTTATGGTTATATATATATATATATATATAACTCAAATTTAAAACTCGAGGTATTTATTAAAAACGGCCATATACCAACAGGAATTATAAAAAAAACATACAAATTTCATTAAGATATTTTCTCGAAACTTGTACGAAAAGATTATTAAAATAGTAAATAGTAATCGCAATGAAAATTTTATCAAAATCGTATACAAAGAAGATAAGACAGATAGCTTATGAAGTCATGAATTATGAAGTCCATTTTTGATGGCTAAATACCGTTTAGAATAAACTATTTTAAGGTGTGAAATAGCATATCTAATGCAGACATAGCGAAAGCCAGAATTCTCATTTAAACTATATTTGTTAATAAATGTGGATATATATTTCAATAGATTACGTTCTACGCGCCTTATGCTTCAATTTAACATTCCATGTTACAAAGCTGTCCAAAGTGTTGTAATTACCAAGATACAACGTTCCTTAATGAGGAATTAAAATACGTTTCCCATAATTATTCACAAATTTCGCAATCAACATCGTTAATTACGAAAGTAATGCATGTTTTATTTAGAAAAGAGAACATTTTATGTTTCTCTATAGAGATGATGTTTTTTCATGCACTTGGTAACTTTTGTGAGAACTAAATATATATTTTATGATTTTTTAATTATTTTTTAATTATGTTTTGTAATGTAAATGTAAATGCACACAATTAAATATTCTAAAAATAACTATTAGTTATTCAGGAGTTCCTTTTTAGGGTTTCGTTCATCTCACGAAACCCTATTACTCCCGCTTCGTTGTCTGTCTGTCACAGAGCCATTCTCAAAAACTATGTAACTTACAGAGTGGAAAATTTGTGTACATACTTGAATACCAGCTATAAAGAGCTCAAAATATTAAAATTTGAAAAATTCGTATTATTTTTTTATTAAAATAATACGAATTAAGATAAGAATCAAGATTAAGAGAATTAAGATTATAGAGATAAAAAACCAAAATTCTAACAGCCTTTTCCTCTTAAATTTAAATATTTTTCGTTATAGCAGATGCCAAAAATTAAAAATCCACGATGAAATTCTTTCTACAATAATTAATTTTCTAACAGACGATTTCATCGTGAAAAATGAAAATGAAATAAAAAGTTTCACCAATTGAAAAAAAAAAATTAATATGAAATAAAATTGTATGACGTCATAGTGGAAATAAAACGGAAAGATTTCTCAATAATACAAGGAGTATGAGTATGTGTATGTACACATCAGATTAATAGCACGTCATTAGAGAATTAAAAAGAAAATCTCACGTCATATCAGAAGTTTAACGGATTTTTCAAATGTTTCAGAATAATTCAAAGAGAGTATCAATATGATTAATAGAGAAAGCAAGTAGAATATGAGTAATAGAGAATATGAGTAATAGAGAATAGTAAATATATGAGTTTGAGGAACGTATTGAATCATGATAAAAACCCGATTATGGAAATATTCGCATATTTTAACCTTTTGAAGGTGTACAACATGTTTCATTTTGAATTTTTTTTAAATATCGCATTTAGTCCACATGACAGATATTAGTATGACAGAATATAATAGCGGGCTTTGCCCGCTATGGGGCTGGTTTAGATATTCGGAAAAACGAGAAAAATAGACAGGTAAATTTTTACTTTATAAAAAAACATGACTTTTTTTTAATTTAATTTAATTTTTTTTTGGTTGCTGAATGAAATTTATTTGGATTTATTAAAGAAAGGATAAAGTGATTTGAAAGGAATATTAAACGAAACCCTTTGAGCGATCTTCGATCACACTTAGCTACTTGTTGTAGTTTACCCCAAAAGTTGCCACTTATTGAGTACTGAATCTTCTACAAACTTGCAAGATAGAATCGTCTGAAAGTTGAATTCAAAACGTCGTTTTATTATTACAGGGTTCGTACGCTGTTACCACAATTTTTAATAGAATTTTCCATGTAATTTTTAAATAGCATAAATTGTAGATGCCCGTTTTAATTTCAGAATTTGTAATACTTTTCTGCGTTTAAATAAGGCCAAAAATTCTATTCAACATCTGTGGTAAAAGCGTACCCTGTATTACATATTTATAGATTTCAATACAAATGCTTTATTTCGAAAGATTGTAACAACTGCTGCTGTTGAGTAATAAAATTGTCAGCTAACAAACAGCTATTCTCTTAAACTGTTGTTTTTTTGTAATCTGGACGCCATTCACAATTATGGATTTTAGTCCGAATGAAGCTTGTAATCTTAAATTATGAAAGCTCTCTACACGTATCTTCGATTAATAATTATAACTGCAATAAACTCCTTCAAAAGTTAGTTTCCAATTTCTTACCTCCGCCTGAAGTCTCTTATATCCACGCACCGTACTCAGACATTGTCCTGGATATTGAGAAAACTCCTTTACATTGAGTTTATGAAGTCAAAATTTACATTATTTTGCAAAACTCCTTCCTCCAAATTTCATATTGCATAGAAGCTGTCGAAAAAATGGCCAGTGCTTCGAAAGTGAATTTGTTAAACAAAGTATCAAAAATGCGCGTTTGATGCATTTTTATTAGAAAAATAACATAATATATAGTAAATTTAAATATACATAGCAATAATTTGACTGGTTGTGACGTTTTTTCACAAAAACGAATAACCAAGCATTTTGGTTAGAATGCCATTATCGCAAAATTAATGTTTGTTATTCGCCTACATATTTCCAAAAATAGTTAACAATTTTGCTAAGAAATGGCTTTGAATGCGGTGATCCTTTAAAGTATCGCAATTACTTATAGAGGCTAGGGTATGTCTCTATATGAAAATAGAAACATACTGACGAAACATTTGACAAGTTAAGACGATTTTTGACAAAAATGATCCGCCAAACATCTTAACAAGAATGCCATTATCGCAAAGCTAATGTTTGTTACCCGCCTGGGTCGTCTAATTGAACTCGTCCCAGCGAGTATCGCAAAGTTTTAGAATGTAGATTTGCCATATATTTGGAACTAACATTCTAAGCAATTTTGCATTCTAGAATGTTTATTTGTTCAAGCGATAGTTTGGACAAAACCGTCTGTCTGAGAACAGTCTGAGCATGTGCACTGTGCGTATGTCGTCACTTATTTCATATAGAGACAGTTCGCAAGAACACCTTTTCAGCTGGCGTTTTCTCTTGTGTGAAGTTGTGGTGTTAAAAATTGATTGTTTGAAATACTGCAAATTAAAGGCCCACAGCGTGGGACTCAGGGCGACATGTTCAACTCCCATCACCTCCATTACATACTCATTGTTAAAAATTTGGAACGCGTGTGTTTTGAAAATTAAAACTACGTTTATGACAGAAATAGAATATTCTAAAACGGAATATATTTTGATACGAGAAAACTAAGACAATGAAATTTTAGTTGGGGAAAGACAAGAAAAAGTGTTTTAAGATAAGCATAAATAAACGGAAAAAATATATATAAACTTAAAATATGTTATATATATATATATATATATACAGGGTGATTCATAAAAGATGGGCAGAACTTTAAGGGGTTATAGTACACTTAAATACAAATAATATTAAATAGGAGACTAAGGGTCCCAGACGTATTCCCAAGGAGATAGGGGGCATTAAAGTTTAGGGTCCGAAATTTCAAATGATTATAAAACATGGAAAAATTGGTCGATTCGTTTGCGGTTTTTGCAAAAAATTTTCTTTATGCCAGTATTTTCTTGAAATAAAATTTTAAAGTTCAATTTCAAAAAATGCCGATAGGGGGCGCTTTAGACTTTGGAGTAACAAACAACTATTTTTTAACGTTATTTTTTGTATTTCTTTAAATGATTTCGAAAGCTTAGACTTAAACTTAAATTTTGATCTAAAAATCTGAGTCCTAACGAGTAGTTAAGTAGCGTAAACTGAAATTTGAAATTTGAAACCCTTCTCCCCCCAGAACAAAAATCAGTTATTCCCGATCTTTGTGTCGTAGATTAGGCTCTAACTACTGCCGCGTTTTGCTAAAATTATTCTTTATGTCAGTATTTTCTTGAAAATAAATTTTAAAGAAAATTTTCAAAAAATTCCGATAGAGGGCGCTTTAGACTTTGGAGTAACGAACAACTATTTTATACCGTTATTTTTTGTGTCTCATTAAATGCTTTCTAAAGCTTAGACTTAAATTTTCAGCCCAAAATCTGAATCGTTAGACGTGGTTAAGTTTCTGGGGAGAGGGGTTTGAAATTTCTACTCCTGAGCACAGTTCAGTTTACCATGTCCACACATTGTGTGCTGTGATACGAGGTAAAAAGACACAAATTAGGATTATGTTACCAAATCATATTTATTAACATGTAATCACAATAAATGTTCAAAATTGTGACCACCAGAGGTTATGCACGCAGAACAACGGCGACGAATGGAACGGCGAACATTCGCGAAAACATCAGGCTTTTCGAGCACTTCCCCTACAGCGGCGGAAAGTCTGGCGACCAGTTCCTCGGGGGATTCAATGGGTGTCTCATACATAAGAGCCTTCAATCGTCCCCAAAAAAAGAAATCGAGGGGTGAAAGATCTGGCGAGCGAGCAGGCCAAGCAACAGGACCACCTCGACCAATCCATCTGTTCGGAAATGTGATGTCCAGATAGTTGCGGACGTCTCGTACGTAATGGGCTGGCGCTCCATCGTGCTGGAACCACATGACCCGCCGGATGCGTGGAGGAACAACGTTTAACAGGTCTGGCAGCACATGTTGCAGAAATGTGAGGTATGTTTTACCGTTGAGGCGTTCAGGAAGAAGGTACGGTCCGATTAGATGGTCTCCGAGGATTCCTGCCCAAACATTGATGGAAAAGCGTCTCTGATGAGCATGTGGATACGTAGCATGTGGATTGACATCCGCCCATACATGTGCATTGTGTGTGTTAAATGTACCTTCACGTGTGAAGGTACTAAGGTCTAAGCTTTAGAAAGCATTTAATGAGACACAAAAAATAACGGTATAAAATAGTTGTTCGTTACTCCAAAGTCTAAAGCGCCCTCTATCGGAATTTTTTGAAAATTTTCTTTAAAATTTATTTTCAAGAAAATACTGACATAAAGAATAATTTTAGCAAAACGCGGCAGTAGTTAGAGCCTAATCTACGACACAAAGATCGGGAATAACTGATTTTTGTTCTGGGGGGAGAAGGGTTTCAAATTTCAAATTTCAGTTTACGCTACTTAACTACTCGTTAGGACTCAGATTTTTAGATCAAAATTTAAGTTTAAGTCTAAGCTTTCGAAATCATTTAAAGAAATACAAAAAATAACGTTAAAAAATAGTTGTTTGTTACTCCAAAGTCTAAAGCGCCCCCTATCGGCATTTTTTGAAATTGAACTTTAAAATTTTATTTCAAGAAAATACTGGCATAAAGAAAATTTTTTGCAAAAACCGCAAACGAATCGACCAATTTTTCCATGTTTTATAATCATTTGAAATTTCGGACCCTAAACTTTAATGCCCCCTATCTCCTTGGGAATACGTCTGGGACCCTTAGTCTCCTATTTAATATTATTTGTCTTTAAGTGTACTATAACCCCTTAAAGTTCTGCCCATCTTTTATGAATCACCCTGTATATATATATATACCATCATTAAGGTCCTGGCTGTAATTCTTCAATGTTATTATTTCCTTGTGGCTATCCAGTCCTCTTCTCGACGATGACTTATAAGAGGATATTTGTATTAAGCACACCAGTCAGATGTATGTTCTCAATAAACAAACAAACAAACGAACAAAGACCCACTTTGTCGTTTCGCATCACTTTTTCCGTTAGTAAAGAACACTAGCATTTGCTGTTCAGATACTCCAAGTTAGTTGTACAAAAACTGAGTAATCTTCGGAATTGATAATCTATTCCAGTAATTTTATACGACATATGTACGACATATGTTGCTTTTACTAAGCACACACAACATGGAACATTGTAAAAATACATTCTAAAATCCATTAACGTTGCGGATAAATTAAATTATGTTAAAGGTAGATGGAGCTTAAAAAAAAACCAAAGAAGAAGATTCAATTCAGACACTTTTTATTATCCATAAATATTGCATTCTCTTCAAAGTCTAATATGTGTAGAAAATTCAAATAAACTGATTTATTGAATGTTTATAAGATGCAGCTGTAACTGTATATAATAAACGTGAAAGGAAACACAAGACTAAAAATTACATATATAAATCGTTTAAGTTGAAATTTATTTTAATATAAATCTTTCACTTTGAAAGCATCAAATAGTCAGAAAATCGAAATTAAATTACAACATTTTAAAAGCTTTTAAAACGAAATTTGTTTGCTTTTAAACATCTCATTTAAAAAAAAAGAAACATTGAATTTTAATAGAAAAATATATAATGTTAAAGTATTGGAAAAATCCTTAAATAAATATATCACATTTGATTGGGAAGTAAAAGTATATGGACTCAAATAATGTGTGATATGTACACGAAATAAAATGTTTAAAATAATAAAATCTCTATAAATAAATGATAAAATATTTAAAAAAATGTTTGATAAAAGCTGGCACTGGATATAAGCATCTTTTAAAATTATTACATTTTCCTCTTTACGTATTAAATAATACTGACAATTAACATATTACATATTAAAATAAAAGGTTTTATGATTTATATGATATATGAGCAAAGTTTAGTAACATAAACAGATTTATGTAAACAGGATTTATAATTAGTGAATAAATTTACTTTTTATTTACCTTTTAACGGAAAGTCATTGCGTTTATCGTAAATATCAATGTAAAGATTTTTATTATCGGTAAGTAATGATGTGAGATCAAAAAAATTTATTGAATGATTTGTAATATCTTTTTAGCTTAATTTAAAATTATTATGATATTTTATGGGTAAGAGATAATGGGATTGACATTTCGTATAAAAAACTATTATATTTTCAATATACCTAAAGAAATGACAATCATTTAGGGAAATATTTCGTTCGCAATAATATAGATAAAGATCTGCAAGTATGCTTGATGCTTTACTGCCTTGTGGCAAACCTGTACTTTGTTGATATAGTGTATCATTAAAGTTTATGTATATATGATGTAAAATGAAGCGAGTTATTGTTTTGAAATAATAAATAGAAATAGGACAAATTAATAATTTTAACAATTAACAAATTAATAATTTTAAACAAATCTTTTATATCAATATTATTAAACAAATCATTAAAGTCAAAAGTTTTAACATAATTTATATTATTTTGATTTTTAATATTATTCACAAGTTTAAAACTATTTTTAATGCAATACTTGGTATCATTTTGTTTAGCGATATCATACAATTTAGTAAGTATAGTTAACAATAAATTTCTAGCTTTATTGTTATGAGTATTACACTCAATTCTAACAGTACGAAAATTTATTGGATTTTTGTGAAATTTTGGTATAACAACTATATAAGGATAATGATATTTGTAGGATTTTATTTTTAAGAGTTTATAAAAATTGAGGATATGTCTATTATTGATGACTGTAGTGAGATACATTTTTTTTAATATATTACTTGAGTTAATTGCAGTGGAAATCAATTGTTTGTAAAAATTTTTGCAAATAAAGTCATAATTATTCGGTAATTTTTTAACATATGTTATAATACATTTATTTTGAAAATTCTTAATGTATTACTATTTAACTGTTTTATATTTAAACTAGATGGAACCCGTCAAAGCTTGATGGCAAACAACTTGATAGTACCATAAAAAAATTTCATAGCTGTTTTTAAAAGTTTGAAATTTTCGAAGAATAATTCGAATAAAATAAGAAAAATCATTCTGTCCAGGGATCGATCCCACACGATATTCCGAACTGAGAAGAAATGCGCCTTATACCACTCGACCACTATTTTCGCATTTGAGTGTGCTCTAAAACTGGTTAGGTTCTAGATTTAAGTTTACGCATGCGTATTGGGCACGATTTTATGTGGATTTGACAAAAAAACCTTTGCTTTTAAATATATAGATTATGATTACACTGAAAATGTTTGTAAAGTTCTATGTTTAATTTGTTTAATTCATTAAATTTCAATTCATTAAAATATTCAAGAGGTTTGATATAATCAATTGGAATTTTGTATATAAAAAGATCTAAATCGATAGTAAATTATTTTAATATTGAATTTATAGTATATTTGGAAAGAGTACGAATCTTTCTACCAAATGACATAAGCTTTCGTATATTATCATTTGCAACAATAGTTAAATCACCAGTAATAATATGACCATGATAAGTACCAACAAACTTACTATTCGATGAATTATTACAAAAAACATTGTGGATTATCATTAGAAGTTAAAGATTTTGCAAAGTTATTATAAGTAAAAATACGACGCCCTACCGTAACGTTGTATTTGTAAGTTTGATTATATATATACATATATATATATATATATCTTAAAGCCATAATATATATCCTTAGAGCCGTAAGGTAAAGTGCTGCGTCACAAACGTGTAACCCTTTAAGGGTTTTGTGTATTAATACTTATAAATTGAACACAGAACCCTCGTAGGCATCTACTACAACTTTAAGGATTTTGAACATTTTTTTAAGGTGATCGCAAATGTTATTTTTTCAGTTTGAAATTGATCCCTTAATTTTTCTAGTGAATAAACTTTCGCTGAAAAATGTTTGGTCAAATCCGTGCTTCACGTTCTTGAAGTTCCAGAAGAATTTATCAAGTTTTTCTGTAGATGCTTGATAAAACGTCCACAGTCGAAAGTGACCGGTGATTTTTTGTCATAAAGTGAATGTTTCAAGTGAATGCTTCAAGTGAATGTTTCAAGTTTAAGGTGCCTGACTACGTACGAAGCATTTTTTTTCCAAAAAAAGCTATTTAATTATCTTTTGCACTTATTTTTAGTAAGATTATGACTAGAAACTGAGAAAAAAAGCAAAACATATTTCATTCATTGATGAAATTTAGGTAAATGAGTGATTTTGTGGTAAAATTTAGTGAAATTTGGACCAATACGCAAAACGTATTACAGAAAAATCTACAGTATGTATCTTAATTTCCTTTTTACGCGTCTTACTTATGACATTGGTGAAGGCAATGAACTAAAATCTAAGAGCTATTTTAAATATTTCAAAACCTATAGCATATTTCACCATTTTACCTGCTGATTTTTATAAAAATCATCGATGTCATTGAACGAAAACATCCCTAAAACAAAAAATTCTTGTTCTAAAATTAAATCTGTAGTTCATTGCCTCCACAATAGGATAAACAATATGCAATTTAAATTTCATAGTAAAATTCCAATAACTTTTTGAGAAATCATGTTTTGCGTATAGAATATTCACTAAAAATTACATTTTCCAAAAAATGCATTTAAAGTTAAAATTTATGTTTTACTACAAGAATTTACACAGTAATATGCATCTAAACTGCACTGTTTTTATGAGCCATACCCTTTTTTTCAAGGACTGAGCCTTTTTTTTACTTCATGAAGTCTTATTTTTGCTTTCCCCCCTCCCAGTTAGTACCTTTAAATATTACTTCCGGTTTGAGTGACAGCAGTTGAGTAGTTTAAACCGCTATTATCCAGGTTCTATTTGTCCTACAATAAAAATAAATGCCTTTTTCGAAAGGTAAAAAGTTGGGCAATAAGAAAATGTAATAAAATCGTTTTGACACTTTTGGTCGAAAACAACTTTTTAAACATAGTCAGATACCTTAAAATATGAGTTAGTAGTGTTACATTAACATTTCTTGTTTTATTTTTGTTCAATATTAAAATTTTGTGTCCAATATAATCTCTCTTTTGCCTCTTAAAGTAATTTTAGAATTTTGAGTAACATGCCTTCGTTAGAAGTTATTACACGGTTTGGCACGAATAAATTACTCTGACTGTAGGATGTCGATCCATTCTATTTAATGATATAGAAGCAATAACTTGAAATATTTTATCTAGTATCCATATTGAATTTGCTAATTATTATTGATAAGTTTAAAATCCGAAGAATTTATTGAAAAAGCCATTTACGGTTTCAAAATGCTACAAAGTTTATATTAGATTTATTTCAATAGAAATAGTCTCGAAATTAAAAAGAAATATTTAGTTAAATATTAAATAAACATTTTTACATAATAAAAATTTTACTTAAATTGTACGTAATGAAAATCAAACCGACATTTTATAAAGTTATAAAATATTAAATGAACTGAATATGTCACTGTTAAATAGCATTGAGATTTAACTATTCTAAAACTAGAAATAGCAGCTCTAATAGGGATATAATGAATCCTAGAACTCACATTTTAACTATATATATTTGTTAATAATGTGTATATATATTTCAGAATATTGCATTATACACGCCTTACTTTTCAATTTAACATTCAATGTTACAAAGCTTACCAAACTGTTGCAATTACTGAATATACATAGTTTCTAAATGATAATTTAAAATACGTTGTCAACAATTATTCCGAAAATTTAACAATCAAGAACTTTAGTAACAAAAGTGAAACAGGATTTATTTAGAAAAATTGTTATTTAGCCTTTCTATTGCGTACAATTCAAAAGAATAGCAATAAAAAAAATCTAAATATTAATTTTTTGCTAGACTATTCATGAATAATTTTTACTTCATTTGATTTTTATGCATTTCCATTGCTATTTTGTTGTTATGTTGCAATTTAATAGAACAGTTGTAATAAAACCAAGATAGTTATTTTGCGCAATCTGTCCTTACAGGGTTGGTGTGATATCGCACATGGGTAGGAGAGATTGTTACTAATAATAACTACAATTAAATTGTTAACAATAATAATTTCTCTTAAATGGTATTGCTGTAAGTTTTTTGTGAACAAATATTATTGTATTAGGAGTGAATATTTCAACCTAATGATTAAAGAATCAGAAAAAGGAAATAATTAAAAAATGATTAAAAAAATTTAATTAAAGGAAAAAAAATTAAAGAATCAGAAAAAGCAAGTCCAGATAAGATTATAAAATGAAATTATGTTACTTAATAACACGTTTAACTTAAAATTAGTCCATTTTAATTTTTCATTTTTTTATGCTAATTTACCAATAAGCTGCGTAATCTCTCCTAGCATGGAAACTAATGGGAACACTGCGCCATCTCTCCTAAGTAGCAGATGCGCAAACTCTCCAATTTCGGTAGGAGAGATTGCGCTGCCTTTTATTTAAACAGGACCTGTTCTAAAACGAACCGTTGATGTTCACATTGTTCGTCTAGATTAACAGCTTATGAGAAATCGTTTAAGTTTAAAATATTTTGTACTATTGGCATTGTATAGAAATTCTGATGAATAGCTATGAAAATTCAAGCACTTACTTTGGGAAAACAAAACAAAATAGCAATACTTTATCTTTGACGCTCAAAGAAATCAACGTGCACTTTCAAGTAGACAACCCACTACTGTTGTTGTACAACTACCCGGAGTCACTGCGTGCTCACTGTACTCCTTCTCCCCGAACATCTATGTGCGCAATCTCTCCGACCGCGCCATCTCTCCTGGATTTACCTTACAGTAAATGTTAATTTTCAATAAAAGAAAAAAATGTATTCATACTTTTCTTTCTTTTTATTTTAATTGTGCGATAAAATATACGTGTATATATATATATATATATATATATATATATATATAATACGTATATATATATATATATACGTTTATATATATATATATATATATATGTATATATACGTATTATATATATATATAATACGTATATACATATATATATATACGTTTATATATATATATGTAAGTAAATGATTTATAAACAGGCACTTTACTCAACCAATATGACAAATAATCGATGAACAACAAAATATGCACTTTAATTTCAACTAATAACACTTTTGGTCGAAACTATACAACAAATTTACATTACAATAATCCAACCAGGCCTAACGGCTATATCCATTTTTCATATATTGCTTCATAACAAAATTTTAGAAGACAGGCTTTTAGCTCAATCTCGCGATTCAAACCATAACCATGGATACTAATACTAGAGTGTCAGTTCATATTGTTTACATGAAGTGTTCAAACTGGAATCCTACAAATCGGTCATCCTGACGTGATGGCGTCTCGACATCAGCATCTTGATTTGTTAGATTTTCTTTTCTTTCTGGATATTTCTCTCTGTCTTTAGAAGCTATATACCTATTGCTTCTAGAATGATAAGAATTTGAATAATCATCTCGTCCACTATCGGCTCCTTTAAATCCGTGATGAGAATTATTCTTATGTTGTGAACATTTTTGTTCAATATAACTAGCCTTGCACGATCGTTGGCCATCATAATTATAATTACTTCGGCCATGATAGTAGCCTCTGTTCATGTATCTAGGGGAAAATTTTGGATTATACCTTGTTTTTGAATTATGTGAAGTATTTTCTGCTATGTCTTGAGGTATCAAAGAATTTTCAGTTTCAAAGTTTTCAGAAATCTCAGATTTATTTTGGTAAGAATTCTCGGAACTCTGTTTCCCATATCCAAATTTATTGTAATTTCCATGGTTAAATGACTGTTTAAAATATCTCTGGCCATATCTATTATTGCTTCCGTTATCAAATGGTCTATTAAATTTTCTGTTCTTTCCCTTATGATTAAAATTCCTACTGCGATCTTTCACATAGTCTTTTCTACCATGTGCAGGACTACTACTTTCATAATTTTCTTCTGGAGATGCATTCCATTCATCGGATAATCTTGTATCTTTTGTCCTATTCGGCTTATATGGTTTTATTAATTTCCTTATTTTCTTTCTGTTCACTAAATTCGTAATCTGAGTCAAATTCACCCCGTCATTTACGCAGTCGATTTTAACCATATCTTCACAACCTCGATTATCGTTGTTTATACTTGCTTCATTAATTTTTGTGGGTACTTCGTTAATTTTAATGTATCCTACTCGAACTTTGTTGCCGCTTGCTATTCTAACACCATCTTCCGTTACTTTTAACGTCATGCCTTCTATTGCTTTCCTACCTATTATTAAATCGCAGTCCGCCTCTTGTATCACGTAAAATTTATCCTGGATTTCTGTTTCATCCACGTAGACTTTATGCCAGAAAAAACCTGTTGGCTTAATTTCTTCACCACTTATGCCTGATATGTATATATTGTCGCTGGTTAGTTTTGGCGCATTTATTGCAGTATGATATCTTGAACTGGCGATTGAAATATCGCTTGCTGTATCGATTATTACGTTTGCTTTTACTCCGCTAATATCTAAGATTCTTCTTATTTTACGATTTAACATGCCCATATTAACTATTTTTCTTTGCGTGTTTTGGGTCTCATTTTGGTATTTTGTTTCTCGCCAATTTTGATTACGTTGCGGGTAAAAATTTGAATATTCTTGTTCTGTATTATTTGTCATGGCACATTTCGCACTCACGTGACCAGGGTTGCCACACGTAAAACAGATTATATGCGACTCTTTGCTTCCATAATTCATACTGTGTCTATTGTCAATTTGGCGTCTTTTCAAATTGGCGTAATCAGCCACTCTCGATCTTCTGTCCTCAAAATGTCCGCTTGTATTCCTAACTGTTTGTTTATTGCAAACCCTTCGGGCCGTTTCGTAAATATCCAATTTATTAACTAAGTCATCAATTTTCTTTATTACTAATAATTCCTCTGAAAAATGTGTCTTCGTTTCCGCAGGTAAATTATGTCTGATTTGATTAACAATAATTAATTCAGATAAATCTTCAAAGTTATTTACTTGAAGACCTTCAATCCATTGTTGAAAATACACCTTTATCTCATAAGCGAAATCTCGCCAATTTGCTGCTGACTCCTTTTTAGATGAGAAAAATTTCAGCCTAAACTCCTCTGGTGATAGCTTGTAGCGTTTTAGTAGAATATTTTTTATATAATCATAATCGTGAATTTCAGGTTCGTTTTCCGTTGTTATTATATTGATCACATCTAACGGCATTAGATTAATTAAATAATTTACCCATTCTTTTTTTATCAATGTCCGTTTGTGCCATTTGCCTTTCGTACATAGCTAAGTATAAACTGATATCATTCGAGCTATCATATTTAGTTAATAATCTAAGCAATTCAAATTGCTTACCTGGATTTGTCTTTGAGTCTTCATTAATATGTTCTCTTGAATTTTCTTGTATCTGTAATTTCTTAATTTTAAAATTCTGCTCCGATTCTATTTTCCATTTTCTCTCTTCCATTTCCATTTCCATTTTCAATTTCAATCTATTTTCTTCGATCTCTGCTTGTAATTTCTTCTCTTCTTTTTCTCTTTCTGCTTGTAATTTCTTCTCTTCTCTTTCTCTTTCTGCTTGTAATTTCTTCTTTTTCTCTTTCTCTTTCTCTTCTCTTTCTTCTTTCTCTTTTCTACTTGCTATCACTACTTCCAATCGATCTCTTATAAAATCTTCTTCGTAACTCTCCCAACTCTTGATCAGCTTTATTAGGACAGGTATTGTCGGTTTTTCTGGAGCTTCAATTCCGCATTCCTCGCAGAGGGGTATTAGATCAATTCTCTTGGCTTTATTTAGAGTTCCCATCTTTCAAAAATTGTACTTGAAGTGATACGATTACGGTTTCACCTTTCTGATTCGTAACCCAACTTTTGATACTGGCGTTTTACAATACTTTACGTTTGGTTTCCATTTCACTGCTAGTGGCTCTTACTTTTAATAATCTTGGCATCCGAGCCCCCAAAAATGTAAGTAAATGATATATAAACAGGCACTATACTGAACCAATATGACAAATAATCAATGAACAACAAAATATGCACTTTAATTTCAACTAATAACACTTTTGGTCGAAACTATACAACAAATTTACATTACGATAATCCAACCAGGCCTAACGCCTATATCCATTTTTCATATATTGCTTCATAACAAAATTTTAGAAGACTGGCTTTTAGCTCAATCTCGCGATTCAAACCATAACCATGGATACTAATACTAGAGTGTCAGTTCATATCGTTTACATGAAGTGTCCATGGATAATAATACTAGAGTGTCAGTTCATATCGTTTACATGAAGTGTTCAAACTGGAATCCTACAAATATATATGTATATATATATATATATATGTGTGTATTGGATTTTAGCTGTGTGAATTAAAAATTCACGAGAAAGTGGCAGCTGGTTAAAGATGGTGAATGATTGCAGTCGATGGATCGAGAATAATGGCAAGGAGTGTAGACAATGAATGTACCCATTTGAGAATTTCTATATAAAGTCTAAGCCAGTTATCCAAATAAAGCGTTTATTCAGGCACAGGAGAGATGACGAAACAATTCCCACAGACGAAGATGTTTTCTAAATCCCTCAGGCTTGACTATAAATCATTGCATCATTTAGTTGATCTTAAATAGCTGGTTTAGAAATTCTGAATCATAAGAACGCCACATAACTATTTGTTCAGCACTTGAAAACAAGACAAAATTATGCTCTCCGAAGTCTTGTAATTGCTTATTGTTAGATGCACGGATAGCTACACAATCGACGTAATACGTACACGAACCAATCAGTGAGAGGTGAAATTTAAGAATTGAACGGCTAAGTGAATGACGTGAGATGTAGCGGTTTTATTAAGAAAGAATCCCGGATTTAGTGGCGCATGGTTTTTCAAGTAAAGAAATCTAGCGTGTGAATCCAGCCCCGTGGAATAAAATGACAAAATGCCTTTTAAAAACATTCGAGATGAAAAACTAGCTTCTCTCAGAATATTACAGATTGGATAGTTGATAAAAATTACGAATTGGCTTAAAGTTTAAAATTAAGATTTTGAATAAGATAATTATTAATATAGGCGTTTTGAATTGTAAAAGAAAATTGAATAGGAATAAATATTAATAAGAAATAGGGAAATAATGAATATGTCAGAATTTAGAATAATTTAAAGGAATATTGCGAAATAAAATTTTTATATAACATATATATATATATATATATATATATATATATATATATGTGTGTGTGTGTGTGTGTGGGTGTGCGTGTATGTATGTATGTATGTATGTATGTGTGTATATATATGTATATATACATATATACCGGGTGCGCCATAACTTCGTTAAAACTTTAAAAAGTCATTAACAAGGAACAAATAATGCTAAAAAATTGCAGTTCGCTGTAAGGATAAGAGGAAGATTGGATTTTTTTTAAAGACAAAAAAGTTGTGGTTCAGAAAATTACCGATAGGTGGCACTGGCATGCATAAAATGAAGCCGATTTATACAAATCAGACAGTCAATAAAACACCTTGATGTACATAGATTATTCATTCGTTTTCAGCAGTATATTAACGTTACGAGATCAAGTAATGGTAAGATGTTGGTAAAGCTATTTTACAAGAGCGGGTAATCATCTATCGATGCATTGCGAAAAGGCTATTTAGACTGAATTTTGCATCCTATGGTTTTCGGGCACGAGAAGACTGTTGGGCTAGGTCACATGTTCGAGAAAATTCGATTAGTGGATCATTTTGGTCATGGGTCATTATGGGTCAAGCTATTTTTATCTTAAAAACAGCTCAGACGATTTGAACTAAATTTTGTATCCTACGGTTTTAGGGCGCGAGAAAATCATTGGGCTAGGTCACATGGTTGAGAAAATCCGATTAGTGGGTCATTTTTGGGTCACTTTAGGTCAAGCTAATTTTATCTAAAAAACGGTTCAGACTATTTTGACTAAATTTCATAACCTACGGGTTTCAGGCATGAGAAGACAGTTGGGCTTGGTCACATGTTCGAGAAAATTTGATTAGTGGGTCATTTTAGTCATGGGTCATGATCTTTGAACTCAAAGGTAATTTTGACCGAGCATACACTCTCAGAAAAAACTGTAAATTTATGAGTGTTAGCCCTTCAATTTTCACGGGCAACAGACTTATTTTATGAAAAACGATCTGATCCATTAAATAAGCGGCCTTATCCCTATGATACTTAGAAAATTAAGAGCAATCCACATTTTCTTACAGTTCTAGCCCATATGTTACCAAAAATACGGTACGACCCCATACATTGTCCTCCGCTAGGGTGTAACCCTTCATTTTACTCGTGTTTCAAAAATTTTACCCCCCAAAACATCGATTCTGTGATGATTATCTATAATGCTACACTGTTAAAAATTTGCAGCAAACTATCCAGTCATTTGACCGTTTTATAGAAAACGATTACACAACCGTAATTTAACTCTAATCTGACCATATTGTTGCCCATATTATGGTCAGAATAGAGGTAAATTATGGTTATATTACCATTTTCTATAAAAACGGTCAAATGACTGGACAGTTTGCTGCAATTTTTTAACAGTGTATATTACTTTGCCCCGTAAAATTACGGACTGCATAAAATGATGGACATGGCTTTTTTTTTTTTTTACAGGGTATGACTGGAATCTCTGCTGCCGGCCTCTGCCCGTAATTTTACTGCAATTTTTGTACAGTGTAGCTCGGTCTATATACATTATCCTGCTCGTATATATACATTAAGGAAGAGTTCGGACATTTTTTTCGGAACCCGAACCAGTCCTAGCCCGAAAAAAAAAACACGTTTTCAGATTCCTATACCGAAAGCAGGCAGTAGAAAATTGTTAATAACATTTTAAAATTGTTTCAAGATTAACTTTCTCATTTAAAAGTCTCTTCTTACATAGAAAGAATTACCATTTCTAAATGCTTTTCCATGACGACGTTTCGTAATATTCATATGACCGTGAAAATCTGTTTAAAACAGCAAAAGTAGGTTTTCAAAATAATAATTAGGTTTAGAATTGGTTAAACCGATAACTTATCCCAGTGTTTTCAAGTGACCTCTGTAAACAACAAATCTCGGTCACTTACAGAACAAATCATCGAATAATGCATTTTTCCTAAGGTATTAATACATTCGATTAAATCAAGTACTTTAAAGGTAGTTAAAACGAGAGATAAAAAGTAAAACAGATTCAACTCATATTTTATTAAAAATTCATAATTTTTACATTCTATTATATATTCAATATATATGCAAAATTCTAAATACACAAATTATTCAAAGTGTATTAAGTGCAGCTGTATATATTAAACGCCACAATAAATCCCATATCAGATTAATGCATTTGAAAATTCGTATAAGATAAAAACTATTTTATTAAATACATTTCAATTTAAAACAAAATTCAAGTTAGATTAAAGCAGTGTAGAATTTGTAAAATGAAAAATATTTGCATTTAAAAACTAAAATTAATAGGATTCGAAATAAAATTGAAGCATTTAAAACTTACGTTGATTTTGATTGAGGATTTCGAAATATAAAGACCCAGTTAATATGATAAAGCTTATGCAAATATGATGTTGTCTAAGAATTTCTGAAAATGTTTGTAAGAAATAAAGTATTTAAATAATAAAAACTCAATAAAGTAAAGGATCATTATACTTAAGGATTGAAACCAGAAATTACAGGAAATATAAACACTTTAAATTTAAATTTTATATTTTAATAATAAAGAGCGTATTTCAAGGTAAAAAAAGAACAAAATGAGGTACGTTGGGATATTTATTGTTTTCTTGGAAAGAGAATTTAAAACAGTTTTAAACAACGACATTTTAAACATTAAATACGTTCCGCATAAACCGGTAGATGACGTAACAACATTGCGTGGGGAATATTTACTGATTGCGGCAGTCTGCAAATGGCTGCCGTACAGGAAAAAGCAATGTGCGTTTTAGGGTTCTATGAAAGCAAATCTGTTGTAACTGGAAATGTTTTGGTTCAGCCACGAACCATTGTTCATACACGTTTTCGTTTTGAGTACACAAATCGTCTTCTTCCAAGTAAGGAAGTCATAAAACGTTGGTACCAACAATTTAAGAAGACAGGAAATGTGGAACTTATTTAAAGTTTAAAATGCTGTTGTGCAAAACTGTTTTAAATTATCTTTCCAAGAAAATAATAAGTATGTACGTACCTCATTTCGTTCTTTTTTTTTTTCAAACATAAAAGGTGCTGAATAATTTTGTACCACCCGGTATTAAGTATCTGCGATCAGATATATTATCCTATCATAGACTATGTAAGATATTTCCTTATAAACAAATATTTATAGGAAAAAAGAGGTAGAAAGTCGAGTGAGAGTTTATTTCTAAAAAATTCGTCAATGTCGAATCTATCGCTATCTCCTATGATAGATATCAGATCGAATTCCACCAATCAGAGCGCCCTAAAAATTGTTGCCCTGAGTTCCTGAACTTTAAAGAACTTTTTAAAGAGATTACTCCCCAAATTTTAACGTGTGTTGCTTACATTAACACGTGGAAGAATACTTATGTACTATTTTATAAGGGTACTCTAGAGGCCGAGTGAGTTTTGAGATTTTACGTGCAATCGTCGTGACTTGAGTCTTAACATTTTTGCGAGAATGAGATCTATTCTGTCATTTCTTTAAGTTTTGCAAATTTTGTATGTACTTTCGATAACCTGGTAGTCATGGTTATTTTTGCAATGAGGTGTCAATTAAGTAACTGAGGTTGTGTAGTAGCTATATAGTGCGGTAGTAGATGAAATCAGTGGATTTGGAATGCATCTTGCCCTCGGGTTCATTAGTTTTTTGTGCATTTGAGCGACTTCTTAACTTCAAGTGGAGTTTCAGTTTAGCAGTTTCGATAGAATCATCGGCTGTGAGTTTTCAGCAATTTGATAAGACTTTGAGCTTTCTATTTCGAATAAAAGGCAACATCGGAATCCACGGGATTCCATTTATAGTGATATTATCTGTTAAAGTATATATTTTAGATTACTGCAGAACGAATGGTGAGGTCATTTGGAGCAAAGTTTAGTGATTGAAATTTAGTAAGTTTTGGGGAAGGATTTTCACTATTTCAGTCTTTCATAAAATTGAGCTGGTCTGTTTTCGTCTGCATTTAAATCTGTTCGCCCCACTGCTAATTCCTTGATTACTATTAGAATTAAATTGTTTTGTTTGGTTAAATCTGTGTCACGGCCCCCTTTTTAGTTGACTGTCCCGAAGGGTAGTACAGTCGGGTTGTATTTTTACTCTTCAAAATAACCCGATTTGTAGTGCAAGTAATCCGTCCGTAAGGTGGAAAAAACAAGAGCTTATTTATCAGATAATATGATAGTACGTGTGATTGAAACTTTAGAAGTAATTTACATATTTTGAACTAACAATGTAATTAATGCTTAAAGTGATAAAACATTACAAAAAAAGGCTTGAAATACATTTTAATATAAAGATGACATGCTTCGTACAGTAAAACGTCGACTTCTTCAAGATCGAAAATGATAAACACGCTATTTTATTTCTGTGTACGAAACATGTCATTTTTATATTAAAAGGTATTTTAAGCCTTTTTGTGTAATGTTTTATCACTTTAGACGTCAATTAAATCTATATTATTTATTACATGTTTTATTCAATGTTTTCTGATTTCAAAATATTTCATTACCAATTTAATTTAGTTTATTATGCAATATGATGTTTACTTTATCCTTTGAAATGCGGGGGTATATTATTTATGCGAATTAATTATCATCTACAACTGCCAAACTTGAACCAGAATGTTTTGGTACAAATTTGCTTTTATAATATACGCGAAGAAATGTTTTTATTTATTTTCAAATAAATATTTTCCAAAAATCTGGTGACATCATTTTAAAATTTCAGCAACCGAATTTATTTGCCCCTGAAAGGGGCAAATAAATTACTGCGCTAAAATAAATCAATGAGTTAATTTCTAATAAAAACAATTAATCAAAAATCCCTTTATATCACTATTACTAAAACAAGATTAATATAATTTAAAAAAAAAGTATATATTTAAATTTTTAATGTCTGAATCACGAGTTTAAAATACTCCAAATCAATTTTACAAAATGAAGTAATGCAAAATTAAAAATCCAGAAATATTCTAATAAAAATAATTTTAGAAAAAAAAACTTGAAAGAACAATAGACAAATTCACAGTTTAAAATGCAAAAAATAAAGTTTTATTAAATATAAATGTAAGTATTCTTAATATAATTGAGTATTCTAAAGTTTAACTTTATTATTTAAATACCTTGATAACTTATTTATGAATACAGAATTAATCTGAAAACATTTTCTTACAACTTCATATTTTTTTCTTTAATAAATACAGAAATCATACGATTTACTAGTTATTTCAAGTTAAATATATTTTTGATAAATAAAATTTCAATAAATCAGCAGTGTAAAATTTGATTTTAGAAAATGTTACAGTACTTTGTGATTATATTTATGTGCTATAAAATATGTTAGTTGTCGCAAAATACTACTAATATACAACTAAAGGAAAGTAGGGGTAGTAAGGAACAAGCGGGTAATAAAGAACAAAATTATATGGATTTTTTCTAAGGAGAGAAAAATTTTGCAAAAACATATGTCACATTACAAGACTTTGAGGAAGCTTAGTTTTTTTTTTCAAAATTTTAAAGCTGGTGTTTTATGCTTTAAAAAATCTTTAAATGTTTGGAAATTTCCTGCCTTTTATTACCCCTTCTGGGTTAAAATTACTTCACAAGTCCTACCCAGTATCCTACAAGTATTAGCCCACAACATTACGGAATTTATTACCTCCTATGTGTAATAGGAAATTGGTGTTTTAACCTTCATATAAAGTATATGTTAAACTGCATGGTGGTCAACACTATAGAGACATTAAAAGAATTCGATACATTTCCAGTATAGGGGCCTTGGCGAGAAAAGGAAATTTGGCAACCTATTCTCTGTTTTATATACACAAGCCATTTTTTCCAATATTTATACAGTTTATTTAATATAAATTGCCATTTACTAATTTACGAACATAAGTAAATTGTACATAAAAACAGTAATATATAGTATATATATAATTAAAATGTTTAAATATATTAAAATTATATATAAACAGGCATAAAAGTTCATTAGATTTGTTTTCATAGCTGTTTATATCATTTGACAATGAATCGCACTTTCTAAAGCCCAAATTGTGCCAAGCATTCAAAAAAAAAAAAAAAAAAAAAAAAAAAAAAAACTCGCCAAAGCAACTATAGTTGAAAATAATTAACAATTCATTTAACACAGAAATAATTTTGATTACAATAATACGCCGGCACGGTACAACTTTGTATGCGTTGGCACAGACGAAAATACTGTTGCTATTGTAGTTTTAACAGTTAGGTCCAGTTTTAATGTTGGTAGTATATATATATATTAATTTCTCATAAGGGTTTCAATTAAAAACCTCATGACAATTTAAGCCACATATATTTATAAAAATTTTGCCACGAATTAAAACGATATATATTTACATTTCTGATAATTAAAGTATTAGGCATTATTAGGCTTTTTTTTTTTGTCGTACTGTACATTCCCAAATACAGGGTTATACTGGGTTATGCATGTCATACAGGTTGTGTATAAAGAATCTGCCCTATTAAATTCCGTGCGCGTATATATCTATGTAACCTCAAAAACTCGGAAACCACAGGGCGCAGGGCTACGCAATTTGGCACACGAGTAGCTGGTAGAGAACCCATAAATGATTGGGGCAAAATATTCAAAAATTGTAAATAGATTTTTTTTTTCTGTTTTTGACGAGTTTTTGACCATTTTTTTATGTTCAACTCGTAATAGCTAGAGTTCTATCCAGTTCTAAATATTTACTGCAATGTGAAATATACATATTACGTGCGCCACGCTGCAATACTATGAAGCTGTAGCGGGTATTACGATAATTCTTTTACCTCGCATGCAAATAATTAGAGATTATTTAGTTGCGCTTAATTATTACCCTTTTTATAAAATAAAGAAAAACATTTTATCACAAACATCAACAAAACTTTTTATTATATTTATTGCCTTATTCCAAAGATACCGTTTTATCGTCTGCTGCTATAGCAACATGATAAATTAAATTTCATTAAAAAAAAATTGCAGTTGTAGAAAAATATTTTTCTAAATCGAATAGTTGTTGATCAACTCAACATTTTAACAGGTGAATTCTCATTTATTATTTAGATATTTTAAAGTTGTTGGTTTGGTTGTACTCACTTTTGTTTTTAATTTTGGTTTTAGAATTAAATTCATGAACTCCCGTGCGTAGAACGGGTTACACAGCTAGTATTATAAATTTGTCTGTAGTATGTCTACCAGAATGAATGTCAGATTTAAAAGGTTAAATGTAAAATAATCTGATTATTCAACATTATCTGCATTTTATTAACACAATTCTTCATATTATAAGCTGTCACTCAAATTTTCATTAAATGATTTTGAGAAAATTGTTATCTGTGTGATAGTTTAAATTAATTATCTAAGAAAATATTAAAGAGAATTTAACTTATAAAATCAAATATTAATACATAAATTTACAATTTGTAAAATTTGTTTGTACAATTTCAAAATTGAAAACAAATAGCTATTTAAATATTATATAAATAATTAAATTAATCAAAATCATATTAAAATTGTATGTCAAGAATATCAAATGGATATTTTATGAAGTCGTGAATTTCTGAATGCACTCTACGTAGGATGAAAGTGATATATTATGAAAGTAATCTAAAGTTCGAAATAACATTTCTAAATGGCATATAACGAAAGCAGGATATCTCATTTAAATTATATTTGTTAATTAATGTGGACAAATATTTCAACAGACTTCGTTCTACGTGCTTTACGCTTCAATTTAACATTGTTTCAAAGTTGTTCAAAGTGTCGTAATTACCGAAGATACGGCATTCATTTAATGAGGATTTAAAATAAATATCCTGTAGATATTCCACAAAATTTCCCAATCAACAACTTTAATAATAAAAGTAATAAGTGTTTTATTTAGAAAAGTATTTTGTATAAAGTCTTTCTATTCAGCAAATAGAAAATGTGTAAGGTAAAGCTAGGAGAGTTTGCGCACAATTCAAAAGAATAACAATAAAAAATCTAAATATTATTTTTTTGCTAAACTATCCATGAATAATTTTTACTTCATTTTTTTATGCATTTCCATTGCTATTTTGTTGTTATGTTGTAATTTAATAGAACAGTTGTAATAAAACTAAGAAAGTTATTTTGCGCAATCTGTACTTACAGGGTTGGTGTGATTGCGCACATGGGTAGGAGAGATTGTTACTAATAATAACCACAATTAAATTGTTAACAATAATAATTACACTTAAATGACAGTGTTGTTAGGTTTTCGTGAATAAATATTATTGTATTAGGAGTGAATATTTCTACCTAATGATTAGAGAATCAGAAAAAGGAAATAATTTTTAAAACGATTAAAAATTTTTAATTAAAGGAAAAAAATTAAAGATTCAGAAACAGCAAATCCAGATAACATTACAAAATAACATTAAATTACTTGATAACACGTTTAACTTAAAATTAGTTCATTTTAATTTTTCATTTTTTTATGCAAATTTACCAATAAGCTGCGCAATCTCTCCTAGCATGGAAACTAATGGAAACAATGCGTCATCTCTCCTAAGTAGCAGATGCACAAACTCTCCAATTTCGGAAGGAGAGATTGCGCGACCTTTTATACAAACATGACCGCTACTAAAACGAACCGTTGATGTTCACATTGTTAGTCTTGATTAGTAGCTTATGAGAAATCGTTTAAGTTTAAAATATTTTGTACTATTGACATTGTATAGAAATTCTGATGAATAGCTATGAAAATTCAAGGACTTACTTTGGGAAAACAAAACAAAATAACAATACTTTATCTTAGACGCTCAAAACAATCAACGTGCACTTTCAAGTAGACACTCCACTACTGCTGTTGTACAACTACCTGGAGTCGCTGCGCGATCACTCTACTACTTTCCCCCGAACCTCTATGTGCGCAATCTCTCCGACCGCGTCATCTCTCCTGGCTTTACCTTATGTACAAATTTCGGTACTTTTATATTATCCGGGCGTAAGTGGTATATATACATATATTCTTCATAAATAGTGATAATAATTATTTTGTAACAGACATTAATTACCTCGTTTCTTAATCATAAACAATATTAATTTCTTTATTCCTTTGATTTCATTAAATTGATTATTATAGAAGTAGAAATAATAAATCTTTTGTAAATGACATTAATTGTTTCGTTACTTAATCTTTTAAACAAAACAACATAAAGTTAGCTAATTTCAGATGTATTTCAACAGTAATGGCCAATCTGATTATATAATATAAATATACATATATTTAAGTGTTAACATAATTCCAAGCTGGTGGTCTGTTTTTTGTTGATGGATTTCATTTTCGATTTTTATTATATGTTTAAAATAAGTTGATTATCAAAGTAGGTTCCTTTGGAACACCTCTATTTTCTTCTTTCTTTCTCGCGAAGCATATGGACGGAGTTTCATTTTATCCCAATGGTTATGTAAAATGTAAGTACAATTTTCGATATAAATTTCGAAAAAATATATAATTGGTATAAACTTCTACCAAATTTTACTTCCAAATCTGAATATCTTCCTAAAGTTTCTCAGATCAGTGCTGCATACTCAGGCGTTGGCTTGGAATATGAATTGTCTTCTGGATATGTGACGTCACGAAATGATTGCAGTACACCAAACTTTGAATTAAGTTGCTCCCTCGGATAAAACTTCAAATCAAGTTATTGCCTTTTTTTCAACCATTTTAATTATTTAGGTTTATTTACAAATATTAACTTTTGGAAACTGTAAAACTCTTCTCTGATAATATAATGCATATTAATGCATAGATACCCACTTAAAATTAGTTTATTTCGAAAATCAAGACACTACACTGTAAAACAATTTTGTAAAATTTCAGTAGGTGTACCGTAAATTAACGGTATTTGTACCGTTTTCATTCTTTACGGTATGAGTACCGTACTTCTTAGGTATATTAAGCGTAAAAAAACGTATATGCGCCATTTCGATTATAAACGGTATTTATACCGTAAAATGATTGTTTTTCAATAAAAAATCGCTATTTATACCGTAAAATAATTATTTTTCAGTAAGGAAAATGCTGATAGCCCCTCCTCGGTATATGGCAACCCCTAAAGTGATGCTCTTGCTCTTGTTACATAATGCGTGGAGGCCTGAGGAGAGGGGGGAGAGCAGCCGGTACATATACTTTAAATATTTTACGGTATATATACCGTTCAGTTAAATCACGTTATATATACTGGTCACAAAGTTGCCAGTATATGTACCGTAATTGTTGACCAAAATTTTTTACAGTATATATACATGGATAAATTTAGTGCGATTGAAATTTATGATTTCAAATGAGATTATTCTTCATTGAAGCATAGCCTAACTGCAATTCAGCCATACCCTTAATTTAACCAATATAACTTTAATAATAAAAGAATATTCGAAACGAATGATTCGCCTTTGTTTATCCACAATAAGAAAACACTTTTATGAAAAAGGATTTATTTTACACGTTACTAAAACTTACGTCCGATAAAAACATTTGTACAAATGTCGTAAAAGCTTTAAAATACTAGATATTAGCAGTACATGACTCTTTCCTCGCGTTTTCGGCTCTAATCTAACCCATTATCAAGGATTAGCGGAGATTAATCAGCGGAGAATAAAGCTCTGATGTTGTTCTAGACTAGAACTCAAAATGACAGGATGGGTCCATCCACTGTCGCGTGTCTATAATTGGGTTCGCCTGTCATTTTGATTTCTAGTCTTGAACAACATCAGAGCTTTATTCTCCGCTGATTTAAATCCTTGATAATGGCTTAGATTAGAGCCGAAATCGCGAGGAAAGAGTTATGTATTGCTAATATCTAGTGTTTTAAAGTTTTTAAGATATTTGTACATATGTTTTTATCGGACGTCTATTTTAGTAATGTGTAAAATAAACCCTTAATTTAATATGAAAAAAATATCAATTTATTGATATAAATCATAATACGCGTCTCTTATGTCAACTTACCACACTCGGTCTAGAACAACGGTTCCCAACATTTTTTTTTCACCCATATTTTTTGCTTAAACTTTTCATTTGTGAGTACCGTTTAAGTCACATAGCCGCACCCATCTGTACCTCCATACAAAACTATTTGTATTTTTTAGTTGGTAATGTGTTTATGGTAGTTGGAGCTTTGTTAAGAGCTCTAATTTTCTACCACTTTTCCATTTTAATCTTTGGGAGTGTGGAGGTATATAATACATACCACAAAATTTAAGTCCTCAAATGCCACAATGACACACCATAATTTTGGAATAAAATTTTGCTCTGAAGAAACGCTTTTGCTTATTTTAAAATAATTTTTTTCGTGAATCCTTGTGTCATTCAATCATTTCAACATTTTATTAGCAAAAATGGTTTTTCTTGAAACAGTTAAGGTGAAAAACAATATCATCAGAAAGTCACTCAAAATTACTAAATGTCATCTCGACACTTCAAATTAAGTATACATAAAAAATAAACGAATCTGTACTTACTAATAACAATTCCAAGTACACATGGCTAAGTCAGACATTTACAACGACCTGTTTTCAAATTCGTTTTAAATGAAAAAGTCCAAATCAGGAAATTCGAGACTATTCTTTTTTTTTTTTCTGGATACTACAAACGAAACGAAACTAGTCGTTGGGGGCCACCGTAATACTTACCCATCACGGATATGCGTAATGTAAAATATTAAAATAAAAATGTGTAAACTACTTATAAAATGCATTGCAATTCAAATAAAATCGTGGCTTGATGACGTCACAAACTTTAAAGGCTCGATTTTACTGAATTGCTTGAAAGAAACATCCTTATAACTCCACAAATAGTAATCCTATTAACTAGCGGTTTATTGCATCTGATTAAGCATCGAATTTCCAATTAAAATATATCTTTTAAGTGAAATTTTGATGAAATACAGGGTCATGAAAAATCGAAGAGTGTGGAAAATAGGATTACAAATATCTCGGCAACTCATTATCCGATCGACTTCATGCTTTATGCAAAATTTGTTTTTTTTTATTGTCTTTTATATTCATTTCTTAAAATAACCAATTTCGAAAATTTTTATATACCTTTTATCAGAACGAATATTTCGAGAGTCCGAAAAAAATAGTTCCTGTTAATCGAGGTTATTGAAATGAAATAGGCTTCTTCCTATTATTACATACTAAGTACATACTAAATTGCAAGTCTCTATCTCGATGTTTTCGGGAGACAGAGCGTTTACAGACACACAGATACACAGACACACGAACACACAGACACACAGACACACGGACACACAGACACACAGACACACAGACACACAGACGGACGGCAAATTTTTTTTTCTAAAAATATGTTTTTCGGAATCTCCAGTGTCTGAAACGTGTAAATCCGTCAAAATTTTTTTTTCGATTTTCAAAACGATTACAAGACTTACCCTATACTACGTATGATGGGTAAGTAAAACTAAAAGGAGGGTGGGGGAAATGAAAATGTATGGTAGACATTGCCACTTTTGGCGAAAATGGGAGGCTATTTGGAATTGCATGATCTTACTAAGATGGAAGAAGCCAGTGGCAACAATTTATGAATCAGTTACTGTGTATTTTTCACATTTTATGAGTAAACTATTAGATTTTCACATAACTGCTCTCTTTGTAAACCAAAATTCTGAAACTTTAAAATTGTCGTTTGATTTTAACATTTTTTTGTGTGTGTTTTATGCAATTGCTAACGTTATTTTTGCGTACCCACAATTGGTGCGCCATGTACCCCCAAAGGTACACGTAACGCAGGATGGGAATCTAGCCCATGCACCAGTCTAGCCCATGCACCCTGCTAAAGGCATGATGATCAACTGAAGCCCTCAAAAAATTATATAACTCCTTCTGAATACTTTTCTCATCGACTAATACCAATATAAATCATCAGCGACATAAAAGGCCACTGACTTTCAAATTTTACACTAACAAAAAAATTGAATTCATTCACACTGAATTTCGTATGTATTTTGCTGATTGAATGTGAGACTATTTTACGATTGGTGCAAAGTTGTAAAGTAACCTGAAGTATACGTAAGAGCAAAGTACTTCTGTAAGTGCAAAGTCGTCCTGAAAGATCAAAGTAGCCCAAATTACGATATGTCCGTTATAACATACATTATATATATAATAGGGCTAAGTGTATAACACTTCCGGAGTGAACTCTTCTGTATCCCCATAATCTTTCGTTAAAATCAGTCATTTTATTTTAATTTTCAGAGATTTAATTTTTTCAATAAAGCTGCATAAGATTAACCTTTTAGAAAGATTGTGAAAAACAAAAAGAACTTGAGTGATGAGCTACATCAAAATATGCATGGTTTTCGATATAGCTTGCGTTGAAAATCGTATCATCCAGCAATCAGCTATATGGTAAACAATATGCGTTTTATTCCTTTGAGATTCATTAAAATATAGACAATGGATGCAATAATTTTGCTCAATGGCAATATAAAACACACAAAACTAAAAACATTTTTGCAATCATTTCACGATTTCAAAAACAACGTTTAATTATTAATGTTCCCGATTCATTCCTTTCAGATTCACTAAAATATAAACCATGAAGCTCATTGGCAATAAAGCTATCTGAACGAACTCCACGCATTAAAACTTTCTTTAAAAATGCCATTTTAAGGCAAGCCAAGGTATTTATTAAATGCAATATTGCTATAATTTTTATATTCTGGCTGTTTTCCTTTTTTGTTCACAGCCGTGAATGACTCTTGAGAATGACTCCATTTTTATTCCTAAAAAATATATTGTATCAAGTGGTATCACGAGTGAATGTTTACTGTCTAGATTTGATTTTTCAATCTTTTAACGTGTTTTATTTTTTACTATTAGCTAACAAATTTATCAGGAATAATTAACGCAAACACATCATTTTGACGGGCTATCTTCTAGTGTTTAAAGAGTTTTATTGACAGATTTTACTGAATATTTTACATTTCAAATTTTGGTTATAAAGTTCATTTTCAGTTGGACATAATAAGGGGTTCAACAAACAATGCTAAAATTTGATAAAAATTATAATGTGTCTATGAACATATTTAAATTGACAATACATTCCAATAAATCCATATTACCTTTGTAAAAAAACCTCTTTTTGATATTCTAAACATTAACAGAGCGGATCATTTCAAAATACATATTTACAAGCTATTAATATTTTGGATTCATTCAATTATTTTAACGTAAGTTAAAACGTACAGCAAACAGCAGCCAAATAGACCCAATAAATATTTCTTTCTCGACAAAATATTTCATTCCCTTCAAAGTCCAAAATGGAGACAATTTATGATATAAGGCAAATTATTTAAGTACATAAAATGCAGTTGTATATATTAAATGGCACAGAGAAAAACATATATTAAATAAAAGCTTTTGAAAGTCATGTAAGACGAAAGTTAACTAATTATAAAACTTTCAATTTAAACAAATTAAACGACAAAAAATCCAAAATTAAATTAAAATAAGGTATGTAAAACGAAAGCTATTTATTTATAAATGTTTCAATTTAAAATATCAAACGTCAGAAAGCCCAAATTAAATTTAAAACTATAAAAACTATTTGCCTTTAATTAATTTTTTTATATTAAAATTAATGGAATTTTGAGTAAAGTTAAAATTTTTTGTTTTTAAAAATAAATATATCGCAGCTTTAAAATAAAGATTTCAAAAAATCATACGTAACTAATATGAAAAAGATGAACTTTTACTTAAAAATTCTGAAAATATCTTCACGAAAAATATTGTTAAACAAACAAAACAAAAATCTTGAAAAAACAAAAACAAAAACAAAATAATTTAACGATGTAACGTACTTAAAAATTTTGAAAATATCTCACGAAATAAAATGTGTAAAGAATTAAAAAAAAATCATAAAAATCGATAAAATCTAAAATAATTTTAAAGCAAGAACTGGCAGGAAATTTAAGCTCTTTTTCAAATTTCTTGATTTTCACTTTATATTTATACTTTCTAAAATACATATTAACAAGCTATTAACGTTTTAGAATAATTCAATTATTTTAAAGAAAGTTGAAATGTAAGACAAATAGATTCAATTATGACTCTTTATCATAAATATTGAATTCCCTTAAAAGTCCAAAATGCATGCGAATTATGTGTTAAAGCAATTTATTTTAAGTGAATAAAATGCAGTTGTACATTTTTGACAGAGCAAAAAAAAGTACATATTAAAGTTCTGTAAGACAAAAGCAAATTACTGATAAGTCTTTCAATTTAAAAGTATTAAACTTAAGAAAACATAAATTAAATTAAAGCATTTAAAAGTTATGAAAGACGCTATTTATTTATAAATGTTTCCATTTAAAAGTATCAAATGTTTAGAAAATCCAAATTAAATTTAAGCATTTTAAATCCAGTAAGATAAACTAATTGCATTTAAACATTTTATTATTGAAAATATTAAAATAAATGTTTTATTAAAGAAAGCTAAAAAGTAATTATTTATTTAAATAAATATATCGCAGCTTTGAAATAAGAATTTCGAAATTAGCATACCTATCCAATATGAAAAGGATAACTATTACTTACAAATTCTGAAAACATTGTCGCGAAATAATTAGAATTTCTAAAGAAAATTAATTTTAAAAAATTGAATAAACAAGAGATTTAATATGATAAATGTGACTCTTTCAGAAAATTTTCTAAATATTTTGCAAAAAATAATGTTTAAAGAATTTTAAAAAAAATCTTGATAAAATAAATCTAAAATCTAAAATAAGTTAAAACTAGAACTGGCAAGGAATTTAATCACTTTTCAAGATATTAAATTTTCAATTTATATTTTAAAATAACGAAATACTTAATATGTTTATATAAAATGATATATGTTTGTGTGCTATTTTTTGATTTAAAGTATTCGATCAAAAATCTATACTAGTAAATTGTTACTTACTTAATATTAAAGAAATTGGTAATAAAGTCTATCAATCTGCAATCATTTCATATCACTTTTAAATATTCAATTGAAAAATGATTAACATGTTTTTGAAATATCTGTGTAATTGTTTTACAATTTTAAAATACACAAATAACACAAAATAAACAAATATAATCAGTTTATGTAATCAAACTGTGTAAATTTTAAAATACCAAATTTTAAAATAATAAAACTAATAAATACTTAAAAAATATAAACTTGATCAAATAAAAGATAAATATAATCTTAAGGTGAAAAAGAAAATTATTAATTGGACATATGAGATAATGTCTAAATTATTAAATGTTACTTTAAATAAATAAGAAAAAATACTTTAAAAGATAAATTAGAGAAAAATGTAAGTTTCAACAGTATAATTAAATATTTTAATTTTATTATTTGAACAGATTGTTATCCCATTGAAAGCCGAACTAACATAAAAATCATTTTAATTGGATATAAGATAAAGTCTAAATTATTAAATGTTACTTTAAATTGATAAAAAAATTACTTTAAAAGATACATTAGGGAAAATGTAAATTTTCTCAATATAATTCAAATGATTCTAATTTTATTGTTTTAAAAGTTTAGTATCCCTTTGAAAGCCGAATTAATATAAAAATCTTTGTGAATCCTTCCCCTGACTAGTGATTTCGTGTAGAATTTATTTCTCCCATATCATGATTCATACATTCATTCAATAGTTAAAATTTCTTTACTTATTCGTTACAGAGATATTGTGATCATATATATGTAGTATGAAACAGTTTTGTCACCAACGTACTGCTTATATTTACATTTTTGTTTAAAAAAAGGGAATGTTTACGCTTTCAGTGTCAGAAAACAATATTATAAAATTTATAACTCAGCCAGTTTTGTTTTGTAAAAGAACAAAACTTTTTTTAATGTCCTTCTAAGACGCAGGATACATTTTTTTAAATATAAGTTATGTAAAATGAGCATCGTATAAACAATTTAATTTCGTATTTTAATATGTTACAGCCTCCTGTAAGCCAAATACCATATCTGAAGGCTACACTTGATTTGCATAGTAGTTTTTGTAATTGGAAGTACGTATATTCCGACGTATAAGGTTCGCCGATCCATGCACCTATAATATAAGATTTCATTTTTACGTATATTAGCTGTATTACGCGCACACCCATCTTTTGTAAAGAAACCTCCATGAGATATGCAACATGAAAATATAAAGAGCGTTAAAAAAATTTAATAACTAGTACAAACATAAAAAAAAATAAGCAAATGAAAAGTGGGGATGTACACTACTGCCAAGCCTATCAGATTGAATCCCACAAAGTGTTTGAAATCGTACTATTATTCAAAATAAAGACTTCTTTTTCTCTTGTTTATTAATATAGAAATCTGCATTTTCATGCTTATATTTTAGGGTTTCGTTCATCACACGAAACCTTATTCGTATCACTCCTACGTTTGTTAGTCTGTCCGACCGTCAAAGAGTTCTTATTCGGAAAATGTGTAAGTTACAGACTTAAAATTTTGTATAATTACAGCTGAATACCTTCTATCACAAAATAAATCATAAAATTTTGGATTCATCGGTAATTAGCCGAGATATTAATTAAAAACTCATAAACCCATTAAAAATATTATCTCGGGTTCTACGACCCAATCACAATGGGGTTTGGCTCATTCAACTTGGTTTTTAATCGCCTTACAGATTTACGTTTCATTTTCCTCCTCCAGGGGCAGATTTACATCTCGGGTTCTATGGGCTCGATCACAACGGGGTTTGGCTCATTCGACTTGGATTTCGATCACTTTACAGATTTTAGTTCCACTTTCCACCACCAAGGGACGCATAATATTAAACGAAACCTTTTGTGCGATCTTTGATCACCCTTACCCACTTGTCAAGCTTTCACTTTTATACCCGTTGTACAATTTGACAAATTTTCTTGTTACCAAAATGTACGTTCTACGCTAGAAAATACTGTGTGTTTCTATCACTGGTGCTTTAAATCGTTCAAGGTCGGTAGTATATTATGCATACCCTTGAATTTTAATTCCCAACTGTCAATTGTCAACCAGAAATTTTAAATAAAATTTTGCTTTTATAAAGCACATGAAGAAAATAATTTATTTATTTTCAAATCAATTCGCTCTAAAATTCTCGCGACATTCAATCATTTAAACATTTTAGCAACAGAATGTCCTTGCCTTTAAAAATGTTAAGAAATATTCGCCATTACCTCTATTTTGAATGACTCTGTATAGAAAAAATTCTAACTTCCATCGATTAAATTTAGTTTTGAACAAGCTCTTATATTTTTACATTAATATATTTTTTTTATCCATTTAAATAAATTAGAGAAACTTCAATATAAATAAATATTTTTAATCTGATTGTTTAAACAGTTTATTAACACTTTGTTTAGCCGAATTAATATAAAAATATTTGTGAAACCCCCTTTTTTCCTTTCCTGGGAGCAGAAAGCATTCGAAACACTAGTTATCTCGTGTAAAATTTATTTCCACTGTATTATAATTATTCATTAATTCAATAGTGAAAAACTTATTTATTCATTCGTTACAACAATACTGTGGTCATATAAGTGTATTATGGAACAGTTTTGTTCCCAACTTACTCAAAGTATTCAAATATTTATTTTAAAAAGGTATCTTAAAGTTTTTTAAGCTGGAAAACAATATTATACAATTCGTAAAATTGAAAGACCATGACAGGGTAAGTTTTGTTTGTAAAAAAATGGAAAATTTTTAAAGTCCTTCTTAGACGCAGGGCAACACTTTTTCTAAATATAAGTTATGGGAAAAGAGGGTAGTATAAAAAAAATATTTCGTATTTTAATATGTATACAGCCATTTGTAAATCTAAAACCATATGTGAAAGCTACACTTGGTTTGCATAATTATTATAATTGGAAGTATGTTTATATCATCAGCGGTTTAAGAGTTAATTTCTTATTACCTCTATTTTGAATGACCCTGTATAACAAATTTTATTTCTTCCTTCGGATTTAATGCACTTTTTGAACTAGATCATATTTTTTACATTATTACAAAGCGTTTTCATGTTTATCCCTTCTTCACTTATTTCAAGAAAAATATCACTTTTATACGTATAAGATGATACAAAATATATTGCTTGCTTGTTAAGCCGTGTAAAATTTCTTTAGAGACGAAGTTATGTTTAAATTTTTATTTTAGTTTGAAATAAATAATGTAAGCCAATGTATTTTTAAAATATTTCCTTAACATATAGCAAACCATATGAAAATTCTGAAATTAAATTTGACCGCAATAAATTTAAATACCACAGTAAAATTTAATACAACTTTATTTTAATTTAAAAAAATCAAATTAATGAATTTATTTAATCTGATTAACTTTTTTTTTTGAGCCACGTTTTTGTTTGTAATTACACGGACCTTTGTAGTAATTAAAATTTAATAGCGCGTGCCATATTTTTATTATTTCTTTGTTGAAAAATTCATTTAATAGGATTGTCCTTTTTAAGACTAAAAAGGTTCTTAAATTAGCATTTCTAGAAAATTCTACCATTATTTTCTACAATAGACGCTATAATTAAACAATAATCCTGTAAAGAAAATCTATTTAGTAATTCGTGTTTAATATTAATATTCATAGCTAAAATAAAATAGAAATACATACGAAACCCTTTTATACAAGTTTTAATAAAATATATAGTAGTTATTTAAAGAAAATATCATTTTTAAATGCATTTGCACAATGGGCTAATTCTTGGTTATGTTTCTTTGTTTAAGTGTCATTAGTTGTAGCACTTAAAGCGCATTGCAGAACATAAAATGGTTAAATTAATTTTTGCTTTAATGTGCATCTTTATCTTTATTTGTGATAATGAGTATGCATTTGCATTATGTAAATAATTTTTAAATAATTGAAAATCGAATAAAATTAACTAAAAATCGTTATGAAGCATCTCAGAATTGAAAGTCACACTGCGATACACATGATGTAACAATAGACTTTTATCTTCTTATAAATATTAAAAAAGTCCTTCCAGCCTGTACCGGGAGGAAAAGGTAGCTTTCCTATATCTTCGTATTAAAATTTTAGCTAACGTTACTCGAAACAACAACCTAAAATGCAAAGAACCCGATTACATAAGATTCGTTAATACTGAATTTAAATAAGAAATTTGCCAAATTAGTCAACTACAGCTAAGTTGGCTTCATTTATGAAAACTTATATTTGGTCGCCAAATTTGGCGGTATTTTGCCAAGTGTCGCCAAGTTTGGCAGAAATTGGCGCTAACGGATATGAATATATAGTTTTATGCGTATGATTGGGAAAATGATTACAGCAATGAAAAATAATAATTTGCGAGAAATCGCGTTCACTAAAACTCATAAATTAATCGTTGGATTTTTGTAATGTGCTATCTTGTTTCAAAATGTCTGCCATCCATTTCAAACTGCTATATCTCAACCATTTTTTAAGATAGAGGTAAAACAAAAAATGCTCCGGAATCGCTGTATCAAGGCCTAACACTTAAGCAAAAAATAAATTAGAAGTTTTAACTTTTTTGTATATTTATTTTAGTTTTAAATCTTTAAGTGGCCGCCATTTTGTTTCAAAATGGCGGATCAAGCTGGCCAACGAACTCGGTCGAGACATTGGTGAGCCTAATACACACAATTAGTTTCATCCAAAAATATGTATAAACACGAGTGTTATCGTATGACATAGATCATATATATATATATATATATATATATATATATATATATATATATATATATATATATATCAACATTTGAACAAAGGGTGGTTTTGGGGTCTAGGGGTCATGATCGTTGAAAATATACAGAAATTTTCCGGAATTGCTTTCCTCTGAACGGCTGCAATAGGTAGCTTTATACTTTTTTGTATTGAAAGCTGCCTAAAAATTACAGCTATCACTCTCCTTAAATGATCAATTTTAATCTGACTCAATAATGTAGTTGGTTACAATGTTCTTTGAAAGTTGAAAAAAATTGCTTTGGGATTTCCAAACCACAAGAAGCTTTTGACCACCTGAAAATATAATGCATTTATAATAAAAGGTTCAGAAGGTGTTGGAGCCAAATACTGAAAACCCGTTGCTGCTAATGAAACCAAATTTCTTGAAAGTGTGTTTTAGATCTGAGCTTCTGGTTTAGTGATTATAAGTTTGATATGAAAATAGACGTTTGCTGTTCACAAAAGCTTTCTTCAGACTTATTTCTAAGTGGGATTATTGTAAAGTTCTAAAACCTCTTCCAAAGAGGTCATTTTCAAACTCTTCCAAAACGATAAAATGGCTCGTGGATAACCCTGGACTACGTATTCGTTGATTATGGTTGCAAACAGGATAGTAAAATAGTAGACTCTAGATTTTTATTAAATAAGGCATTCTATTTACGATCTATGTGTTAGGAAATGTCTTTCCCTGTAGCCTAGCGAATACTTCAATATCACAAGTCAAACTACCACCACTGAATTTTTAAAATAACTCTTTTTGCATGGAACTATTTGCCTTAGCTTAGACCTTTGTTGGTTCAAAATTTTAATTAAATTGTTTTAATATATAATAAAAAATTAATATAATGTTGCTACAATATGTTATGCGCTCAAAAAATTTTAAGGTACAAATATGACATGCTACCAACAGTTACAGTTTACCCAAACATGCAACTCAACACTAGTAATGCTAATATTTTGCAATGTAAAGAAGAAAAATTACATAACTCACTTAAATATATTAACACTCCCAACACGCAATTTGATAATTGAAAAATTTCATACTAAGATGTAAGTGTGAGTAAAAGGTAACGGAATGTGTTTAACCTACACAGACTTTACAAGAAGAGTGAGGAACCACTTGGAATACATTTCTTTAGCAATATTTTAACAATAGCGATCAGGGGATAACAACTAATTTAATATGAAATGTATCGATCTGCAACAATTGCTATGATTGTCTAGTGACAGCACAAAAATCCATTAGCATTAAACCCTGAAATGTTTGCGTTTTAAACTTATTGAACTACAAGTCAAAAGTTTATCAAAATCCAGCCACTCCAAATATCAAAAGGTCTTCCTACAAATCTTGGAAAACAATGCGAAATAAACATTTTATTTATATATATTTTTTTTACACTTGACTAACCTTCTTGAGAAGTTAAATTATTTTCAAATCCAAGTTTTTACTATTTAATTTAACTTAAAAACTTAGTTTAATTTCATCTAATTAAAAATGAGACTGATTCTTCTTTTTTTTTAATTTTAATATCACCAAGTTCACAGAGAGCAAACTCTGTTTCAGATAATAACATTAAACTTAAACTTAAATCCTATTTCTAATTTCTTTATGCACAGGACAGTATGTTGCCAATTCTCCTTTAAAGTTTCCACAAAACTCTTTTTAATTAATCTATTTTAAATATTTTATTTTAACTTTTATTTATTTATTTACTCGCTAATTATTTTTTAGAATTAACTAATAGCAACTTATAGCAACTAACTAATAGTAACTAACTAATAGCAACAAATACTTAAGGCACAAATAGAGCAAATTCTAAATTAAATGCTTGTCTATTTACAACAGTTAAGTAATTTAATTACGATGTAACATAATTCAGCTCAAATATCATTAAAAACATACAGACAAATTCAGATAATTTCAAAATTAAAACCATACCAAGTAACCAAGTAAGTACATAGGTCTTCAACGACAGGTGAAAACAAAACCAGACAATTACATCCATTATACATTGGACTTTTTGTCTGTAGGGGCATATAGACCCAACCCCTCCACGGAACCACACTTAGTTGTGTTCGGTCATGAATATACAGCGTGTCCAAAAAGTCTTAATCTGATTATAAAATTTAATCATTTACCTTATATATAGTAAGATAGACATGTGAAACTAGTGCCAAAATGTTGGAAAACTAACCAAGTGTTTATGTTGTAGGTTTCCGTAACGTGACTTTGGTGTAGCAGTCGCAGTGTCTAGAAAACCGGAAATGTTCACAAATCAGGGAAAAAACTCAATGTGTCCTCTGATATCACGAGATCCTTTTGGAATCTTTAATTCACGTAAAGCTCTACTCACTGATTTTTTGGGACTTCTCAAAAAAGGCTGTCTCACTACTTCCACCCTTTTAACCGAGGTTGATGTTTGGCCAGTTTTCGGTCTGTGGAACGGTTTCCAGGACATTGAAACGGCTATATTATTACAGCCACGTTACGGAAACCTGCAACAAAAAACGTGGTTTGTTTTCCAATATTTTGGCACCAGTTTCACATGTCTATCTTCAATATAGCGGATATGGACAAATTTCTTAATCAGGGAAAGACTTTTCGGATACCCTATACTTCTCTGTTCTGACACTAAGAAGGTTGGAACACGTTAAAAGACGTTGTGGAAACTCTATGGTCAACTTGCGCGAGTGAATGAAGGGATTAACATATGCTGCCGATAAAAATAAATAACCAACGTAAAAATAGCACAAATAAAAAATATATAAAATAGCAAACAGGTGTTTCGGAGCCTCTAAAGCTCTATTATCATTCTATCTTGGTCGCCAGCGGAGACGCAAGCATACTTACATGGCTTAAACTTTTAAATCAATTTTTAATCTTTTTAAATTTGGCACTGGTGATGGAGCTGAGGCTCTGAAACAGCTGTTTGCTATTTCATATATTTTTTTCATTTGTGCTATTTTTACGTTGATCATTAATTTTAATATAATGGCACAAAGTTCAATCCACCTATTTTAACCGTTTGAGTGCTGAAAATTCGACCTATAATCCGCGGAACAAACAATTGTGTTTCAATCCAGAAATTTTATCTTATAAAATGTAACTCACTAGATCGCTGTAAATACTTCAACTGTTGAATAAAAATTAATGATTTCAATTATTGAATAAAATTTCTGGGTTGAAACAAAATTTGTTTGATCCGCAGATACATTGCGGCGCTATCGCGCTTCATAGCACTCAAACGGTTAATAATGCTACCGATGTCAAGGTCTCGCTTGTAGCTATGCCGTTCAGGAAAGGTGTATCAAAAAATATTATCAACTATTTGCTGCAATTGTGGAGCGTTCGCATACGCTCTAAAGGGACGTTGAAGCAGATGTCACTCACTGAATATGCATTAGAAAATTCACCCATTATTCCAGTGGGTTTTCTCTTGTCTGATTCTTCTACTCATTTTTATTCAATTGCTGCTATAAAAGAAGCCTTCAGTTCCTACCTAGCTGCACCAGCCCGGGAATCTCCGAAACTTCCGGTTGAAAATCTCCAACAAAAATAGGAGTACCTCATCATAGTATAACGAAAACTCGATTCCTTGATAGGGAGTGTGGGACCCTATTTCGCGACCATGCCCCCGCACCCACCACGCGAGAGTTATGACTCCTTAATCAAAATATTCTATTAAAAAGTAAGAATACCTTAATATTTGACGATACCCAGTTACTGACAATATGCTTCGGCTCACATTCCCATCTCTCTCTCTTTTAGGCCTAGTAGAGGAACTTAATTTTCCCCACCATGAGATCAATCATAACCAACTTTAATATCGACTGATTTCGGTTCTGGGTGAAATGATTTTCTAGGTATGTGTACATTCCTTTATTATCGCATCTGTGAATGTTAATGGCAAGTAGGCAATCAAAATATTCTATTAAAAATTAAGAATACCTTAATATTTCACGATACTCAGCTACTGACACGGTGCTAGTAGAGGAACTCAATTTCCCCCACCATGAGATCAGTCATAACCAACTTTAATATCGACTGATTTCGGTTCTGGGTGAAATGATTTTCTAGGTATGTGTACATTCCTTTATTATCGCATCTGTGAATTTTAATGGCAAGTAGTCAATCAAAATATTCTATTAAAAATTAAGAATATCTTAATATTTCACGATACTCAGCTACTGACACTATGTTTGTAGAGGAACTCAATTTCCTCTACCATGAGATCAGTCATAACCAACTTTAATATCGACTGATTTCGCTTCTGGGTGAAATGATTTTCAAGGTATGTGTACATTCCTTTATTATCGAATCTGTGAATTTCAAGGGCAAGTAGTCGTTTGGACGGAATCATTTCACCCGTAAGATGCGGAAACGCTTCTAATATCCAGTTCATACTATGAGATATTAAGTCACTTAATTTGAATTTTTTTTTTTTAAGCGAGCAAAACCGGAATCAAAAATTTTGATTTGAGCAAGTTTCTGAAACGCGTTCTTAACTTTGAGATATTCCCTTAACTGTGAGTTGAGTAAATCTCAGCCTTCTGAAATATTTTTCTTATTTTAAATTGGTCTTAAATTTAGAGTTGAGTTCTGTAATTAATTCGTCATATTAAAGATCCTTTTTTAATGTTTTATTTATTTAATATGCCGCACAGAATGTAAAAAAAAAATAATAAACGACACTCTAAAAACAACATTTTCAAAACTGAGAAAAAAAATACTCAAATCTAATACTTCAATCTAATACTCAAAAATACTCAAATCAATACTTCGCCATCTAGATCACATGAGAGGGTTATTTTAAATGCAAATAATTGAATAATTCGGACGCATGTTGATATTTTTATAAGATTCATTAATTTGCTGCTGAGAAAATTGGAAATTTTTAAAGGGATTTCGGATAGAATTGGTCAATTTGAGATGATGGTTAAGACTGTACAAATTTATTATTTAGAGGATATGAATTAGGGAGATATGAATTATACAAATTTTCAATTCGATTGTTGTCAGTATATTTCTTAAATGAAAAAGCGTTCCTTGGATATTGAAATTTAACTGACTAAATGTTCTTTTTGACACATTTTAACCCATTAACGCCACATTTATTTTTCTCTTGAAAAATGGAAATATTGTATTTCATTCAAATGAGTATGAACTGAATTCTATGTGCACATTTTTAAGTATTGCCATGTTTCAAAAATGAGTTTGAACTGATTCTAATCATTTTTCACTATGTCCATGTTTCAAAAATGAGTATGAACTGACCTCTATGTGAACAGTTTTGAGTATGTCCATGTTTCAATATTCTGAGTATTTCTGGTATTTCAGAATTGAAAACATTGGGTCGTGATATTTGAAACAAAAAGTTTCAAAACAAAATGAAAACATCGATTTACTTAGATTTTAAAGTGTCATTTTTCTCAGTGTATGTATAGTCAGAAGTTGTAATTAAAAAATTGACAACTTTTGTACGTTCCTAGACACCTGTTCGGCTAATTTAAGTCTCTCATTGACTGACAGCCACTGTTGTATGTTTAAGAATCTTTCTGTATTACTCGTGTTTTTCCTATTAAATATTTTTTTTTTAACTGTTACTAAACAAAGTTAGTTGTTTGTTTCGATGAAAATTTGAATGTATATTTCTACCATTAGTTTTCATAAAAATTACTATAAAAGTAATTTATTAATCCTCAAATGAATTTTTTGCAAAGATAACCGCTTTTAAAAAACTGGATATTTTGAAATATGTTTTCTTTTCTTTTATTAATGTACCATACATATTTTCAACAATTTATAAAGCAAAAATTCTGTTTGTAGTGATACTGGTATAAATGCTTTTTTTATAATTAGGTTTCATTTAACTAATCTCAACTTTTTTACAAACCTCATACATTTTTGAAGCACTGACAATCATTATTGAAAAAAAAGGATTCCTCAACAATTATTTTAATCTTTTCTGTTAAAGCAAAAAACAAGTTTGTTTTGTTTTTTATCACTACACAAATATGTTTATTTCTTTCAATGATAATGACCATAAATGCGTTTTTGTTCTTGCGAAATGTTGGACAATTTTAATGCGCTGATAATAATTTTTAAAAGGGGAAATTATTTTTATTTCGTTTGTTATTATGCTATACAATGTTTTTCAATTATTACTGAACAAAAAATATATATTTGTTTTGATAATTACATAAATCTACGCTTTCACAATTATCTCTATTAATAAAAGAAAAATGTGTGCTTCTCCATTATGTCGACCACTTTTCATAACAAAAAACTCTCGCCAAGCTGTAACCCAAATAAACAAATGGAAGCATGTTGCCATTTGAATAGCAAACTAAATAAATAAAATACAAGAAATTCGGAAAAGTCCCACTCACCAAAATGCCAACTATCAGTAAGTTTAAACAAAAAAAAAATTACAATATGTTAATGAAAACAGAAAAAAATCATCATGATTTTTCTTAATTATGCCTCTCTGCTAATGAATAAATGTTTGTGACGTCAGTTGAAACTGATTTATTGCACGTAACTATACATCGCAACACTTTTTCAGTGCATTTTCTCTTTTCATATCATGACAGTGCCTTTTAATTGCACAATTGTTATTTTAATTAACGAAATAACCAGTAAATCAGTAAAACATATTGAAAAATACAGATAAATGTCGAATTAAAATCCACTTCATGACATAACAAACACGTGAAATGCTTCTGACGTCAAGTGAATTGGACTGCATTTTTGGCATTAAATCGTATAGTTTGGCGATAGTTTTTTCTACGCAAAGTGGTCAACGGGATAATAGAGGAGTACCGAAAAATGTTTCCTCTCTCAGTGTGTGTGTTCATTGTTGTTGATAAGGTACGTTTATCGCAGGTAGAGATCCACTATTTGGTCCCGGTTAGACGATGACAGGTTCCAATGCATTTGAGACTCAGATTTTCGGTTTTTGATAATTAGCCCAGATAGTAACCCTGCGTTAGTCACATGTGTATTTCTGTGATATAAGGCGCCATTTTCCGCCTGTAAGTTTTGAACTAACTAGATTTGGAACCTGTGTCTCCCTCAACCTTCTTCTCACCGGTATCAATTTTTCACCCACAGTAGTTGCTCTCTAACTGACTAATTCATTCAAATCTGACAAGATCAAAGTCAAACCGGGCGGGGCGGCCTACCTTTCGGCTTAAGCTCAACTAGGCCCGCCCACTTCAAATCTGACAAGAGGAAAATAGCGACTTGTATTACAGATACACACACGAGACTAACGCAGTGTTAATCGAGGGGTTCGGGGCAATAAAGTGCCAAGCCACATTTTTGGTGGAAAAAATATAACACGGTCATATGTTGCTTAATATCGTAAATTAGAAAATCCCTTATATTTTTTGTTTTTAATGTCACTTGGTGGCAAAATATCTAAATAAAAGCTTTGTATTTAACCCAGACGTTTATGCCCCCAATGAAGATAGTTAATTTACAGAAAACGTAATAGTATTAAGACATTGCCAAAAAAAAAAAAAAAAAAAACATTATGTTATATATCTTGATTCGAGTATTTGATCTAACTTTCAAACTGATATATCTGAGAAGTTTACCAATTCGGCTTAGCACTTTCTTGTCCCGACCTCCTCAATTAAAAACTAGCATGTAACGCTAATAAACAAGCTTCAATTGTTCTCAGTTCGTCGGCGTTATGATCGCTTCCGTTCATGTGCCGAGAAAACGAGGTTTTTTCAAGACTATAATAACTCGCTGACAGGAGGAAGACATTTCGTTTTTATCTAGAATTTAAAATCGTGGTCACTCTGTGGCTGAAGAAAAGAAAATAATACGGACACAAACAAAAAACCAGGGACTTGTTGGTCCCGGTGGTAATTTTGTCAAAATAATATAAATATTACTATTTAAAAAATAGGTTATGAAGGTACTTTTTTAATATATATTCTGCTTTTGATGCATTTTAAAATCGCAATCGGTAACTCCCGGGAGAAGTTATAAAAAATAATAAATAAATCAATACCGACATTTAGACGGTACTTTCGTTGTATTGGGCAGACCTGCCAAGTCTCCGGCTTTTTGGATACCAATAATTTAGTACAAAAAATGTTGTTTTATTTAATCGGAGCATTTTGCGATTTAAAAGAACAACATTTTCTCTAAAAAATTACTGGTGTGCAAAAATCCGGAGACTTGGCAACTCTGGTATGGGGTATATCTTTCATTTGAAAAAAAAAAAAAGAAAAAGATTGTTTTTCCTTTTTTATAAGTTTTAAAATCGCTTTCTCTGGGGCTCTGATGAAGTTATAAAAAAGAGCAAAAATACCTATTTGTTATCGGTACTTTCATGGTACTGATGGTATAATTCCTTTTAAAAATATTTTTACTATTTTTTTATTTACTATTTCAAAAATAAATAAATAAATAAATAAAAATACAGAGCTTGTTTTCATATTTTCCGTTTTATCTGCAGTTTTAAATTGCAATCGCCATAGCCCAAATGGAAATACAAAAATAAAAGTAAAAATAAAAATAAAAATAAATTCACGGATTGAAGCTACTTTTCTGTTCTCAAAGGCATCTTTCATTTTAAAAATATGAATGTTTACTATCTCAAAAAATTACTTTCTAGATATCATTTTTAGAATTTTCGGTTTTTCTGTAGTTAACCCTGGTCCTGGCTTAATATTTCATTGTAGACTTGGACCGGACCTTGCACGAAAAACCTTTGGCGAGTTTGCTAGTATTTCATAAAACTAATATCAAAAGTGATTTAGAAATCGTCACGTATTTTTAATAGAATCTCAATCATTAATTGAAAAATTAGACTTTTTTAGCATTCATTTTTTCATTTTTTTTTAATATATTAAAATATTTTCCAAACTATTAAAGAAAAATATTTTTTTCCATACTTTAATAAATGCGCTTTTGCAAGATTAGGCCTCATAAAAATAATTTTAAAATTTATTTAACAATATTTACACATTTTTAATGTACGAGAAATCATTGTTAAAAAATTACATTATTTTGTAAGCATTTTCATTTATTCTGTTAATATACTAAAGAATTTTTCGAAATATTAAGAAAAAATTATGTTTATTTTAGTAGTCACATAAATGGTTACTTCCATAATTACATAAACTACTCTCAAATTCATTTCAGTAATCTTCACACGTTTTTAATGCAGAGGAAGTCATTTTAAATGAAAGAGATTATTTCATAAGAATTTTTATTTCTTCTATTTACATGCTAAATAATTTTTGTAATTCAATATACAAGGGGAAGAAGGCGTTTTGTAATTTAAGTGATCTTTTTGCAATTTTTGTTCAGAGATTTTCTTCTTAGGATTTATTTAAAATTGTTTTAAAATTGTTTCAATAGTTAATACAATTTGTTTAAAACATGTGGCAATATTTTCATTTTCTGAACACAGAGTGTAAGGAAAGTATTGTAATCTAGGTTTGTATGTTGTACGTTTGAGTGACAATGAACACTTAAAACGTTACTCCAGATGAATCTTTTCATTTTCTGAACACATAGTGTAAAGAAAGTATTTTAATTATGGGTAGTATCTTGCATGTTTGAGTGATAAGAGCACTTAAAACGATACTCCGAATGAAGCTTTTTATTTTCTGAACACATAGCGTAAAGAAAGTATTGTAATCATGGTTTGTACGTTAAGTGACAATGAGCACTTAAAACGGTACTCCCGATGAATCTTTTGGTTTTCTGAACACATAGTGTAAATAAAGTATTTTAATCATGGGTAATGTTGGGCCTGTGAGTAATAATGAGGACTTAAAACTCTACTTCCCGAGGAATCTTTTCATTTTCTGAAAACATAGTGTAAGGAAAGTATTGTAATCATGGTTTGTTCGTTGTACGTGTGAGTGACAATGTGAACTTAAAACGGTACTCCCGATGAAGCTTTTCATTTTCGGAACTCCTAGTGTAAGGAAAGTATTGTAATCATGGTTTGCATGCTATGCATCTGAGTGACAATGAGCACTTAAAACGGTACTCCCGATGAAACTTTTTATTTTCTGAACACCTAGTGTAAGGAAAGTATTGTAATCATGGTTTGTACGTTGTGCATGTGAGTGACAATGAGTACTTAAAACGCTACTCCCGATGAAGCTCCCATTTGACTTATAAACTACACTGTAAAAAATGACCAATGTTTCTTATTTTATGAAAATATGCTATAACCACGAACGAAAATATAATATAATCTTCTGAGTTATATGAAATTTCAAATAGCATGTTACATTGTCTTTTGAATCCCAAGAAACGAATACATTTTCAAAATTTAAAGAATAATTTATAAAAACAAATTATTTTTAGCTACCCGAATTTTTCAGAAACGTTTCCGAAGGGTTTTTATAGTGTAGTAATTAGTGTCCTCAGGCTGAAATACTTGTTTTTCGAATGTTATCCATTCTCAAGTACACGTTTTCCGCCGCATAAGTTAATTTATACATGAAAGAGTGAAGAAATAATCTTAATTTTAATGTTATTGTTAACGCTGTTAATTTTGCATTTTTGTCTGTTAAACATTTTTTTTGAGCATGAAAATGTTTACTTCAGAATTGATAGCATTCGAAAAACAGGTATTCCAGGCTGAGAACACTAATTTATACACTATAAAATCCCTTCGGAAACATTTCTGAAAAATTCGGGCAGCTAAAAATGATTTGTTTTTATAAATTATTCTTTAAATTTTGAAAATGTATTCGTTTCTGGGGATTTAAAAGACAATGTAACGTGCTATTTGAAATTTCGGATAACTCAGAAGATTATATTATATTTTCGTTCGTGGTTATAGCATATTTTCATAAAATAAGAAACACTGCTCATTTTTTACAGTGTATGGTCTCAAGAACTGTGTAGATTTTAGTAAAAATTGGCTGGCGGATTTGTTTTTAATACATTTTTAAACCATTTTCAAACCATTTTGCGACCACCTTGATTCTATAGGAAAATTAGCAAGAAATATGACAGAGTGTAAGTGATAAATATTGGGGCGATGTAATCAAGCATTAGTACCACAGCGGTAAAACCTCCAATTTCAAATTCAACCAATTCCATTGTGAAAGAAATATACAGGTATCTATATATATGTGTGTGTGTGTGTGTGTGTCTGTGTCTGTGTGTGTGTGTGTAGAGAGAGAGAGAGAGAGAACGAGTTGGAGAGATCGAAGTCACTCCAGATTTTTTTTATCATTATTCTAAAAGTATTTTACTTTTCTGAACACATAGTGTAAGGAAGTATTGTAATCATGTTTTGTATGTTGTCCATGTGAGTGAAAATAAGCACTTAAAACGGTACTCCTGATGAAACTCCCATTTGACGAATATGTTATAGATTATGATCGCAAGAACTGTGTGGATTTTCGTAAAAATCAGGGGTGGATTAGTTTTTAATCCATTTTTAAACATATTTGAGAACAACTTGATTCTATTGGGAAAATCACCAAAATATGTGACAGAGTATATGTAATAAATATTGTGGCGATGTAATCAAGCATTAGTATCACAACGGTGACATTTCCAATTTCAAATCCAACCGATTCTATTGTGCAAGAAATTTAAATGTACATATATATATGTAACCGTTAAAAGATAAAACAAAAATATCATACGACAATCAGGAAATAATATATACATATATGTGTGTATGTGTGTGTGTAGAAAGAGAGAGGGAAAAAGGGAGAGTGAAGTCACTCAAGAATTTTTTTTAACCATTACTAAACAAAACTTCCTGTTTATTTTGGTAGTGATACTCTTGTTATTGCATGATTCCTCGAATGTATTTATAAAATAATCTGATAATTAATTTCTAGAAATAACCGTGCAGATATTTATTATAAAGAATAACTTTCTGTGATAAAGCATTTTAAGTGTTATTGAAGGGGAATTTCTCAACTTTTTATTAAAATCTTTTGGAAAATAAAGGAAAAATAATACTTATTAATACAAAATAAAATGTGAAACTGTTCTTAACAAAATTAGAATAAATATTACTTAGCTATTTTAGTTTCCATTTATAAGAACCTGTTTCGACATTATTGTAAATGGATTTTAGTAAAGATTTGTTTAATGTCGTTTACATTATATATTGTTTTGTTAATTACTTTTATAAATGCAGTAATACATCAATTCAAAAGTGCATTAATGGAACTTAGTTAACGTTTACATTAAAATTTTATTTTAAATATAATACTTGAGTTAAAGTGTCTTATGTAAAACATTTTATTTTTTATGTAACTAAGTAATTAGTTAGTCTGTCGTTTTTAAGTGATTTTAACATTATTTTTCTGTAATAAATATTTAATATACAGAATATTAAATAGATTTATTGAATTTTCATTTAAAATATTCGTAACATTTTAGGAAAACATAAGAATGAATTAAAATTAAAAATCTTTCTTTGAACAATATTTGTATAAATATCACCTTTAGTCGTTTACGTTTTACTACTTAAAACCTGTCAATGCCATTATTGTCAATTGATTTTGATAAAATTTTGTTGGTGCCTTGCCATTATCTATATTTTGTTAATTAAACATTAGTTATACAGTTGTATATGCATCAAAAGCATTGTTGAGCAATCTGTTAAAAGTATTGCTAATAAAGTTAAAAGCTTGCTTTCAAAGACATTTCAATAAAAATAGCTATTCAAGTTTGCATAATTAAAAACCTGTTTGTGTCATTAATAACAATTGATTTTGATAAAGGAAACTTTAATGATTTTAATGTATCATACATTATGTAAATTTTAAAATTAAATTTCAGAAATATTAAAGTGCATAAAATTGAATGCTTTGCCTGAAATAAATTAATATAGTTAGAAGGCTCTCATGTTTTAAAGTTACTAAGATAATAATAATAATTTAAGTAAATGTCATTATTATTTTACGTAACTTGATAGCCTGCGGTTTCTAAGTGATTATGTAAGGTTATGTCTTTCTAAAATGGAATTATTTTATCATATACAGAATTTATTGTTGTTTTAACTCAGTAACTAATTTATAAACCATATTAGAAAGGAATTACGATAAAACATTCTACATGTTATTGAGGAGTAATTGAGGTTTTTGAATTTTATGTTAAAAGTTTTCCAAATATTTTTAGGAATTCATAATGATCAAATGAATACGAAAACCATACTTTCAAATACATTTGAAGAAATATTAGTTACCTGTTTATATTTCATTGTTCGAAATTTCCGTTTGCCTTTAATGTAAATTTATTTTAATTGTTTTTAATGTTTTTTTGTTATCGAAACGTCACTAATTAAATATGATCTGTTTAGTTGTTCAGTCTTGGATCAACAGGATATCCCCATTAACTCTTTCATCAATCATACTATAAAATATATACTGGCACCAACCAATTTATAATAACATCTATTAATGTGTTAATTAATATTTCGGGGCCGTCTACATATTCAAAATTGTACTAACTTCGTTTGGACCCATTTTTGACAGTCTGTTTGACTTACTTAGGCTTATTGGAATCCATTTATAAATTTCCTTTAATAGTGACATTACAGTGTTTATAGTGAGATTTTATAGTGATTTTACCGTATTTTTAGGGACATTCTATAGTGAGTTAAAGTGACTTTCTTGGGTTTCTTGCAGGACGGAAAATGAGGCCCTTTTGAATTGGGCAAAATGGTAGATGAGCTAGTTGAATCACTTTTAGTTAAATCTACCCTCTATAATGCTTAAGTCCTTACTACTCTTTGCAATGAATTGTGTTGTTCTTCTTAAGATCTGGGTCAGGGCTCTCTTTGAAATGAGCAGCCCGGAAGGGTACGTGACAGTATAAACTATATGAAAGCGTATTCACGAAGGAAACAAAATTTTAATCAAAAACCCCAGCGATAATGCACGATTGAGTTAAAGTGACAAAACCAACAAAAATGAGTGCACAACATCCAGAAATGTGACAACCACCAGTAACAAAAGTTACAATGTGACATAATAACCAATGAAACTCTCGCAAGAAGACCAAGTTTCAAAATGTGACAACCAGCTCTATCACAAGCTAGAGTTATCAATGATCAAGTTAGAGACAAAAACCCAACGAATGATAATAGACAGAAACAACCCACAAGAGGGTTGGGTCCATAAAAACTGCAAAAAACCCTGACAGAGACAAAAAACAAAACAAAAAGTGAAATCAACCCATAAAAGAGGCGGTAAGCATTACAGCGACAACCCACCATGAACGTGAAAAGCCAACAGACATGGTAAATATGTAAATCTATGTACGGTAATGGCGCCTGGTGCATGTAAAATCCGTCGTGGTTGCTAAGTCCTCCAAGTTCCCTATGAATTATACCTCTGGGGGTGCCTAGTCAGGTGAAGGTCTCGTGACCTGATCAAAGTTCTAAATTACGAGACCAATTCCTTTCTCTTCCTTAATTTTTGCTTTTTTAAAATCTGCCACTTGAACAAACTTAAGTATATACCTCGAACCGGTAAACAAAGAGAACTATAGCAGACCACCAGAGAGCACTGCAACGATGCCAACAAGGCTATTGTTAAGTGGATCATAGCCATGCTGTGATCAGGCGAATACCGCGCCTCAGGTATCATGCCGCGCCCAGGTACTAACTCGTCAAGATAGTCACTCATGCCGGGCAGGTAGGGGCCTGGTTAGCGGTATTAAAAAAAACGATATGATTTTCCGGGATACTTTGATCCACGGAGTATAGGGTCAAAATGGGGCGTTATTATTAGAAAATACAAAGTTGGTACAGTTTTTTAAAAATAGTTGGTTTTTAAGAGCCTACACATAGTCATACCCAGAAACATGCAAGGTAATGGTAATCCCATGATAGCGTACTTTTCAAATTTCTCGCTGGTATTTTAATATGTTTAAATGTTTTACCTATTTTTCTTTTGCCGATCTCTAAACGTGCTAGTTTTTACTTTTTCGACTTTGGTTTCAGTTTTTTTAAATGAGGCTTCTTTCACTTTCGGAACCAAGTGAAAATAACTGTATAAAGAGAATTAGCATCTAAAATTGATAAAGTAAAAAATAGCCGGGTTAGATATTGACTTCAGCTTTCCTAAAAAATATTTAAAAATATTAAAATCCAAACGAGAAATTACTAAAGAACACTCCCATAAGCGTGTGCGCACAGATTAACATTAGTGTGACAGTTTCTTCGCGTGACTAGTATAGGCTCTTAAACATTTATCGGTGTATAATACTTAATAGTAGACATTATTACTAATTGATTGGTACCAGTAGAATTTTTATGATGATTTATAACAGATTTAGTGGAAGATCCTTTTTCACAACTGTTGATATGTGTCTTACGCTTCAAATAAAATTTAAAACTTATCTACGATCAATTGAATTTCTAAATATTCAACTATGATTTTTCTAACGAATGATAAATGAATAGTTATTAATGAAATTAAAAGTTTTCTTTCTTCCAAGAAATTTTAAGACGTATAAGTAAATACATATCGCATTTTTATTTTCATTATTGAAAACTTGTTTTTATTTAAGTCAGTTTTAAGCTGCGTAGTCTCAAATTGTTTAGATAAAGATTTATTTATTGTATTAATTTGTGTATTTTTGATAATTAAATTCCATAAATATATGTTCATAACAATCAAGAAAAGAAAAAATATATGTATAAGTATATGAAAAGATAAAAAGTCCTTCCGGCCTATACCGGGAGGAAAAGGTAGCTTTCTTATATCTTCGTTTTAAAATTATAGCTAATGTTACACGAAAACAGCAAGTTAACATGCAAAGAAACGTTTACAAAAGATTCGTTAATACTGAATTTGAATAAGAAATTCGCCAAATTATTGAGCAATAGCCAAATTAGCTTCATTTATGAAGACTTATTTTGGTCGCCAAATTTAAATTATTACAACAGTGAAATTTTTTGTAATGTGCTTTCTTGTTTCAAAATGTCAGCCACCCTAGAATTTCAAACTGCTCTATCTCAGCCATTTTTTAAGATAGAGGTAAACCAAAAAATGCTCTGGAATCCTCGTATCAAGGCCTAACACTTAATTAAAAAATAAATTTGAATTTTTAATTTTTATGTATATTTATTTTAGTTTTAAATTTTTAAGTGGCCGCTATCTTGAAACAAAATGGCGGACCAAGCTTTCCAACGAACTCGGTCGAGACATCGGTAAGCTTAATACACACAATTAGTTTCATCAAATTTGATTTATAAATACGAGCGTTATCGTATGACATAGGTCAGATATATATATATATATATATATATATATATGGATATATATATATATATATAAATCAACATTTGAACGGAGGGTGGTTTTGGGGTCTGGGGGTCATGATCGGTGAAAATATTTCGAAATTTTCCGAAACTGCTTTCCTCCGAACGGCTGCAATAGGTAGCTTTATACTTTTTTGTATTGAAAGCTACCTAATAATAATCACATTATTTGTTTCAAAGAAATTTAAATGAACATCACTTTACGTTTCAACACTTAACCCCTTGGGGACGAGCGACACGTATACGTGCCGTATAAGATGCTCAGAATTCTCGATTATTCCAACCAGTTATTTTTTATTGTAAGCTTTGCCTCATTTAATTATAGCATTTCTGCGATTCAAATAGGCGAAAATTTCTGTTTTGAAAAACCGGTGGTAAAATATTAAAAATTCTGTAAAGGACGCTCGTCGCGAAGGAGTTAATACTCGAATTTATCCTTATCCTTTAATGATTTTGATAAACTTTGTTTCATGCCTTACACTGAAAAATAAATTGTAAATTTCCAGGGATTTATTGTGTAAATTCTAAAAGAAATCTCACTTTTTCCAAACTAAACTATCAAATCCCGAAAACTAAAATCCCGAATGTGTGTAATTTTGAATACTGGTTAATTATGTATACTTATATTACACATATTTGTACACTTTTACGAACAAAATGCGGTTACAAATAATGTAATACAATCACTTGCTAATGTTAAATTAAAGTGTAATTACTGCTTAAAGGGATAAAAACATAACACAAAAGTCTTAAAAATAACGTTTAATATACAGATGACATATGTTTCATGAGCTCTAACGGCGACTTCTTCAAGATCAAAAGGATAAATAAACTATTTTTACAAAGTTTTTGAAATTTGTAAACACAAATCATGAGATCACATGTATAATGTATGAAGGTGCTTCAGTTGGTGAGACTGGAAACGTGAAAATTATTATTTTATTTTATTTCATTTCATATTACATCATGATATAAGAAAATTCAAATTCAAAATTTCGCGATCAGGACGTAGTCTTCGAAAATTTGGCACGCGATGATTTAAGAAATGTGCCCAGTTAAACCGATGACATTGAGCTCACAGACTATTCACACTAATTGTATATTAGACTCTTATTTCAAAGAATAATGCCCCTGGAAAAATAAAGAAATCGACAATAAATTAAGGAAGGGAATAGCTCCCTCGTTTCCCCCTTTATACATAACCAATGAACCCCTAAAACTAATCAGAAAAGTGCCTTATCACAATGAACTTATATGCAAAATTTGAAGCAAATCGGATAATTCTGCATAAAAAACCCATTTATCTAAATTAAGGAGGATTTAGCCTCCCGTTCCCCTCTTTGTACTTAACCAATGAAACCCAAAACGAATCAGGGAAGCGCCTTATCACAATGAATCTATAAAAAAATTTGAAGCAAAATGAATATTTTTATCAAGAGTTATCGCGTTATGTACATACATATATACGTACATACAGAACCGGCGGGCACATTAGCTCTCAAGTTTTGATAGCCTCTGAGCTCAAAGCAATAAAATAATAAGTTTCATGCTTCTAGTTTGACCAATTTAAGCACCTACTTACATTATACATGTGGTCTCGTGATTTGTGCTTATCATTTTCAAAAACTTTGCGAAAATAGTTTATTTATAATTTTGATCTTGAAGAAGTCGCCGTTAGAGCTCATGAAACATGTGTCATCTTTATATTAAAAGATTATTTTTAAGTATTTTGTGTTATGTTTTTATCACTTTAAACAGCAGTAAATACACTTTAATTTAAAATCCGTTTATTTATGCACTTTACCTGAAATCTCTGCTGTCAGGCTTTTCTCGTAAGTTTACTTGTATATTTTTAAGAAAGTCAGATTATTTATATTGCGTTCACTAAATACAATAAAGGAACGCGTGTATACAAAATCCATTGCTAGAAATAGATTAATGTAGCCAGTAAGATTTTACATTATAAGTTTATGAAATAAGTAAACGAGCATTAATATTATTATTTCAAGAACTAGTTAGCCTGCGGTTTCTAAATGATCACCTACGATAATACGTCTTTCAAAATTATATTCCGATTTCATATACGGGATTAACATTAGTTTCAAAATATTCAATTAAAACTTTTGAGAACATTTGGAAGAAAACAACTTTCTCGACATTAATACTTTCAAATGCAGTTGAATAAATACTACTTAGCTGTTTACATTTTATTGCTCTATAAACGTGCTTTCATCATTATCATTGGGTGGTTTCGATAATGTTTGTTTAATGCCATACTAATATGTATGTTTCTTTAATTAAATTCTCACAAATACACTGAGACATTCATTGCTGAAAGTAAAATAATATAGCCAATGCAATTTCAGGCATTAAATAATTAAATTAAGTAAATTGAAATGTTATACACGCACTGCAGTTTTCTAAGTTATTATTTAAGATAATATATCTAATAATTTAAAACATATATTTATTTACTTAAAAGGTGATAGAATATTTAAAAACACGTGTAAAGATGTTAGATTTACATAATATGCCTCGAGATCTTTCGAGACACACACGCGCCCATTTTCAAGTAAAAGGAAGAAGATTATAACTGGAAGACATAACATACGCAGAAAAACAAAAACAAAGCAAAACAAATGAAAGTACTATATGAAGAAAAATTCCACGATCAGAATGTGAAAATATTACAAGAAGAAAAATGAAACGTATATTGCGAAACACATTATCAATATTCCACAATATAAGTAAATCGCATATACAGGGTGATCAGAAAATGAGTATACATTTGAAAAATTAATAATTCACGGAATAATGTAGGTAGAGAGGTAAAAATTGACACACATGCTTGGAATGACATGGGGTTTTTATTGTATCCACAAAAAAGTTCATAAAATGGCCGACAGATGGCTCTTCGTGTGATAAGAAAAGCAATAATTAGCATAACAAATTATGACAAAGCAAAGACGATGTTCTTCAGAACGAATGCTCAACATGTCCACCGTCATCCCGCAACAGTGCCGTAGCCGAGGGTCAATGTTCTGCACAGCACTGTGCAGCATATCTGTAGTTATGGTGAGAAATTGGCGTTGGATGTTGTCTTTTAGCATGTGCAATAAAACCCCATGTCATTCCAAGCATGTGTGTCAATTTTTACTTCTGTACCTACATTATTCCGTGAATTATTAATTTTTCAAATGTATACTCATTTTCTAATCACCATGTATATTGGGTGTCCATCGGTACTCTTTACGAAACCGAGGTCCTCTGGCACTGTATTCGAATATCTTGTTGAACACATACAGGACATTCAATGATGACTGTTGTCTGTAGTACCTCCGTGAATAATGTTTGTGTTTTCATGCAAAATACAATTGCATTTAATTGTTATCTAATGTTCATATCCAAAAATCACTAAGTGTTTGATTTTGAAAAGGGACCATTCTCATATCTAAAGGAGCATATTTAATAAAGATGAAGGTTGGATGGGTGAGCTATCAGACTATCAGACTAACAAACTGAATTCAGATTCACTTTTTAAGTATTTTAATAAAACAAACAATGTTTTAATACTAATGAGATTTACACGAAACAGTTTTAAAAACGGGTCCTTTTAAGTAAATAAATTTCAACATCGGTGTATCCTTTCTAAAGTTATAGGTAAACGTACAATAAAATTGCACACATACATTTATTATATCCCCTTTCTTTGGTGTCGGTTAATAAATAGCGCTAAATGAATAACGTAAATGTCCATCTCACAAAATAAATAAATTCGTCTAAGTTTAAAATAAAAATCTTATGATCAATTATGTTTAACAATTTGTTTATCATTTATGGGAGCTACTCTGAGATAATCCCATTTCGAACTAGGTAGTAGAACTTAAGTTATCTCAATTGAAGATAATAACTTGCATCATGTCGAATTAGCAGCTTTGTCCAATGATTATATTTTAACGGCGCTAACTCTCAGATACGTTTTAATCTCCTGTTTATTAGGTAATTCAAAGATAAATTAGACAATTCAAAGCATTGCAGTATTGGATAAACTGTACTGAAATAAATTTATTTAAAAAATATAAGAAACAAAAACTAGTAATCTGATATTATTGAAATTTCCTCTAATGTCAAAATTTTCAAATTTGGAAGAATATGTTATTCAGCTAATCCCATTTGTAATTGGGAAGTAGATCACAAGGAATCAAGATAGTAGACAATCGCATTATAAAACATTAATTGCATAGTACAGGGATGATATTTTAGTGGCATTGAATTCCCAATTGCTGCTAATCTCTTGTTTTCAGTTGAACTTAAGGAGTCTCATATTGTAAGAATATTTAGCGCTTGTGAAAAATCTGTTTCCTTCGACTGATCATAAGTTTGAAAATATTTATAGTTTTTGTTTATAGAAATTTTAAACATATTCAAGGCCAGTTTAATTCCTAGAAAATTGTAAAATAATCTCTTTTAATAGATTAAAATTAAACAAGAACGAAAAATCATGCGTCAAGCATAGATTATGTGACACTTTACAACACTACCAAAATATTTATACAAATCTTTACCGTTTAATAAGGTCAAACATGATATCCACGTTAACAAGATCAAACCGGGCGGGGAGACCTAACTTCCGGCTTAATATCTAAGTTAAGAATTTGGAAAACGCATAACAAATTTAAAAGTCGGATATCAGGAATTAACAACAATATTCGGAAAAATATCCGAATTATTTTGTGCACCCCTGTATATCATCTATATATTTGCGTATATACTACATAGAATGCTAATTTTTAGGTCAGTTAGGAAACGTGTAGCACAGTTTAAAATTCCCCTTCTGGAATTTCCGTCAATAAACGGAAATGTACTCGAGAACATTTGTGCTGCCCTGTATATGATGTATGGAAAATATAAACACCAAGTAATAGACAAAAAATGACTTAAATTTAAAAACGCGTTCAGCAACTGAAAACGCGCTTCTAGCAATTATTGTTAGCAGACAGTACCGAATTATTTTGTGTGTCCCTGTAAATAAAAGATGACTGCTATACACACAATATTCTATAGTAAGCCTCTTGTAATGCACCTTAGGGATATATGTCGATTTTTGTGTTTGAAATAGTGAAATATTATTAAAATAAACCGCAAACAATTTTTCTCCATAGACCGTAATATAATGGAATTCTTTTAAGTGTCCCTACAAAGTAACTATAAGTGCTATGCACATCCTATTCTATAGTAAGCATCTTGTAGTATACGTGAGTGCTATATATCCATTTCAATATGTTTGAAATTGTGTAACATCATTAAAATAAACCGCAAATGATTTTTCCCTATAGACCGTTATGTAACGGAATTATTTTGAGTCTCTCTGTAAAAAATCTATAGGTGCTACAAACATCATTTTAAATACAAAACATGCCACAGTAAACCTCAATAACATATATCAATTGCATGACAATCGGAACATATTTACGCAAGTTAGAACACAAATAGACAGACAGACAGAGAGACAAACCGAATTCATAACCACTTTTCAACTATGTTTGAAAGTGTTTAAAAAAATTAGCCCAACATATGAACAAAAATTAAAAGAAAATTGAATGTTGAAGCACACTCGGTAAGATAACTTTATGTAGAATGCAAGTATTAATATAAAACTTTTATTAAAATGAAAATAAATTAAAAAAGTAACAATACATTAAAAATATAATAAATGAGTCATTCAAAATAATTTAAGCAATTAATTATCAATTTCCTTACACAAAAAGCTTGTTTTATTTGTAAGCTGTATGTTCAGCACTTGTTACTTTCAGGGTTGCCAGTTTGGTCTTTTTTTTATTCCGAAATTTCGCATTCATACCAGAAATTTCCTATAATGCTTTTTTCTTCATTTAATGACAGACATTTCGTGATTTTTTAAAGTAAAAATTCTTTTTTCAGAATTTCCGGTACGAATTCGAAATTTCTGAATTAAAAAAAGGCCAAACTGGCAACACTGGTTACTTTACGTAAACACGAAACGTCTGTCATTAAATAAAGCAAAGACTCTATTCACAATTTATGGTATGAATTCAGAATTTCTGAATAAAAAATAAATTCCTAAAATGCACACTAATGATGCAAATGGGATAATTATATTTCTAATTAAGTGATCGAGTACTGGAATTATAATTGTAGCCAATCCCTTGTGTCATGTCGGATTAATTGCATAGTTCAATCATGATCAATATAATTAGCTGTGTTGAATTCTCATTTCCCACTAATCTCTCGTATTTAGCATAACATAAATAATTGATGAAACATGGTAAATATAATTCTTCTATCTCAGTATAATTAACCAAGCTCTATAAAACGTATAATGACAGTAAATAATCATTATATATAATTCATTATGCGTGAAATAAATTTATAGTACACTGCAAAAAAAATTGTTGATGTTACTGTATAATACTGTTATCCCAGCTGCCAGTATTATACCGTAAAATTAACAGTAATAAACAGCCAAATAAGTAGTAATACGCTACGGCGCTTATTTTACTGTTTATTACTGTTAATTTTACGGTATAATATTGGCAGTTGGGTTGCCAGAATTATACCATAAATAAAGGTTTTTTTTTTTTTTTTTTTTTTTTTTTTTTTTTTTTTTTGTGCTGTGTAGGGATAATATAAGAAACTAAAACTAGGATTCTGGTATTAATAAAATTATTCGCTATCTCTGAAAATATTTTCGAAAATAATCGAACGCAATCGTATCGGAATAAAATACATCATATATTTCTATTGAAGCTAAAATCTTTGATTTTTAAATTTTGTTTTATTCTTTAAAATGGTTACTTGCATTTATAAACTATTTTAGTTTATTCTAAGTTTTAAACTATTTTACTCGTATTTTATTTACTCAAATACTTCCTTTACAGAACAACCAGAGTTGAAAAATTAATTAACACTTAAATGTCTAACTCTTTCGAATCTACACTTAAACATATGGAAGTTATTCATAATTTTTGAATTTTCGTCCTTTAGTCTCTGATTTTTAGTTTTTCCAGTTTACTCCTTCCATTATAAATTTTTAATTAGTTAAACCTGCATTAGTTATTCATACAATGGTTCATGTGCGTAGCTGAGAATAGGTGAAACCAGTTGTCGTAATTACGAGATTTTACATTTATAACAATAAAACATGCATTTTAAGCAATATACTTTGTACAATTATGCAAACACGTTTTGGAATAGATGTAAAGATTACATTTTACAAATGACACAGATGAAACATCGGGCATAAGCGATATTCTAGAAATGTTGCATAATTGTATGTGTGGACTTGTGTTGATATCACACGAGTTAAACATATTTGTCTAATACGTGAGAATAGAGTTGCTAAGATAGCACGGATGAGTGATATTTATCATTCTGATTTAACATATCATGATCATGTGATTATCCGGTGCGGATGAATGAAAACAGCCCGATTGTAACTTAACACTTTTGGTGGCAAAGGACTTCGGACAATAAACTGGTGAAATGATTTAAAAACACAAGGGTTTACGGATATTCATTTGAAAGTAATAAAAATATTTTCTTCGTTTATATTATAAAAGTAAAATTTTATTCAAAAAATCTGGTGCCAGTATGGCATTTATGGATTAAAATGAGATTGGACATGCAATATACAACCGATATTCAAGGGGTTAAACAGAATGTTAAATGTCAGAAGATACTACTTTAAATTACAATTTAAAACTCCCAATATATATATTTTTCATATAATAGATAAGTTTATCTTAAATGTATTTTTCCCCTCATCTGCCTTTGATCAGTTTATTTCTTATAATATTTTCTTAGAAACTTTATTTTCAGTTATAGATGTCGTATTATATCTCAATATGTCAAACATATTAGTATCACATGCTCCTAATCTTGCAATTTAAAGACGGGAGAAAGAAAAAAGTGATAAATAATGTAAAATAAAAAATAAGAAAACAAATAACTTAATAATATTTAGCCTTCGCCTTAAAACATAAAATCTTAAATCTCTAACATATCCAAGATAATGTTTTAAGACTGAGACTAAATATTTTTACGGTACTTGTTTTCTAAATTTCTTCGTTTTACTTTCGTTTATATGCCACAATTATTCATAAAACTTCTGGCAACGTTTTAAATTATCGTCTGATGCAAATTTGGATATTTAAATTTTACTTTAGTGTAGGCTGAAACTAACCATTAATATTACGGTTTATATTTTCTCACTTTCTTTATTTTATTTGTTATAACACTGTAAATATCATTTTCTGTTAATTGCCAGTACAATTTCCGTATTTTTATTTATTTTTTATTATCAAATGGACGGTACGAAAATATTCGGGTTTTTTTTCTATATTTTACACTCTATTAAAGAATTTCCGTACTTTGTCAGTACAATTTTTTTTTAAGGATTGTTCCTTATTGCAGTGTTATAATAAAAGTAAATCTTGTATCTTTAGAGAAAAAGAAAATTTTGCATTATCTGTCGAGGATACTCTGAAATACATGTTCACAATACCGTTTGACGCATTCAAGAAATCAATTTCAAAGAAAAAAAATATATACATAAAAATACGCAAAAGTATTGCAATCAAACGGAATTTTTTTTTACAAAGTACACATAGGTCACAATTAATCGGAAACTTTTGGCAATGTTTTAAATTATCGTCTGATGCTAATTTGGATATTTAAACTTTACACTGACAAGGGAACCACTTTTGGTGCAGCTCGCACCTAGCATCCTCACTTGGTGCATTTTATAGCTCTATACGTAGAAGTTAGAGAACCGATAAAAGTTTTCTGTTAAAATCATATTTATATATTTTTTTATACTTTTAATTCTTTATTATTGGATGTTTAATTGTTAATTTCACGCCTAAAGTGAGTTAACTCGCCATATATGGTGCTACGAATCCATCACACACAACAGATGACTATACATGCATTCTATATTCGGCTAAGGTTTGCTGGGAAAAGTCTACGGTAACAAATTCAGCCAAATTTTTCCACGTCAAAAATGTAAATATAATGTTGTAATTTTTCAAAATCAAATTCGTAGGTTATTGAAGGAATTAATTTTTTTCAATATTTTATACTTATTATTAACTAACTTGTATTTTAACTGCTTTAAAAAAAAAACAAAAAAAAACTTCTATTTTAATAATCCGATAAGTGGGGTCGAAAATTTAATTTTCAGAAAGTTATGCTACTGTAAAATTAAAAAAATATGATTTTAACAGAAAAATTTTATCGATTCTCAAACTTCGTAAAGTAAGACTTTAAAAACACCAGGTCTCAATGCTGGGTGCGAACTGCACCAAAAGTGGTTCCCTCTTGAGTATAGAATAGAACACGAGTAAAATAAATCCGATGATATGTCAATTATTTTTTTTTTTTTAGAAAAAGACAAAATGAAGACTAGCATGCTGAGGATATCCGTGTTTCTGATATCGGATGTCGCAGACTAGCGAATGTTGCAAAAATTTGACAAAAATCCATAAATAAGCGTTACATTCGTCTCGCTCCCAACTGTGCATTATTGTCGACTGATGTTCTTAGCTATTACGAAATTGTTTCAATTTGTTGATGCTTATGGTCGTAGCACATGGAAGACATTCACTCAACATTTAACCCAACACAACATTATATGGTAAACAGAAGTTGTTTGACCTTGTTGGAGGCGACCATATTTTGGCTTATCCAACACGACCGTTTTGAGATATGAAATAATGTTCATTCTACCAACACTGTTGACAGAACCAATCAGAACAAAGCTGAAAAAAAATATGTGGAGTTATCCGGAAACCTTACCCATTTAACACATGATAGAAAACACTACAAATCCTGTTCGCTGAGTTTCTGCAATTTTCGTTAAAGGCTGAGGGAACATACTTTTTAAAACATATGTTGTTTATTATTCTTCCGCCAGATATGGCTTTTATACTGTTGCTGAATATTTCGAAAATTAACGATCTTCACTGCTATGCTAAAAAAAAATAATGATTATTTTTGTATTTTATATTGTTTTGCATGTATTGTGTTTTACGTGTCATATTATATTAGATTTGAATATTTATTATTTTAGATCTACTGTATCAGATGTTATGCAACGAAAGTGTTCTTTACAAAATTAAACTAGTCGTTGGGGGCCACCGTAATACTTACCCATCATGGATATGCATAATGTAAAATATTAAAATAAAAATGTGTAAATTACGTATAAAGTGCATTGCAATTCAAATAAAATCGTGGCTTGATGACGTCACAAACCTTAAAGGCTCGATTACTGAATTGCTTGAAAGAAACATCCTTATAACTTTATAACTCCAAAAATAATAATCCTATTAACTAGCGGTTTATTGCATCTGATTAACCGTCAAATTTCCAATTAAAATATATCTTTGAAGTCAAATTTGGATGAAATACAGGGTCATGAAAAATCGAAGAGTGTGGAAAATAGGATTCCAAATATCTCGGCAACTAATCATCCGATCGACTTCATGCTTTATGCAAAATTTATGTTTTTTTATTGTTTTTTATATTCATTTCTTAAAATAAACAATTTCGAAAATTTTTATATACCTTTCATCAGAACGAATATTTCGAGAGTCCGAAAAAAATAGTTCCGGTTAATCGAGGTTATTGAAATGAAATAGGCTTCTTCCCATTATTACATACTAAGTACATACAAAATTGCAAGTCTCTATCTCAATTTTTTCGGGAGATAGAGCGTTTACAGACACACAGACACACACACAGACACACACACAGACACACACAGAGACACACAGACGGACGGCAAAATTTTTTTTCTAAAAATATGTTTTTCGGAATCTCCAATGTCTGAAACGTGTAAATCCGTCAAAAATTTTTTTTCGATTTTCAAAACGATTACAAGACTTACCCTATACTACGTATGATGGGTAAGTAAAAGGAGAGGATGCAAGTCAACATCACCAAGAGGAACAAAATGTTCAGTTTTTAGTCTTGTTATAAATAAAAACTTCGCAGAAGAGAAAATAAAAATAAATTAGGATTAAGTGTACATACAACAATACAATAACCAGAGCGCACAGTTGGAGGCGACCATATTTTGGCTTATCCATCACAACCGTTGTGAGATCTGAAATATTGTTCTTCTACCAACACTGTTGATTCATCTCCGACAGAACAAATTAGAACAAAGCTAGGAAAAATATGCAGACTTATCCGGAAACCCTACCCATTTAAAACATGATAGACAACACTACAAAAATTGTTCGCTCAGCCTCCGCAATTTTCGAAAAAAGCTGTTTTTGCTGAACATATTTTGTAGAATATTCGTTCTCTATTATTCTTCCGTTTGGTATGGCGTCACTGAATATTTTGAAAATTAACGATCTTCACTGTTATGTTAAAAATAACTATCGGATATTTTTGAGTTTTATGTTCGTGTTTATATATGTAGTGTGTTTAATGCGTCATTAAATTTCGATATCAATTATTTTAGATTAATGTATTAAATTTTACGCAAGGAAAATATTCTTTACAAAGGAAAAACACCCTCAAGAGGTACAAAATGTCCGATTTTCAGCCTTGTTATAAATAAAAACTTCTTAGAAGAGAAAATAAAATAAGGTTATAATTACGTGTGCATAGAAGAACAATTGTCAGAGCGCTTTCGAGAAATAAATATGCAAAATATGCAAAATGCAAAAAGATACACAAGCTACTAAATTTCCATGTAACACAGCATCAAGAGTAAGACAAAAATAATAAAAAAAAAGACGAGAAATGGCACGGGATTTTTTTTTTGTTACATCGTTGAAATAGAATGCAGTATTAAAACCTTCTCATCGCCGTGAACTGATATATCCGTTTACTATGCTGTAGGTTCCATTGCATATTAGCATTATTTATATTAATATAATTCTAGTAATATAATGTAGTTTTAAAACATTAAATAATGTTTAGTAATCTCAAGGATTATATTCATATACGTAATTAAGTTTTTTATATCATGTTTCAAATATAATGTTTCTTTTTTTTAGCATTTTAAATAAACTACAGAGAGAAAACAACGTTGCAATTTTGCCCTTTTGTCGGCGGTCAAAGTATTAAATCATGATATTTGGGAAAAATACCATGAATACCTTACTGAGCGTCCTTTTAGTGGAGGATCAAAGATGGTTTGAGAAATATCTCACTTGCACCTACAAGCATATTATGTATTTAAAGTTCTAGGAAGAATATGTGAATCAAAATTTGCTGAAAATTTATTAAAACCTATTTGGGAACATTACATATTGATTGATACACATAGAATTGGTCAACCGGATAACGCTTTCGTGCTTATATTTTCATAATGTAAATTTTGGTTAGAAAATATTATTTTATTTTGACTAGTCTGTAATGAGTACGGATTTAGATCCAATTAAAAATACCTGCGAGTCGTTTCTGTTACTCCAGCGGCTAGTACTATTATACATGTAACGAGGGATCAACAAATATCCTGATTGTGACCAACTGAGAAATACCATCGCTAACGCTACATTTAATTTGGATATAAGCCTTATAAATGTACTGTTTTTACTGAAGAAATACGAAGTATTCAAGATTATTCAAAGTGTCATTTAATAATAGCGGCTTATTAAACAAAACATTAGACAAACCCTCTAATGTATATTATAACATGAAGTATTAAATTATTAATATATAATTTAATGGTTTATATGTGAAGTAAAATCTAACACCGTGATAATTTTTCATCGCAGTATAATTTGATATAAATTGTAATAAAACTTCTATATGTAAGTTTTTTATTGCAAATTAGTACATTAATTCTCATTGATTATAAAACTTTGTTTTTTGTTTTTGAATTTTAATTATTTCTCATTTTATTTAAGGAGAAAATGACGTGATAATTTTTAAATTTCATAATATTCATAATAACATTAATAAATATATGCAGCATGTACTGCGCATTATAAGAATTATTTAATAGTAATTTCATATAATTGAATAATAAAAGTGGCAAAACATGATTTCTAAATTTGACTGGTTCACAAAAGCTATCGTATAAACAAACATCTTTTCCAGTTGTTGCGACAAGAGCATCTGCATTCAGCTCTATAATATAAATGCGTGTAGTACTGAGATTGTGTTTGGATTTCAATAGGATTACCAAGAATTCTCGAATACAGCATGGAGGTAAAATTTTAGCCTGTATTTGCATTTTAACTTGAATACAGAAGTTTCCCAAATTTAGAGTACACATGGATATTTCTAAATATTCTAGAATGTTTAGAGTTATAGAACAAGACCACATAAGAAGTACAATGTTTCCATTCTCGTAAAGGTTTTCTCTTCATTCCATCACATAAAATTATTCGGCTTCTCAAAATAATTATCGTTTTGAATATCAGATCTGTTTAAATTAACAACAGCTGATAGAAGATATATAGAAAATTAATTTATGTAGAATATTTAGAGATAGAGAGAAGATTGTCGTAAATGTATATGAAAGGATCGGGGTAAGAGAGTGTCAAGCCACATTTTTGAACTTCTGAAATATTTCAATTTGAAAATTGAATCAAATACTCAAATCAAGATATATAACCTAAAGTTTTTTCGCCAACAACGAATATCCTGCCTATATGTCTTAGTGACATTTGAGATATTCTGAGTAACAATATGGCATTACTTTAATGATATTACTATTACGTTTTTTGGAAATTAACTATCTTCATTGGGGGCATAAATATCTAGGGCAAAAACGAAACCTGTCACATATGCTGCCACCAAGTGACATTAGAAACAAGTTATATGTTGGATATTATAATTTACAATATTAAGCAACAGATTACAGTGTTAGATTTATTTCACGAAAAATGTGGCTTTGCACTTTCTTTCCCCGACCCTCTCAAATATGTAGAAAATATTGTTTTGTGTTCTAAAGGTCTCAGTGACACATAACCATTTCATTACGTTTCAAATACCGCAACATTATTAAAATGCACTGAAAACTATTTTTCCCAATTGACCGTGAAGTAACGGAATACTGTCTCTGAAAAGTTACCGTAAATGGTTACCACTTCATTTTGAATACCGAACATACCATGATAAATCTTAATAACAAATATCTAATACATGGTAATCCGAGTATATTTAATTGAGTTAGAGCACGGACAGACGAGAAACAGACAGACAAACCGAATTCATAAACAATTTTCAACTATGTTGGAAAGTGTTAAAAAGCGCCGCTCTTTATTGAAGATCTTTGGTACGTTGACTGCTTGTTTATGTTTACAATTATACATCAGTAAATATGACAGAGCATAAAATGTTTCAACGAATGCAATATAAATATTCTTAAAGTGTACCAAAATATACAATAATTTATGGTGCAAAATGTTCTTATTTTATAATGACTAATAAAAACCTTTCTATGTAAAAAATATAAATGTGGAAATAAGGATTTAAAACACGCCCTCAGTTAATGAGCTAACTATGTAGGACAGTGTTAAAAAGTGTCTCTCTCTATTGAAGATTTGGTACATTGATTGTTTGTTTACGTTTACGATTATCAATCAGTAAATACGACAGAACATAAAATGTTTCAATGAATGCAACATAAAATTTCTTAAAGTGTACCAAAATATGAAAGCCTTTATAGTGTTAAATAGTCTTTTATTTTTTAATGAATGATAAAATATGTAAAAACTATAAAAGTGGAAATAAGGATTCGAAACACACCCTCAGTTAATGATATTTAGTAAAAAAGACACGAGTATATTCGTGATCGGTCAACAAAGTATTAAAATAATTCTCCATTTAGCAATTTCAAATGCAAAACAGTTTGTAATTAAGCTGCTTTCAGTTGCTCAGTTCATACCTGCAAACGTGCAGTGCAGAATGACTTTATTTAAGTAATTCAGGTTCCAGAGAGAAACGCTCAATTAAACAGGCAAGACAAATTACCTGCTTGACAAACTAAGCACATAAATGGAAGTACATTTTGAAAGCATTTTTAAAATGTACATTAATATAATCTTATGATAAACTTATATAGAGGGATCAGCGATAAAGAATAACATTAAACTTTATTTCTAAGTTGAAATTTTAAATTATAATACCTATTTTTTTTTCTTCGGTGAGAAATGTATAATTATTTTACACTATTCTCACTCAGTGTTCAATACTTTCAGATTAATATCATTTTTTCTCTTTTTAACACATTCCAATATAGATGAAAAGTGTTTATTAATTCGGTTTGTCTGTCCGGCCATCTCTCTGTCTGCGTGTCTGTTCAGTGGCGTAGCGAAAGCGGGGGCTTGACCACTTTACTACCAGTATTTTTATATACTACATTTGGTGTTATTTTAATCATAACGTTCATAGATTAAATAAGACCAAATGTATTATATAATTATACTGGGAGTAAAGTGATCGAGCCTCCCCCCCCCTTACGCAATGCCACTGTGTCTGTCCGTCTGTCCGTGCTCTAACTAACTCACGTAAATATACTCAGATTGCCGTGCAATTGATATATGTTATTGATATATGTAATGACCAGTTCGGTACTGAAAACGAAGTATGTAGCACTTACACTTCGTTTACAGGGGCACTCAAAAGAATGCCGTTACATTGTGGTCTATGGGGCAAAATCATCTGCAGTGATTTTTAATGATGTTACACTATTTCAAATATATTGAAATTTATATACATCATTGGAGTGCACTACAAGATGAATTTTCAAGATGAATGATTTTATTGAATATGATACATGTAGCGCTTATAATTAATTTACAGGGAAACTCCAAAGAATTGCCTTATACAATGGTCTATGGGGAAAATGCATTTTAATCATGCCACACTATTACAAACACAAATGAAATTGATATCAATTTTTCAGGTGCTCTAAGACATGCTTTCTGCTGAATATGGAGTATAAAGCATTTATCATGCATTTATACGGCCACACAAAAGTATTCGTTTACATAATGATATACGAAGAAAACTGTTTGCAGCGTATTTAATTATACGTAACGCTATTTCAAATATAATGAAACTGATATACATTACTACAAAATACCTGTTGTATAATATCATGTGCATAGCATTTATCGTTATTTACAGGGACACACAAAAAATTTTGGATACAGTACTATATCCGAAATATCGTCTATAAGCGATAATTGCTGGAAGTGCGCTTTCAGTTAGGTATGTGTTTAACGAAATTTTTGCATACTATGTGGTAAGTTTAAATGCTACATATCATATACATGGCTACACAAAAGAATTCTTAATCATTACTGTGTAATAGCATAAATTGCTTAAAAGGGTTTTTTAATCGAATTATGCATTTTGAACGTGAAATATATTTAGTATACTAAGAGATGTTTGTTGAATATAAATATATAATCATATACAGGGCCAAGCAAAGAACTAGATACATGACCCACTTATGTATGATAATTTCTGGAAGTGTGATTTAAGTAATTTGCAGCGTGTTTTTGCCTGAATTAAACTTTAGCTTAATATGTGGCGTGTATAAAAATCTTAAAGTAATATGCAGGGCTGTACAAAAACATTCAAATAGGTTTCTGTCTATTGGTAGAAACTGCTGACGGTGAATTTTCAATGGTGATACAATGATTTCAAATTAAATGCACAATGTATTTTTATACATATACCACATGTTATAAATATAAACGTAAAAAAAGAAACAAAATTGCATAGTTAAATTCGTTTTAAGCAGTCCCATAAAGTCGATATATAATATCAAAATTTCAATATTTCAGATCAAATTTGCAGACTTTTGAAAAAAATAATGAAATTTAGAATGATAAAATTTTAAATGATAAATTCCTTCTAAAGAAAAATGTAAAATATTTAATCATATTTTTTCTATTAAGCTGAAGTTTTTCATTTAAGATATCTCCATATAGTACGTACAATGATCTAGACGCTCCATAATTCGGAATGTAATTCACAGTAAGTATGGTGTCACTGGCTTAAGAATTACTGAATTGCTAGAAATCTATTTACTCATTAACATATAAAAACTTTCAAAAGGTGTTTCATTTCTAGCCGAAACCGAATGTTTATTCATAACTTTAACAATAATACAGATACTGAAACAATATTTTCAACACACTTACATTGCATCCAACGGAATGTGATATTTTTCCAAGAATTGCTGGAATTTGTTAGGATCCGCGTCCAAACACCATTGATCTAGATTATCCGTAATTCAGACTGTATTCCACAATATGTATGGTGTCGTTGGTTTAGGTTTGGTGAATTGTTGGAAATCCGTATAATCATTAACATATATAAAACCTCTAAAATATTGAATTGGTAACTTAGAAATTATTTTCTGAGGCATTTTAATTTATTTTCCTATTGTTTAAAAAATATTTACATATTCATTGTTGAATAAAAAAATTTCTTCGTTTGCATAATTTTATAAAAGTTTATTTAGATGATTACGTTTATTGAAGTCAAATATTAATTATTAGCAACAACACTAAACATCTAACTATAGAAAACACGAATTAAGTTAATAACATTTAAGTACGTAGTTGAGGATTAAGTGGAATGTTTGGAACTTTAATTGTACGAGGAACTAATTACTAAAAGACATTTCTAACGTTATAGAGGATATAATGGAATTTCTAAATTTTCAAATGAAGGTTTTGAGAAAACTTGAGGTCATTGTAAGTATAGTGTAACTGGCTTAAAAATTGCTGATTTGCTGGAAATTCAAATAATCTTAACACATAAAATCTTTAATACGAAATTGTTAACTTATAAATCAATTTCTAAGGCATTTCAGGTTATTTTTCTAAAGTTTAAAAAATACTCTCATATTCATAGTTGAATGAAACATTTCCTTCGTTTTCCTAATTATATAAAAGTTTATTTAGATGATTACGTTTATTAAAGTCAAATTTTAATTATTAGTAACAACACTAAAAATCTAACTTTAGAAAACTCGCATTAAGTTAATAACATTTAAGTACGTAGTTAAGGATTAAGTGGAATGTTTGGAATTTTAATTGTACGAGGAACTAATTACTAAAAGACACTTCTAACGTTATAGAGGATATAATCGAATTTCTAAATTTTCAAATGAAGGTTTTGGGATAACTTGAGGTCATTGTAAGTATGGTGTCACTAGCTTAAGAATTGCTGATTTGCTGGAAATTCATATAATCCTTAAGATATAAAATCTTTAATATGAAACTGTTAGTTTATAAATTAATTTCCAAGGCATTTTAGGTTATTTTCTAAAGTTTTAAAAATATTCACATGTTCATGGTTGATTAAAAATTTTCCTTCGTTTTCATAATTATATAAAAGTTTATTTAGATCATTACGTTTATTGAAGTCAAATTTTAATTATTAGTAACAACACTGAAAACTAACAATAGAAAACACGCATTAAATTAATAACATTTAAGGATGTAGTTGAGGATTAAATGGAATGTTTGGAATTTTAATTGTACGAGGAACTAATTACTGAAAGACAGTTCTAACGTAATAGACGTAATAAACTATAATTGAATTTCTAAATTTTCAAATGAAGGTTTTGAGAAAACTTGAAGACATTGTAAGTATTGTGTCACTGGCTTAAGAATTGCTGATTTGCTGGAAATTTAAATAATCCTTAACGTATAAAATCTTTAATATGCAATTGTTAGCTTATAAATCAATTTCTAAGACGTTTTAGGTTATTTTTCAAGAGTTTTAAAATGATTCTTATATTCATGGTTGACTAAAAAATTTCCTTCGTTTTTATAATTATATAAAAGTGTACTATTTAGATGATTAGGTTTATTGAAGTCAAATTTTAATTATTAGTAACAACACTAAAAATTTAACTATAGAAAACATGCATTAAGTTAATAACATTTAAGGACGTAGCTGAGGATTAAGTGGAATGTTTAGAATTTTAATTCTACAAGGAACTAATTACTGAAAGACATTTCTAACGTTATAGGGGGTATAATGGAATTTCTAAATTTTCAAATGAAGGTTTTGAGAATACTTGAGGTCATTGTAAATATGGTTTCACTGGCTTAAAAATTGCTGATTTGCTAATTCATATAATCCTTAACATATAAAATCTTTAATATGAAACTCTTGGCGTATAAATCAATTTCTAAAGCATTCTATTTAACTATTTATTTTTCTAAAGTTTTAAAAATATTCACATATTTATGGTTCATTAGAAAAATTTCCTCACTTCCATAATTATATAAAAGTTATGATCTTCATAATTATATAAAAGATGATTACGTTTATTGAAGTAAAATTTCAATTATTAGTAACAACACTAAAAATCTAACGATAGAAAATACGCATTAAGTTAGTAACATTTAAGGACGTAGCTGAGGATTAAGTGGAATGTTTAGAATTTTAATTCTACAAGGAACTAATTATTGAAAGACATTTCTAACGTTATAGGGGGTATAATGGAATTTCTAAATTTTCAAATGACGGTTTTGAGAATACTTGAGGTCATTGTAAATATGGTTTCACTGGCTTAAAAATTGCTGATTTGCTAATTCATATAATCCTTAACATAAAAAATCTTTAATATGAAACTCTTGGCGTATAAATCAATTTCTAAAGCATTCTATTTAACTATTTATTTTTCTAAAGTTTTAAAAATATTCACATATTTATGGTTCATTAGAAAAATTTCCTCACTTCCATAATTATATAAAAGTTATGTTCTTCATAATTATATAAAAAATGATTACGTTTATTGAAGTAAAATTTCAATTATTAGTAACAACACTAAAAATCTAACGATAGAAAATACGCATTAAGTTAGTAACATTTAAGGACGTAGCTGAGGATTAAGTGGAATGTTTGGAATTTTAATTGTACGAGGAACTAATTACTGAAAGACATTTCTAACATTATAGAGGATATAATGGAATTTCAAAATTTTCAAATGAAGGTTTTGAGGAAACTTGAGATTTTTTCTAAATATTTTGATAACATATTATTTAAGTGTCGGTATTCAAACACTTGACCCATTTTTATTAATCTTCAGTGGCGGCTCGTACCGATATTCAATGGTGGGGTCCTGTCACACCCGGGATAATAACACATGGGATCCCATTGTCCCCACATATGGGATAACAAGTGCGATTTTGTCATATATTATTTGCTATTCAAATATGCAAGCGATTTGTTTAACATTAAAATGAAAGAAGTAAGAAAAATCATACGTCGAGCATACATCATAAAACACTTTCCAACATTTCTAGATTTCTTTAACAAAACATCACTGTTTAATAAGATGAAATATGATGTCTAAGTAAACAATTTGGAAAACTCATAATTCATTTAAAAATCCCAATTTCAGTAATTACCATCAATAGTCTTTTGTGCAGCCCTGTATGTAATCTATAGATTTGTACACTGAGAAAAATGACACTTTCAAATCTGAGTAAATCGATGTTTTCACTTTGTTATGAAACTTTTTGTTTCGAATAGGGCGATCCAATGCTTTCAACTCTGAAATACCAGAAATACTCAGAACATTGAAACGTGGACATACTCAAAACTGAGCATACAGAGGTCAGTTCATACTCATTTTTAAGACATGGACATACTCAAAAATGATTAGAATCAGTTCAAACCCATTTTTGAAACGTGGAAATACTCAAAAATGAGCACATAAAAGTCAGTTCATATTCATTTTTGAAACATGAACATGCTCAAATAGGAGCACATGATGTTTTATTCTTGGGTGTGTGCATGTTTCCAGAAATGAGTACATACATGTTCCAAACTTGATTAATTTTGATTCGGAGCCATTTTGACTGTGTGACATACTTAGATTTGAGTGTTTTTTGCTCAGTTTTGAAAATGTCGTTTTCAGAGTGTATATATAATACATGGTATACTAAACTTTAACTAAGTTAGGTAACTCATAACACAGTTGACAATTTTCCTTCAGCAGTTTCCTTTAATAAACGAGACCTTTTGCATTGCCCTGTATATGATCTATAGAATTTATATACACCAACTTATTGTCAAAAATTTAGTTAAATTTAATACTTACGCTCAGTGGTACATAATAATTTCAATATTTCTGAAATAGGGTAACATCATTAAAATACACCGCGATTGATATTTCTCCATAGACCGTAATGTAGCGGAATTCTTTTGAGTGTCCCTAAAATAAAATATAAATGCTACGTACTTCTTTTTCAATATTAAACATGCCATAGTAAACATCAATAACATAAATCAGTTGCATTGCAATTCGAATATATTTACGAGTATTAGAGCACGGACGGACAGACAAACCGAATTCATAAACACTTTACACTGTAAAAAAATTTGCAGCAAAGTAACCGGTCATTCGACCGTTTTTATAGAAAACGGTCGAATGACCGTACTTAACCGTACTTAACCGTACATAACCGAAATTTAACGCTATTTTGACCATAATATTACTCATATTAGGGTCAGAACACTGTTAAATTACGGGTATGTAACCACTTTTTATAAAAACGGTCGAATGACCGGTTACTCTGCTGCAAATTTTTTACAGTGTACAATGTTGTTGGAAAGTGTTAAAAATAATCTTACTTTTAGAGATATACAATTAACCAGTAGACCCGTGCAAGAGTTTCACACTGCTGTCTGATATTTTATCTAACCTTTTTTAGATGCAGGTGTAAACTTTTATAGAAAAATTAAGTATAAAATGTAAAATGTCTTCAAATAACATTAGTCAAACAAGAATATTATCTCATTTATTCCATTGGAATTACAATAAAAACTTATCGGAGATAGCAAAAGGCATGCTCTAGAAAAAAAATAATCATATTTTAGCTGCATTAGAGAATGACGTCTTTCGCTTCATAAAAAAAGAGACAAAGAAAATTAATTTAATGCATATAAATTAGAATTTAATGTTATCTAACAAAACATATATTTTAGGTTACCCGTGAAATACCACCACTTCGATCGATCGTTGGTATTTTTTTCTTCTAAACATTTTAACTTTAATACATAAACATTTCAACAATATAAAATAAACTCTTTCGGAGATGTCACATTTTATCTTTTTTGTACTATTTATTTTCATAATCAGTGTTGAGCATGATATAATGCAATATTTAATTTTTGCACAACACTGATTTGAGAAAAACCTTTCATTTCGTTTTTAAAAAACAATGATCATTTAACTTCTAATAAACTTTGCTTTTTAATCATAAATATAAAATAAACTCTTTCGGAGACGTCACACTTTACCTTTTTTGTACTGTTTACTTTTTATAATCATTCTTGGGCATGTGGTATAATGCGATATTTTATTTTTGTCGCAGCATTAATTTGAGGAAAACCTTTCATTTTGTTTATAAAAAACAATGATTATTTAACTTTTAATAAACTGCAATTTTTAATGAAAAACATGTTTTAACGAAATGTAAGCGTACTATGTCAGAAGAAGGTTGAAAAATCTTTCGAATGATACCTTATTCATCATTATGCGTTTCGTAAGTGTATAGATAAGGGGATGTTGACAACAGAAATAATATATATGATTTTTTTTTTAGGTTATCAATTTTTATATATTTCTAAATAACTACAATATAAAACATACCATTAATTTCCATTACTACCGTTTAACTTGCTCTAATCAAACAATATTTGATTGAAAAACTAAAAAAACATACAAACCGGCATATAAATCATACAGAAAAATAATTATCTAATTATTAGTAGTAAGATATAATAATACATGCTTTTCATGCAGGTACTCATTGCCAAATAAGACATGCGTAATAGATTATCAACAAAAGTAACTTCTTTATCTCAAGAGTTCATAACCACCAAACGTTTACATCTAAAGAAAGCATTGAAAAGGTAAAACGTTCGAGTGATTTAACAGTTAACCCTTTCAGGGGCAGTGGTGTGTTTATGAAACCATTTAATTTTAATTCCCAAACGCCACAATGGCACCAGAATTTTTTAAAAATATTTTCCTTTTAATATGTATGTGAAATACAGCCTTTTCCTTATTTCTAAATAATTTTGTTCGTAAATAGTTCAAAAAGTTTTTTGCCCTGGAAAGGGTTAATCTCATAATAAGCAATCGAAATACAGTGACCTCTCACTTATACGTGATACACCGTAATTATTTTTCAGCACCAGTTTATTTGTAAAGTAATTTTCTCCTTATTTAATCGAACAATTTATAAATCGAATTTTACTGTTTAAAATAGAGGTATGAAAAAGTAATTATTGAACATCGCGTATAGGTGAGAGGTCACTGTACAAAAATCGCCGAATTTTCGCTAAGTCATCCTTGCTTATTCTTTGCATTACGTGAAAATTGTCAAATGCCCATTTATTGCAAACAATTATGAAAGTTTCAGCGCTGAAAGTACAGTAAATTGCCGAATTTCATTTCCAGTTGTAGAATACGTGAAAGAGTAAAATTTTCTAATTAATTGCCAAATCGGACACTTCCAGTCTGTGGCCGGCAGGAAGTAGTCATAAAGTAATCTATTACATCTGGAGGAAAAACAGATGATGGCAGTGGAAAGAGAAGGGTAAAGAAATTTAAACGGCAATTTTTTTTGCATTATGTTTTTAGAGTAAATAATATTTTTTTAAATACATAGAATATTAACCCTATGAGCGTCTGAGGATTTTCTGCATTTTTATAAGAATACTTCTGAATCGCAGATATATATATATATATTTAATCGCGGTTTGTTGCTATAATATCTCTCATATCCCTTCACTCAATATATTGAGTTGTTCGGAAAGTTCCTTACGTTTGGGAAAACCAAAACATACCGGAAAATTCTGCCGATCAATTAATCATTAGACATTAGCTATCGGAAGCAACGTCTAATAATTAAGTGATAGAATTTTCCGGTACGAACCAATTTTCCCGAACAGAAAGAACTTTCCGAACAACCCAATACTTTTCAAAACGTAATTCTGTTAAAAATATCTTTGTCTACAGTGATTATAATATGATTTCTGGAAAGGGAAAAACACGGCGCGGCTTTTTTTTCCCTTTCGAACCGATGTTTTGGTGTTGGAGTATTTAGATTGATTCAGGGTTCGTACGGGTACCGTTACTTTTCCAGGTTAAATACCAGTATATTTTTGTAGAAAAATACATCAAGTTCAAACATGCGAAATTTCACCTTATTTAAGAAGAGATTATCTGTAAGAAAATACTGGTACCGAATAATTTCCTGGTCTTAAAATTCCAGGACCCGTACGAACCCTGTGATTTCAGATAATTTAGAAAAATTCCGAAACAAGTATTTAAAATTAGCTATATTTCAACATAATATGGAAATTTAAATGAAATATTTTTTTTTCAGCTCAATACTTTGTTTTATGTAAATAATAATAGTAATTTCCCTGAAGATTTGTATCTAAAAAATTTTCCCTGTGATTTCTAAAAATGCCCTAAATGATTCGTAAAAATAATTAAGAAATTATCCTTAATGCATAAAATATTTTATATGTAACTAAACGTTTAATATGTAACTAATTAAGAAATATAACTTAACAATTAACTTTTAAACATTTTATCATGAACATTACCTTCACTAATTATAAAAGCAATTAGAATAAATTTTCTAAATTATTTAATTCCCATATTTTATTTCTAGACATATTTTCATATTCATGGGCGGATTAAACTTTTTTTCTTCGTTTTCAAAACTATATTAATATAAAAGCAATTTTACATGATTATATTTCATAAACTGAAATTTTAATTATAAGTAACAACAAGTAAAGTCTAATTATAGTATGCGCCCCACCAGTGGCTGAGAGGTTCTGCTCTCGAAGCTGGTAGACGGGAGGTGCTGGGATCGATCCCAATCGCTCCCGTCGGCCTAATTGTTCGGAGTTTTCGTGGTTTTCTTCGAACCGTGGATTTATCCATGAGCAAATACGGGTTAGGTTCCCTTAGATAGACTCCCACGAAGGGCACTCCCCCCGGGCCTATATTCCAAGTGTAGATAATTGGCCGTCAATAATCAACCCAACCCTAATTGTAGTATACAAGGCATTAAAATAAAAACATTTAAGAACCAAGCTTTGGATTAAAAGAAATTTTTGGAATTTTAATTGTACGAGAAACAATTTATGCAAAGTTAATGCATTACAGTAAAAACATTTCTAACATTAAGAGGAATTTACCGGAATTTCTAAATTTTTAGATAAAGATCGTGAGGAAAGTTTTCGAAAATAACGTACAAACTCTTATTTTAAAAGACATTTAATTAAAATTTGCTTAGGTACTATTTTCGTCATTCAAAGTTTCTGCTTATCGTTATTGTTAATTGATTTAAAAAATGACTGTTTACATTTTGTTAATTGACCGTCATTTACCTTATTTGTATTTTGTAATATCTTATATTTCACTAATATCTTCTTATATTTTCACAAAACATTGGAGTTTAAAGGTATGCGAATAGCTTATTTTGTTAGAAATGGTATAATCCTTAGAATTTAATCTTTTAGGGGCATAAAATAAATTACCTAAATTAATAATGTTTATTATGTAAAGTAGCTATTAAAATTTCATATTAGGTCTTTAGAAAACTATTAAAAAGTAATGAATACGAGTAAAATACAAATTCTTATTTTAAAACGCATTTAATTAAAGTTTACTAAGTTCTCTATTTTCGTCTTTCAGCGTTTATCCTCGTAATTGCTGTTAATGATTTTAAAAATAATTATGTATATTTTTATAATTAAAAGTGTATTATCTCATTTGTATTTTGTAATATATTTTATTTTGCTAATCTCGATTTATATTTTCGCAAAACAGGGGTATGGGGGGGGGGGTCGTGAATAGAATATATTGCTAGAAATAAAATTATTTTTACGATTTAAGGTTTTACAGAGTTCGTATGCTTTTACCACATTTTTTTAATAGATTCTTCTTATTTAATATTTAAATAGCAGAAATTGGAGGCGTCTAGTTTAATTGCAGGATTTCTAATACTTTTCTGCATTCAAATAAGGCAAAAAATTCTGTTAAAAATTGTGGTAAAAGCGTACGAACCCTGTTTTAGGCCTATAAATTAAATTTGGTACTTCTCCATTATCCCGTCGACCACTTTCCATAAAAAATACTATCGCCAAACTATAGAATTTAACTCCAAAAAAGCATGATACATAAGATATAGTGATCGTGGCATTAACGATTTTTTCTTGTATTTCTGAGGGATTCCAATACAGCAAGGTCATGCATTCTTTTTTTTTTCTGTACGCCAAGTGCTCATTACATTCGATATAATAGTCGCGCTATTAACGAATTTCGTGCATTTTTTTCTTTTTTTTTCCAATTTTCCAATGATCGTTAATATTCTTTGTAATATTCATGAAATCAAAACGTCCATACAGCCAATATCAACTTTTTTACATGTATTGTATTAAATTTGTGAAATAAAATAGTTATATTTTATTCCTAAATGCGATATCTAAAAAAGTCATATGTTTGTTTATGACGTAGTTTAATAATTCTGCCTTTAAATTTTTAAACTCTTTCTTATATTTAAATTAATTAAATCTTATAATTATGTAAATTAATTCTTATAATTACGTTAAATAATTCTTATAATTATTTCTTTAAAACAAAGCATTCTTTTGTCCAAAATCGTCTGAACGTATAATAGTTATATTTTATTTCTTAATGGGATAGCTAAAAAAGTCATTTGTTTGTTTATGACCTAATTTAATAATTGTGCATTTAAATTTTTAAACTTTTCCTTATATTTAAATTAATTAAATCTTATAACTATGTAAATTAATTCTTATAATTATTTCTTAAAAACAAAGCATTCTTTTGTCCAAAATCGTCTGAACGTATAAATTTTTTTATCGATTATATCGCTATTCTCATATAAAGGCACCATATTCTTCAGATGCTTTTATCAATAAATTCATTAATTTTCCTATCTGTAACTATTTAAAACTTTATGACAACATTCTTCCGTGTGTTTAATGAGGCGTTATAGTTAGGCGAATAGTCTAACGTTAGTTTTATTTTATGGGAAGTGGTCGACGGGATAATGGAGAAGTACCTTATGTTCAAGTATCTAAATTAATATTGACTTATACGTAAAGTAGCTTGTCAGTTTTCCAATTAAGTCGTGTGGAAACTTTTCAAAAATAATGAACATAAATCAAGAGCAAATTCAAATTTTAAAATACATTCCATTAAAGATTGCTTATGTCTTTGTTTGATCTATGTTTTGTAACCATTGTCTATGATCTATGTTTCGTAACCATTGTCTATGGTCTATATTTCGTAACACAAAATTTTCTGCTTGCAGTTATTATGATTTAAAAAATGATTAGTTACTTTTCGTTTATTAAACGTCATTTAGCTTACTTGCCTACTGTAATATCCCATATTTTCCTAATCTCTGTTTATAACTTTGCAAAACATTGGCAATATAATGGAGCGTGAATACATTATATTGTTAAATATATTTGTTAAGACTGGACGTTTTAAATTTATAAATTTAGTTAAAATACATAAATTAATGATTATTGTTAAATGAAGTAACTTGTCAGAGTAAACTTTGTGAAAATTACAAACGCATTTGCGTATCTTGCTAATTTTCAAATAATGCTGATGAAAATAATTTTAAAAATAATGAATATTTATTACAAATTGTTATTTAAAAATATATTTTGTTAAATATTTCTTAAGTATACGTGTTTCGTCATGAAACATTACTCTATGTCGTAATTGTTAATTATTTCAAAAATGATTTTTTAAGTTTTGTTAATTAAACATCATTTAGCTTATTGTAAATCATTATAGCATTTCGTAATGTCTGCTATTTTACTAATATCTATTTATATTTTTGAAAAACACCGGAACACATAAAATAAATGTTAAGATTTTAGGATTTAGATCTGTCATTTTTCTTTGAATATCTAAATTATTAAGGGCTATTATGTAAAGTAGCTTGTCAGTGTAAACTTTCCAAAAAATTACAGTCGCATTTAGATATCACTCTAATTTTCAAATAAAGTCGATGAGGACACTTTTTAAAAAGTATGAATATGAATAAAGCTTAAATTTATGCTTTAAGCGAGATTTCATTAAAGATTACTTTGATACCTACATTTCGACAGCCAACTCTTCCGTTTGTCGTTAGTGTTAATTGATTTCACAAACGATGATTTACGTTTTGTTAATTAGATGTCATTTAGCTTATTTGCATTTTGTTGATATTACTTAGATTTAACTAAGTAAACGTCTGGAATAAAGTGCATCAAATACATAGATAAAAATAAAATAACTTTTAGGATATAAAGGTATTGGTGAAAGAAAATTGAAATATCTATTATAACATTGATTTATGTGCAATAGTTTATTATTTAAAAGTTTTTAAAAAAATTCAATTTTTTTTGTTTTTTTCATTGTTTTTTTTTTATTATACACTAAAAGTGAACATAATTTAAAGACCCTTTAAAAAAAACAAATTCCTATTCGAACTATGAAGTCATTTCTAAAACTAAGGTAAAAAGAGTTTTCCAGCGAATAACACTGTTTTTAAATTTCCCACCATAACCATATTTTAAGGACCCCACCAGTGGCTGAGAGGTTCTGCTCTCAAAGCTAGTATACGGTAGGTGCTGGGTTCAAACACCCCTGTCGCGCTCGTCGACCTATAACCATTCGGAGTTTTCCGTGGTTTTCTTCGAACCTTGCCGTAAATACGGGTTAGGATTCCTTAGAGAGGACCCCCCCCCCACTGAGGGCACTCCCTCCTACGGCGTATATCCCTCGAGTAGATAATCGGCCGTCATAAATCAACCAACCAACGAGCATCGCGCAATATGCGTCAGGCTATCACATTATCAAATGTAACACGACTACATTCTTTTAAACATATACAAATGTGTAAATGTAATCACTTTTCAGACTGTATTGTGATTTAAGTGATGCATATGTGCTTATGTCAATTATAAGATTGACCAATCGCGTCCTCCACAGATGAAAATGTAACTCATGTAGACGGAATAAAAAGTTTATTTCTCATTGTTCCCTTAAAAAGTCACATTCAGTGTAAACACTTTACATCCCATACATCAATGCTTTATAGTCCCATTTCAATAAATAGTTAGACAAGTGTGGTGACTATATTGAGATCTAACCCATTTTATGTGTGGTTTTCCCTTTTCAGTAATTTGTTTAAATATAATTGCTATATATAATGCAATATTTATGAAAATATACTGATTTTAATATTCTGTTTGTAAATTGTGAAAATGATTACAAAATTAGGGGGAAAAAAATATTTTTTTTAATGTTTTTCAGACAAATCGAATTTTTTTAATTTTTGGACGATAGGCATAAATTTGCTAATATTTTGCACTATCTTGCTATTGTTTATCGATGTATCTATCTGTAAGATAACGTTTGTCTTTGAGATTTCTTATTACTTAACTTAAATGACTTGTTACTTAACTTGTCGACATATTCCAAATAAAACTATTAAGGCTCGATAATATTAAACGATACTTTTTACAATTAACTGTTTTGAAGAAATGTGCTTCATTTTGAATATTTGTTCTCCAAATTATATGAACGAAAATCTACCTACAAATTGCATTTTTCTCATACAGATTTTCTTAGTATTTGAAAGAAAATCGAATGCAGACTCATATTAGCCGCAGAGTAAATTATGCCACGAAACCTGGAAAGTTATACATTAAGAGCAGATATTAATACTAGGATAAAATATATATTAAGAGACATATAAAAATGCCATATAATATCTTACTTTTAAGATACCAAAATCGAAGCAAATGTAAAAGGTCTATTACATAATTTACTACCTACTTCAAAGGCAAATAAAACTATTAAAGCTCTATATTTAATCCATTATCGATGCTGGATTTTCTTTTGTTTCGTGTTTGCCCCAAAGGTTGGGGGCTCACGAAAATACTCCATCTTGTGCTGTGTTTTTAGCCTTGCCAACATGTTATAGTGATAAAGTGCCAGGCTGAGTATCGTTCCCAAGTGGTTCACAGCCTAAGAGGGACTGCTCAGACGAGGAGGCCAAGTCTGTAGAGCATAGGTGTCCCTCCCGGTACCTTTATTAAGGTTTAAAAAAAAAAAATACAATTTCAGCTAGAGCTGAGCCCGCCGGAAAACGCGACAGGGGGCGGGTGAATCGCAATGGGCCATTATTGCCCGAAATTCACAGAACAAATCCCTCGCTGCCGGAGAACAGATCTCCCTCGCGACACGGGGCAGCGAGGTGCCGAGGTTCTTGAAATGGTTTGAGAATGATGTGCCGCAAAGCACCTGGTTATCAGACGTGGTTCAGTTAGTAGAACGTCAGTGCACTATACTAATGACCCGGGTTCGAGTCCCGGCTTGGGTACTTTTTTCACTATGTTGGATATACGCCTATTAAGCAAATATAAATTTGAAATATTAAAGCTCGTTACAATAACAACTCGTTAATTGCCTGCCTATTTATTGGCTAGATTCCATTTCAGAAATTGAAAGGCAGCCTGAATAATAATAATAAGGAAAACTGAATTCTTAATCTATATAACCTATATTTTAACTGTATATACCCGGATGCGACATTAAAGTCTCAGTAATGAAAATTGGATCGAGAATTGCATTAATATTAATAAGACGTACTTTTATGTTTCGTGTTTTACTCCTATGTTCGTGTTTTAATTCTATAATTTAGTTGCATACAACTTGAGTAGTAGAATCTAAATCTAAGCATATTAGCATTCAATGTCGATATTAACATTCAAACTTTAATTGTTAGTAATACAGAAATTAGCGATTCGTGACCGAGATATATTCATTTATTAAATATCATACTTTACATAAGCACGTCGCATTATAAAATGCAGAACTATCGTGTAGCAAAGTAGATTTGTTTCTAAATTTTGGTAACGAATACATAATATTTATAACTGTTGCACATCATTAAACTTCGTTAAGCTCACGTGAACATTATATAAAATTGTTATATGCAGGCATAGATGAGTGACAGATGATGATGAAAATTATCTATATCGAAAAACCTAATAATCAGCTGATGTTGCTTTCATGAAATTTAAAGGTGTATTTTCTGATCTGCATGTTAATCCTCATGAGTCTCGAAATTGTCATACTTTGTTATACTTTAAGGTATAATCCTTTGCATTTTCATATAATAACTTAAAAGGCATAAAAGGCAGGATAGAAAAACAGAATTTATAATCTACATACCGTATCTTTTATCACTATATGCCCCTATGGGACATTAAAGTCCCTGTAATAAAGATTTTGTATATATTTACTTAACTTATCCTATTTTATTTATTTATTTATTTATTTATTTATTTAGTGGATTTATTGATTTTGGAAATTGAAAAACAGCAGGATAGAAAAACAGAATTTATAATCTACATACCGTATATTTTATCACTATATGCCCCTATTAAAGTCCCTGTAATAAAGATTTTGTATATATTAAGTTAATACTTTTCCATTAACCCCTTCGCGACGAGCGTCATTTACAGAATTTTTAATCTTTTACCACCGGTTTCTGAAAACAGAAATTTTCGACCAATTGAATCACAGAAATGCTGTCATTAAATAAGGCAAAGCTTACAATAAAAAGTTACTGGTGGAAATAATCGAGGATTCTGAACATCTTTTGCGTCACGTATACGTGTCGCTCGTCCCCAAGGGGTTAATCTTTTCATTACGGAGTTGTGACATATGTTGTCCCAGCAACTGTATCTTTTTACTATTCGCACCAGTTTTTCAAAAATAATCTGTGCCATACACTTATACTAGAATACTTTCAAAAGAAATCTACCACTTTCTTTTTGTAAATTGTGGTACGAGCAAATATAAATATAGTGGTTAATCCTCTCCCGTAATCAAAAGGTTAATAAGAAAATATTTGATATTAAATTTAAATACTTTACTATGTTTACAAAGCACAATAAAATTTTACAAATAAATTCATATTTTCTCAACCATTTACATATGCATTCCCTACATATGAACATATATACATACATATGCTACAAATGTATTACGTATGCATAATACCTTTATGCATTTGAAATAAAAGTTGTAGAAATATCTGGAAATATCTGCTCTAAGCAAAACTCTCATTTTCAGATAAAAACACAATGTATTTAGTTTTATTATCTTATAAGAATTGGTTTATCTGAAAGATAAATATTAACAAGGTAACAAAAGATAAATTATTCTTAATCTAAGGAAACTATAATTTAACCACAAACCAAAATACACAATAACCTCTCCTAAATAACACATGATTAAGAAATGCGTTCTTTCTAATTATAAGCCACAGAAACAAATATATTTTCAGAATTTAAAGAAGTATTCATAAAAACAATATTTCTTTTGCTGCCAATGATTTTCGGAAACGTTTTCGAATAGTATTATACACTTTTCTTAGCCTGGAATATACGTTTTTTGGATGCTATCTATCCTCAAGTAAACATTTTGATGTTCAACAAACATGATAAATTAACAGTATCTATTACCAATAAAATTAAAAGTAATATTATTTTGCCACTCTTGCATGCATAAAAATCGTTACCCAGCTGAAAATGTTTATTTGAGAATTGATAACATCCTAAAACTCGATGTTCTTGTTTTAGAAAACAGATTTGAGAAAACGATAAATTTTACCTACTCAGTAAGCTCTAGAAAATATATTGTAATACACCTCCCTGATGCATATCAATTTAATTATGTTTGAAAGACTGTGACATCATTAAAATGTACTGAAAACTTTTATCCATCCCCCCATTAACCGTAATGTAACGGAATACTTTTGATTGTTTCTTTAAACGAAATATAATTTCTACTTTTTCTATAACTTACATTCTAAAAACGACATTTTCAAAACTAAGCAAAAAATACTCAAATCTGAGTATGTCGCATAGTCAAAATGGCTCCGAATCAAAATTACTCAAGTTTGAAACACGTATATACTCATTTCTGAAAACATGCACACACTCAAGAATAAAACATCATGTGCTCATATTTAAGTATGTCCATGTTTCAAAAATGAGTATCAACGGACTTCTAAGTGCTCATATTTGAGTACTATTTCCATGTTTCAAAAATGTGTTTGAACTGATTCTAATCATTTTTGAATATGTCCATGTTTCAAAAATGAGTATAAACAGGCATTTATGTGCTCAGTTTTGAGAATGTCCATGTTTCAATATTCTGAGTATTTCTGGTATTTCAGAATTGAAAGCATTGAGTCGTCCTATTCGAAACAAAAAATTTCTTAACAAAATGAAAACATCGATTTACTCAGATTTGAAAGTGTCATTTTTCTCAGTGTAAATTAAATATTTTTTTGTCCACCTCAGAGATGCATATCAGTTTGATTATGTTTTAAATAGTGTAACAACATCAAAATTCACTGAAAACAATTTTTCCCCATTAAACGTAAAGTTACGGAATATTTTTGATTGTTCCTGTAAACGAACAATAATTGCTACTTATTCTATACTCTATAGAAAACATGATGTAGTCTATATCATTGATGCATATTTATTCTATTATGTTTGAAATAGTGTAACATCACTAAAATGCACTAAAAACGATTTTTTACCACAATGTGATGGAATATTTTTCGCTATTCCTCTAAATTAACTATAAATGGTACACCTTCACTTTCAGTGCTGAATATACCAAATTAAACTTCAATAATATATATCAATTACATGGCAACCCGTGTATATTTACGGCCAGACAAACAGACAAAATGAATTTTTAACCAAATTGTTAAAAAGCATCTTGGATGAGTTAAAACTGCAATAATAAAAAACATTGCACTGACAGTTAACAGCATTGTGCGAAACTACATGAAAAGGAACATTTTGAATGATTTCATTATTGAGTAAGATAAATATTTAAAAACAGAAATATGTTACTAATAAATAACGTTATTCTAAATAACGCAAATCAAATAGAAAAGTGTGAAATGATGTATATATAAATATTTATTTATTCTAATTAAAAATGCCTTTATAGAAACAAAATGTAAATTACTTTTTTTTTTTTTGCTTGCATACTTTGCCACATAAATGTAAAAGAAAATTCTGGTGTGGTAATAATCCTTTAATTCAGGCTTGGACATATTTTCACTCGGTTGGTTTGACGCCTGATTTAGCAACGTAAAATTTCAATTAGTATTTCTACAGGCGTATGCTATTTCTACAATTATATATATATATATATATATATATATATATATATATATTCATAGATGCTACATTAAATGACAATTTACGTCTTATGCTTTCCGCAGGAGTTGTGATTCTTGAAGGCATTCCATCTTGCGCTGCGAGATTTCAGCCTTACCAATTTATAACAGTGAAAAATTCCAGGCTGGATATCGTCCAGGTAACTCAGTGGTAGAGTATTGGCGCGCAGTGAGCCTGGTTCAAATCTAAGCTTGTGACACTCTTTTACTCTGTTGGTTTTACGCATGATATAGAAACATAAATTTTCAATTAGTACTTAACTCTTTTTAGGGCTAAAATTTTGAAATCATTGATTGTCACTAGAATTTACGAACAAATTGATTTTTAAATAAACAAACTCCTTTCTTCATACATTGTAAAATCAAAATTTTAATTGGGATGCCATTTTCCAGTGTACTACAATATATTTTCTAGAGGTTACTGAGTACACTGAGAAAAATGACACTTTCAAATCTGAGTAAATCAATGTTTTCATTTTGTTAGGAAATTTTTGGTTTCAAATAGGACGAGCCAATGCCTTCAATTTTGAAATACCAGAAATACTCAGGATACTGAAACATGGAAATACTCAAAACTGTGCGCATGGAGGTCAGTTAATACTCATTTTTGAAACATGGACATGCTGAAAAATGATTAACGTCAGTTCATACTCATTTTTGAAACATAGACATACTAAAAAATGATTAACATCAGTTCATACTCATTTTTGAAACGTGGACATACTCAAAAATGAGCTTTTAGAAGTCAGTTCTTACTCATTTTCAAAACATGAACAGACTCAAATATGAGCACATGATGTTTTATTCTTCAGTGTGTGCATGTTTTCAGAAATGAATATATACCTGTTTCAAACTTGAGTATTTTTTATACGGAGCCATTTTAACTATGCGACATATTCAGATTTGAGTATATTTTTGCTCAGTTTAAAAAATGTCGTTTTTAGAATGCACCGATAACATACCATTGCCTTTCAAAGGGTAAAAGGGCTGTTCTTAGCTTCATCTAAAACTTATTAGCGCCTTTTTCAAATTTAAATACTATATACTTTTTCACTGTATTTAATCGAAAAGCGTCCATATTTAGTCTTATCATACAGATTATTTTGCCAGTTTGTGATGATATTTGCCATTAAATACTAATGCAAAGACTTTATCTGTCAGTTATATGCATAGAAATGAAGCCTTTATGTACATTTGACGTTGAGTGCGCTGATTCCCAAATTTAGTGTACACTTAGAATTGCACTTTGCAATAGAATGCATAAATCAAATTCCTATAAAAGCCGTTGCATTCCCATTTTAGTAATGACTTACGATTCCTATTATCAGTTTAAATTATTATACATCTATTAAACTGTCGCAGGATTTCGAAATCCAGATGCGTTTAATGCAAGAAAGAATCGGCTATTTATAGAAGATTCATTTGTATCTTCAGGACTTATAGTTCACTCAAGCTCTCTTTGACGGTGTTTAACAATGCATGGTCGATATCTTGAATTTGTTTGAATTATATAAGACTGGATATTCGTTACATGAATCAAAGGGGATTATTACTAAACCAGTGGAATCGTGTGAGGATTTCGCAATGCTGTCTAATATTTTTCAGATGCAGATTTAATCTTCTAAAGAAAAAATAAGGATTCAAAATACCTCAAACAACATTAGGCAAGCCAGAATATCATCTTATTTATTCTATCAAAATTAAAGTATGAACGTATTGAAGATAGCAAAAGGCACGCGCGAGGAAAAAAAACTAACAATTGTATTTTAACACCTGCATTAGAAGATGACCTCATCCGCTTCTTGCAAAACATATAACAAAGACAAATAAATTGAATGCATTTAAAATACGATTTAATCTAATATAACAAAGCATACCTGTTATTTTAAATGTGAAATATTACTGCTTCGTTCGATCGATGGTGTATTTTTCTTCTAAACATTTCAATTCCAAATTTGCTTTTCAACCATAAATACAAAATAAATCCTTGCGGAGAAATTATATTCTAACTTTTTTATACTATTTATTTTTATAATCATTCTTGAGCACTATAAGATCGTGACATGCTATATATACCACATATACAGAATATAGCATACTATAATTTTACTCAGCTGGAAAACACAACGAAATTGAAGTAATAATTCTTATAGATGATAATATATTTTAAATGTTTTGTGCAGTCTGTGTGTCTGAAATTACGATTTACAAAACAAAGCGTGTTGTAATTTTATCTTAATATAGAAATGTCTAATATATGTTTGAAATAGTAAACGGATATTTGTTCATAGATGGTAACAAATCTGAATTATTTTGTGTGATCCTTAAATACGATGATAAATACTACACTCATAAATTTCAACACCGAACATTCTTTTAAGTAAAGCTCAGTAACCTTGTTGCATATCCGGCAAGGCCACTACCTTGTAAACGGTGTCGCGTCAATTCGTCGCGCACAGTTCATCGTGGAACAATTCATCGCACACAATTCATCGCAGTATCAATTCGTCGCGACAACAACTCATCGCAGCGTCAACTCGTCGCAGCGTCAATTCGTCGCGACGAAAATGTTTTTGAAGGCTATGATGATAAAATTAAAGATAATGTAGTAACAACTCAGTTTTTATGGTTTAAAGCACACATATTTAAATTATGCGGGTAAAGTGAGTAGCAGAATCCCTTGACAAATTTTGACCTATGTGGTCCGCTGATTTCTAAAGATCAAACACTAACTTAATCTTCACTACAGATGACTAGAACTTTTCCTAAAGCAACCATGTTCTGCTTACGTGAAGAATACTTGCAGTTCAATACACTACTACATCTAGCGGTCAACCACTACTTTAAGCTGAAATGCCAGAAACTCGCAACACCATTAATACAATCTAACTTCTAATAAACTAGCAACCCGTGGCTGCCGAATATCTTTTATTAAACAAAACTATAACTCAAAGGATCTTACTAAATGGCAAACTTTAACTCAGCATAACCAAGGCAACACTAGATACCGGGCTTGCTCATTCACTCTCAAAACGTCACAAATGGTGGCTGACCGTGACCAGCGATTGGTACAAAGCAACGCGCCCATTGTTTTGTGCCAATCGCTGTACGTCTTTCCTCCTAGTCAGCCACCTTTTGTGACGTCATCATAATGAATGAGCAAGCCCGGTATGTAGTGTAGCCCTGGCATAACTTCACTTCCACTGACACGTGTTGACAACACAACTCTAACTCATCAGCGCAGGATTTGATCACCACAGAGGGAAAGGTTCGACCCAGATCCGCCGAAACAACCTTTCGCTTCAACTTATATACTTTGGAGATAGACCAGCGAAGCTACAATTGCAGAAACTTACAACGAAGGACAGAAATCGCAAACTCCGAATGCTCCACACATACATGGAAAATTAGACTAAAAGACAGTATAGATGTCGCTGATGTGCACACAGGTTAGATATTGACATCACATTCGCATTCAAAACACTAGAACGCCTTTATAAGAGAGTTGATAGTCCACTACAACATATGTAAACTTTGCTGAGTTTGAAGTAGTAATAAATTTTGAAAAAAGCATTTCAAACAATTGCTGAACATAGATGGTAATATTTTCGATTTTTGTTTTAAGCGGCTCTCTAAAAGTACTAAAAGTGTCACATTCCCAGTTCTGTAAAGTATAATTTATTGAACCATAATACTGTATTTTTATCCCATGATAATAAGCAAATGTACAAGTTTTAGCGCCCAGAAGAGTACATTCGTAAAAGCACATTGGATTCCTAAAAGTTATACGGCATTTTAACCACTTCAGAGGCAAAGTACTCTTGTAGCTAAAATATTGAAATGATTGATTGACACCAGGATTCGCGAACGAATTTATTTTAAAATAAGTAAAAGCTTTTCCTCATGTACCTTATAAATTCAAAATTTGATTATGAAATTCTGGTGTCATTGTGGCATTTTGGAATTAAAATTAAGTGGTATATATAATATACCGGTGCCCTTCAAGGGGTTAAATAATGTACATTTACAAGCTTTAACTCATTTGTATTGGAAGCGGAATTTCAGGAATTTATTTTTTATTCAGAAATTTCGAAGTCATACCAATAATTCTGAATAGTACTTTTTCCTTTATTTACGGACAGATGTTTCGTGATTACGTAAAGTAAAAAATTTTCTATCGGAATTTTTTATATGGATTCGGAGTTTCTGAATAAAAAAGAAATTCTATAAACGGACACGTATATGTGCTAATGATGGAAATGGGTAAAATAATAATTGGTTATTGTCTGAGTGCAACGAAGACTCATACACAGCGCAGTATTACTTTGCCCCATATATAGCTACGATGGATATTAAAACCTTTCGTCAAGCATAACTCAAAAAATATTTAACGGATTTCGTTCAAATTTTTACAGCAGGTACCTATAAAGGTGACAACATCGTCTATTTATTACCAAGAATAAGTGTCAAACCGTTTGGAAGTTATATTAAAAAAATAGATAAAAAAGCACAATTAAAGTACATACGTCACTAAATTTTGTGCGTACGTTATTTTCACCGGCGGGAGATTTTCGTAGACAATCGGAATTGAAAAGTTCATGGAATACATGGAGCAAAAAAATATGCAAGCACTAATATACAGCACAATAAAATATATTTCAATTTAATAAAAATGGAAAGTTAATCTGGAATTTTTTCTGTTTGAAAAGTATTAGAGATTAGTAAGAGTAGTATTAGTATTAGAGATTTGGCGTAAATCACACCATTAGCAGCTTTTTTATTTCGCGTGTGTATGTTAGGAACAATTCTTTGATGTTTAAATAAAAGGTTTCGATTTGTGGTATTATTTCTTATTTTCTTTTCCTTTTTAGTATTTTAAATGGAATTAGTGAAATGTGTGTATTTTAAATTAAATGAGTGAAAGACGTGTATTTTTAATGTGTGTATTTCAAATGAAATCAGTGAAAGATTTATATTTAACTGAAATGAATGCAATATGAAGATGTTATGAGAAAAATATTTGGCGATTTATCAACTGCGCCAAGTTAACATAAAAGTACCAATACATATGTGGGTACTTCTCTATTATCCCGTCGACCACTTTTCATAACAAAAAACTATCGCCAAATAAACGGGAGAACGTTGTCATTGAAATATCAAAATACATAAATAAATAAAATATAAGAATTTAAGGACACAATTGTTATTTTAATGAATGAAATAACTAATAAGTCAGTAAAACATAATGAAAAATACACGCAAATGTCGCGTTAAAAACCACTTGATGACGTAACAAACACGTATAATGCTTCTGATATCAAGTAAATGGGACTGCATTTTTGGCGTTTAATCTAACAGTTTGACGATAGTTTTTTGTTATGAAAAGTGGTCGACGGGATAATAGAGCAGTACCTCTATGTGAAATGAAACAAGGCACAGATGTCATATACGCACCACGTTGGCGCGATTTTTCCCTCCACCAGCTTGGGGAAAACTTTGTTTTTGAATATTAGTTACAAATAGTGTGACAAATAGTACACGTGATTTTTTATTTCAATATAAAAATAAAATAACGTAATAAATGAAACAGCTTCTATTATTTTAAAAAAAGGAAATAAAAATAAATAAATAATAGTTTGATATAAATAAAGGCGCGGATGTCATATACGCACCACATTGGCGCGATTGCAACAAAATGGCAATTTTATGCCTCACATGGTAACCCGGTTATTTTGTTTCAATTGTTGTTTATTAACTTTTATTTTTTATTTTAATTCTATAAATTGTTTTTATTATATATATCAATATTTATTTATATCAAACTATCATTTATTTATTTTTATTTCCCATTTTTGAATAATACGAGCTATTTCATTTATTACGTTATTTTATTTTTATATTGAAATAAAAAATTACATGCTATTATTGTATGGTATTTGTAACTAATATTCAAAAACAAAGTTTTCGCCAAATTGGCGGGGTAAAAATCGCGCCAATTTGGTGCGTATATGACATCTGTGCCTAAATTAATATTGATATACATATAAAAATAATCTATAGAATTAAAATAAAAAATAAAAGTAAACAAACACAACAAACAGTTTTCGCCAAAGGGGCGGGGGAAAAATCGCGCCAACGTGGTGAGTATATGGCATCTGTGCCGGGATTTTTACCCTTTTATCTGTGCTTTCGGAAATATAAAAAAATTAAAAAATTCTTGTATCAGGTGTATAATGTTTTGCATTTTTATACGGACCACTTCTCCATTTTAAGATTTTAAATGCTATTTATATCAGATATTTCTTTCTTGAGATTCCCACAAGTTTTTCCGGTAATTTTTTTAGTTCGCTTATTAATTGTTTACAATTTGCCCCCCTGGCAATAACAATTATTTATCACAAAAAATGGGTACTTCTCTATTATCCCGTCGACCACTTTTCGTAACAAAAAACTATCGCCAAACTGTAACGCTAAATAAACGGGAGAACGTTGCCATTGAAATATCAAAATAAATAAAATATAAGAATTTAAGGACACAATTGTTACTTTAATGAATGAAATAACTAATAAATCAGTAAAACATAATGAAAAATACACGCAAATGTCGAATTAAAAACCACTTGATGGCATAACAAATACGTATAATGCTTCTGGCATCAAGTAAATGGGACTGTATTTTTGGCGTTTAATCTTAGTTTGGCGATAGTTTTTTGTTATGAAAAGTGGTCGACGGGATAATAGAGAAGTACCCAAAAATGGCTTAGTTTTGTTAAATTTGTTTGTTATGTATTTTCATTTCTTATTAAAATATCGAAAATGGCAATAAAATTTTATTTTAGCACCGTACTTAATTTTTTAAAATGGCTCAAAAACATGGTTTAATAAACGTATATTTGTAAATATTTTAAAAAACATGTTTTTCCGCTCTCTAGAAAAATTTGTAAGATTCTACAACTGCCTTTGGCACCAACCAGTACATGATACGGAACTTTTCCCTATTCAGATACACAGAAGAGGTTGGTCACAAACAAGAGTAATGCTAGCAACAATATTGTTTTAACTCTATAAGAGTTAGAAACAATAATGATATTAAATTCCCCGATTAGCTTAGGGCCCGATTACGGAACTTTCTCCTAGAAAAAAAAAACTGTAGAAGTCTTTTACATTTGTTTCGAATGAAGCTCTATCAACAAAGTATTAATTGATAATACAAACAACACTAATATTAACATGGGGGGCAAAAGTTTGAATTTAAGTGTATATATTTGGAACACTCCCCCCCCCCCAACCACCCACCAAAAAAAGATAAAGAAAGTTACAGAAATGAATTTAAAATGGCGTGAAGCCACCCTTTCTGACATAAGAAATTGGCTGCGAACCCGATTACGAAACTTTCACTTAACTTAATAACATGTATCTAATAGCCCTGAGGACAATTCCCCTTCCCAGTTATATGGACCTTGGGGCTTTTTTAAAAAGCTTGACGCAGTTCGGGTTGAAGAAGTTCAGATTTACTGTCAAATGACATAAACTACTATGAAAATAAAACTGGTGAATTATTATGCTGTTTTATGTATGTATTTAAAAAAATTGCATCTGATTACACTCTTTAGATAAATTACTCCTGTTTGCATTTAATAACAGATAAACGGCTTCCGTTTACTAAATTGTTTAAATATTGGGAAGAGTTGGCGAGAGATAGATAGACGTGTAAACAAACGGGTAGAGAGACGGATAGCGACAGAGATAAGCTAACGGGTAGCGAAACGAATAGACAGACGGGTAGCGAGGCAGGTGCAAAAAAGGGTTGACAGAGGGGTAGTGAGATGGGTAGGGAGACGGGTAGCGTGGTGGATAGAGAAACGAGTACAGAGACGACTTGACAGACGGGTAGAGAGAGGGGTATATAGACAGACAGACGTGTTGATAGACGAGTAGTGTAACGGGAAGCGAGACAGGTAGAGACACGATTAAAGAGTCGGGTAGAAAGACAGACGGATACTGAGACGGGTATACAGAAGAGTACAGTAGACACAGTAGTAGAGACAGTAGACAGATGAGTTCGGAGAGCGACACAGCTAAGACATACGAGTAGTTAGACTGGTAGACACGTTTGTAGCAAAGCATGTTATCAATGTGGTTTGAAGTATACGAGTTTCTATAAATAGTTATACAAATAAACAAAGGAATTTTTTTTAATTCAAATATTAAATATTTGATTTAATATTTCAATATTTAATTTTTTATTTTTTAATATTTTATTTAGATATTTGTCGCAAAGAAAATGTTGCAAAAATTAAATTAAATTTGCGTTAAACTACGCTTGCTAAAATACGCTATTGGCTGCAAATCTGATTATGTGACTTTAAAAATATCGTTTTAAAAGATCCGGCGGTTTTTTTTTTAAAGTTTTGAGCAATTCCCGCTTAAGAAAATGAGATTATTTGCCAAATGTTATAAAAAAATGCATATGAAAACATAACAGTATATGAATTTATATATGATATTTTGTAATTATATCATTTAATTTGCTATTTTTCATATGTTGTATCTTTATCTATCTCTTGTCTATCATATGCTGTATATTCACTTAGATTCTTGTTGATATCTTCTTTATATCGTAATTGTTAACTTTATGTTCTCAGCAATATCACTCAGACTAATCCCTTTGAGGGAAGTCCTAGTTTACAAAATTATATACAATTGCATTAAAAATTTAATTTTATTAAACAATTAAATAAACTTTAAAAAGTTTAAATTTCAATTATTTTTTGTATAAGTATATATTTTTTTAATCCTGAAACTGTATGATTATATCAGTATGTCTTTTTTTTTCTTTTACAGGAGTACTGAATGGTAATGGTAGAACATAATGGAAGTCAATGAATGTAATGTTATTAAAGTCTTCAATTTAGAGAATCTTGCAACAATTTGAAAACTATCCTATTTCCCAACTGTTTTCTTGTAAACTCGGATTGAAACATTGAATGCGATCTGAAATATATATTTATAACATTTGAATTAAAAACAGAAAATACATTTCATATGAAAACAGTTCAGAAATTTCACATTCGAATGTCTATCTATGAAATCCACTGTACACAACCTTTAACGATAAATCAGAATTGAAAATATCTGATATTTTAAATTAAGAAAAAACTTCGAACCTATTTTTATCAATGTAAATTGTATTACAAGTTTTTGGTCGATTTTTTTTATATATATTTTATTCTAAATAATGCGACAGATTATGTAGCCGAACCTGACAAAATATAATAAGTTTATAATCTTTTAATTTTCTATATTAATGTGTGCTACTCTTCATTTTAAAGAAACAGAATGTCATCATACCTAAATCTAACTAGCATGACACTTCATCTTTGCGGAATTTGGAACGTGTATTGCGGATAAATCTGAAAATAAAACAATCACGCTGCACTACCACTCATAATACATTCGAGTACTAATTGAAAGGAAAAATGCGCGGAGCTTAAACTAAAAAAAAATTTAATTAAAATATAAGCAAAGATAAGATTAAAATAGGATCATTCATAATGCGTTCTATGCATTAAAGTTCGTATGTACACCTCACTATGTAGAAATACAAATTACAGAATTTAATACTGCAGTGCAAGATGTGATGATTATAGTTTCTATCTGGAGATAATCTGAAAACTATCGTATTTCCCAACTGTTTTGTTGTAAACTCTGATTGAAACATTCAATGTGACCTGATATGTGCATTTATAACATTTGAATTATGAGCAACATTTCATATGAATACAGTTCAAAAATTTCACACTGGAATATCATTGTCACGCTATCTACAAACTCCATTGCACGCAAGCTTACTCACAAGTGTTATGATCTGTTCTGAGAAGAAACAACTTACCAACTGATATCTCCAGTATTAAGATATAAAACGTTTCTGGTAAACGATAAATCACTTATCATTGAAATTTTGAGAGATTTACAACAATTACTTTCATCCATTCATGCAAATTGTAGATTATGAGTAGAAATTCATCCTTGCAGTTTTATAACTCATTTTTGTATTAATATGATAAAGCGTTTGATGCTCTAATTAAACAGCAGCATTTTAATAGGTTAAAGTGTTATAATCTGTTGTAAGAAAGAAACAACTTACCAACTGATATCTTCAGTATTAAGATATAAAAAGTACCTGATGAAACGATAAATGTTTCTTCTAATCACTGATCATTGAATTTGAAAGAGACTTACAACAATTACTTTGATCTATTCATGAAAATTGTAAATTATGATTAAAATATATCGAGAATGAGATGAAAATTCTAAATATTTAATTAAAAAAACAGTGTTTTAATAAGTAAATTCATCCCTGCAGATTTCTAACTCTTTTTTGTATGAATGTGATACAGCTTTTGATGTTCTAATTAAACAGCAGAGATTTTATAATGCATAGTGTTATAATATGTTGAGAGCAGAAACAACCTAATATTGTAGCTATAAATTGTACATGATAAAATGATAAATGTTTCTTCTAATCACTTATCATTGAAATTTCAAGAGACTTACAACAATTACTTTCATCTATAAGTGCAAATTGTAGATAATAATTAAAATATATTGAGAATGAGATGAAACTTCTAAAGATTTAATAAAAAGAAAACAGTGTTTTAATAAGGAAATTCATCCCTGCAGATTTATAACTCATTTTTTATGAATGTGATACAGCTTTTGAAGTTATAATTAAGCAGCAGCATTTTAATATTTTAAAGTGTTGTAATCTGCTGTGAGAAGAAACAACTTAATGCTGAAGATAACAAAAGTACCTGATAAAATTATAAATATTTCTTCTTATCACACATCATTGAAATTTCAAGAGACTTTGAACAATTATTTCCCTCTATCCATGTAAATTTTTGATTATAATTACACATATAAAAACTTTAATTGAATGTATTCATAAGTGATAACTACGATTCATTACCTCACTATTATTTACTGTAATCTAAATCATATTTACACTTTTCTTAATCAGAAATAGAAGGGATAATATATTATTTCGATCATATGATATGTTAAAGCATGTAGCACGTGTTTCCCTAACCGAACTAAATTTATCTTAAATTTATGCTTTTATTTTCACAACATTAATTGATCTTCAAACGCAACAACATTTTTAAAGAGTTTTAGAAACATTAGCATAGATATAACAACATACGGCTGAAATATATTTGTTATAATTATTTATGTATATTGATGAAAAGATACATAGTGTGAACCTAAATATTTTTTTGCACTCTGGAAGAATACAAAATTCATACTATGATATAGTATGCTGTAATAGTTTATACGAATCACTCAGTATAAAGATATTTGATGTCAAAGCCAATTAAAATGTATGGCAGATAAAACAAAATCTAGAGTCATTAGTGCAGATTTTTATTTCATATTCCAGAAAAATTTTATGAGACTTCTAATTAAATTAAAAACAGGGTTTTAATAAAGAAATTCAGCTCATTTTTGAACGCGAATACAACATTTATATTTGTAATTAAACAGCAGCTTTTTCATAACAAATTCCTCTTTCTGCATTTATATTTAATTATTTTAAATAAGGGTGAAAAATATATTGCTTTTAAACGTTTTATTAAATAGCAATGTTTAATTAAAAAATTTTATGCCTGTGAAATTTTGATTTTAATGATTGGAGCAGAGATACTAAAAATATGACCGAACAGCAATGATTCTATAAAACTATCTTTGTAAATATATATTTTAGTAATCATTATTATTCATTATTGTAGATACTGAAACATCTCAAGATGTTAGACGATGACTTGATAATAAGATTGAATTGAAGTTTCTAAAATTCCTCATTTTAAGAAAGAAAAGCATTTAAGAATACCAGCAGCATTTTAATAAAGTTCATAATTCATTTCAAATTTATATTTCATTCATTTTTTTTATTTCCTCGAAATAGTCATTTCAAGATGCTTGAGATAAACTATTCATCGGAAGAACTGATTGTCAGTCTTTCATCTGAAACGCCGACCATGTTTCCGAATCTACCTCCTGGAGATTCAGCTTTCACGAATAGTGTGAAATTCAATGAGTCCGATTACGATAGTAACTATTCTGCCCTAGTATACTCAGAATATAGTATGCGACATTCTCCAGCACTTATTGCTATTTTCTGTATTGCATATTCATTGGTGTTTGTCCTGGGCATACTAGGCAACAGTCTAGTCATCTCTGTGGTCTTCCGATCTCCTAGAATGAGAACAGTGACGAACTTTTTTATAGTGAACCTCGCATGTGCTGATATCCTGGTTGTTATTTTCTGTCTTCCTGCAACGCTTCTTGGAAACATCTTTGTGCGTAAGTATTAAATTATATTCATGCATGCTTAATGTAAAAGATTACTGATTGAATATTTTATCATATATATGACATAAACAAATATGCAGATGACAGGAAAATTGAATTGGAATGGGCGACAATCAAGGTGACAACTGTGGGAATGATTGCCTAAACAATTTTTAATAGTAATTAGAAGTGATTTGATACAGTGATCATCAACGTCACTCCACTTTATTATTGCTAAATACGAATATGATTTATATCCGATTTCTTTCATCTTTCGATGCAAGGATATTTTTTGCCCAGAAGACAGTAAGCAATTTTCTCCAGAAATAATTGCTATTTTCTGTATGGCATATTCATTTCTGTTCATACTAGAGGAATGCCAGGCAAAATTCATGCTATTTCTGTGGTCATCAGAGCTCTCAGAATGAGGAAAGTGACGAAATTTGTTTATCGTGGATCTAGCATGTGGTCATTCTCTGGTTATTATTTTCTTTCTTCCCGCAAAACTTCTGGGAAACATATTTGTGCGTAAGTATGGAATTATTTTTATGCGTGTTCTTTGGAACAAATTACTGTTTAAGTTATTGATCATACACAGGGTGTTAATGTGTTGAAGTTTAGGAAGAATTTGAACCGGCAATAGCAGTAATTAAAATGACAATCTTGAGAACGACTGTTTAAACAATATCTCACCATAGTCAGTAATGATTGTATGCTAATTGTCACCATATGTAGCCCATATACAAATCCGATTTATATCCGATTTATTTTCATTGTCTTCTATAAGAATATTTTTATTCAGAATATAGCATTCACTAAAAATTATTGCTATATTTGTATGTCATGTTCAATGGAATTTTTCCTGTTGATACAAGGCAACAGTCTGTGGTAACTTTGCTTTGTATCAACAGGAAAAATTCCATTGAATATGACATACAAAAATGAGCACAGCGATGAATTTTTTTATAGTGAATATCACATGCACTGATACCCTGATTATTATTATTTTCTGTCTTCCTGAAACGCTTCTATGAAACATTTATGTGTGCTTTATTTTTATAAATGCTATTTATACCGCATTATTTTTTAACTGTCCTCCATGTAACACATAGGTTTTTTAAAACGTTGAAAATAACTTACTTTCAAACCTTAAAAATTGTTTACGTTGTGTCCTTTTCATTGAAAAACACACGTTAATATGTCGTCAATATTTTTGTCTTTATTTTGCGTGTCCAACTATTTGGAACCTTTGAGGGAAAAGGAGGAGTATTTTGCCTCTATCCGCACTGTCCTTATATTATGTCTATATGCACTGTCCTTATATTAATAAAAATTGTAAAGTAAAAATGACCTGTAATCTGCCCACTGCTTTTTTAATTCTTTGTCAACAATTTTTCTAATAAAAATGCTTTTTATATTATCGAGGAGATGGTCAAAAACATAAAGCCTGGATATTCTATTAATTTGCTTAAAGTAGTTTTTTTTTTTTTTTTTTTTTTTTTTTTTTTAATGGAAACAATGCCTTTAACCCGACTGTTCGGAAATTATAAAGAGTCGCGCGGTGTCAAGGCTGGGTGTGACATACCTGATTCGTAAACGTATTATTTTACGCATTTATACAAGACTTTCGTGGTAATTTCTATCTGATCATAAATATTTAAAACTTCTCGGAATAATTAGAAAAATCCAGAATTATTCCTAAATCCTATATCAAATAAATAGAAAAATATATATTTATTTATAACAAATATATATTTATTTTTTGTTAAAAGACGGATGTTAAAAAAAAAAAGTCATTGTCATGTGCACCATAAGTTTTAAGCTTTATTTTTCCCAAATGCCCAGATGATAAATCGATAGCTTTTAACAAAGTTAAGTGTAGAAAAATAGAAGGGTTTTTTTTTCTATTCTGGGAAATATCTCTATATTTCTAAGAAACATAGAAAAGATTTGTGCTTTCAAAAAATGTTCTATAAAATTTTAATTTCTAGGCATTTGTATTTAGAGACGACTCATTATACATATTAGCGTCAAATAATTTTATATAGCGTTACAAATAAATAACCTACGTTTATTTCTTGATATATACTAGACAAAAACAGTAAGATAGTTAATTTATTTAAAAAATATATGATTGTTGCTCTGCTCTTTTTTAAAGACATTGTTAACAGGAAAAACAAGCAAACAATATTTAAACTACCTCATTTCTTGGATTTTTAAATAGATTTCTTAACGCATAATCGTAATTTAATTAATATGAAACGATTAATTCATAAAAGCGCGTTTTTCTTATTATTACACGCTAATTTTTATTTTTATTTTATATTCTAATTTTTTAGTGTTTGAAATTGAATCGTTGCAGTTTCATAGCCATTTAGCCTATTTCGGCGAGCATGTTTAGGCGCAACTTTAAATCCATTATTGTTGTAACTCGTATACAATTGTAGCCATCAAGAATATTTTGCGATTTGTTACCTGTGTCGTGTAAAAACAACAAGTCTGAAATTGTACGTCAAACGTGGCAAATGAGGTGCGTTCGTACTATAACTATTTTTATAAATATTCAGATCTTGGTGCAATAACTGGATAGATGTTACTCTTATGCAAAAATGTATGAATATAAAAATTATATTCATCAACATTTATTTTATGTGCAGATTTTCGTATTATAGATATTTATTTTATTTTATGAAATTAAGTTTCAGTACACTTTTACAAACATTTAATTACAATTATGTTACATTAAAATTAAACTATGCGCAAATATCCAATACAAAACAATTCATCTTTATTATTTCAGTGAAATGAATTATATAGTCTGTTACTACGATATGATTCATTTCCGTAATAAACATTTTAAGGGGACAGATCACCTTTAAAATGGTCAAAAATTCAATTTCAAGGTTTTGATGTTAGTAAATAGTGCATTTTATTCTGAGTAAAAAGGTACCAATGTTTTTAAGAGGCGATAATTATTGACGAAGATATAAAGTAAAACGCAATCGTCATTCTTTGTTTTTGAATGGAGAGTGAAAACTTTAAATGCATTCAATTCACAACAATGATTTTCAAACTTGCGCGCACGATTTCTCCAAAAATAATTTAGATAGAACCTCAATTTTTTTCAAACTTATTAATGTTGTAACAATGAACAAAATAAACTAGAATCTTTTAATTTGGTCCATAAATTAAAAAATAATTAACTGTAATTCATCGAAAAGCGCATTCAAAATGCGTTTTTAATTTAATTACAGTTAATTATTTTTTAATTTATTGACCAAATTAAAAGATTCTAGTTCATTTTGTTCATTGTTACAACATTAATAAGTTTGAAAAAAAAATGAGGTTCTATCTAAATTATTTTTGGAGAAATCGTGCGCGCAAGTTTGAAAATCATTGTTGTGAATTGAATGCATTTAAAGTTTTCACTCTCCATTCAAAAACAAAGAATGACGATTGCGTTTTACTTTATATCTTCGTCAATAATTATCGCCTCTGAAAAACATTGGTACCTTTTTACTCAGAATAAAATGCACTATTTACTAACATCAAAACCTTGAAATTGAATTTTTAACCATTTTAAAGGTGATCTGTCCCCTTAAGTTGGCAACATTTTATCTTTAATCGACATTGACTGAAAATTCCAATGGGAAACTAAAGCCTAGTTTTGAAAATTTCCGAACTTAAAATCAATATTTAGACTCTTTTTTCATTTAATATCTATTTCTCCGGCAACATCTATCCCAAGTACTGTCGGTAGATTATATGGTTGATATAATTAAACAATTTTTTAACCCTTTCACCGTTTGAAGATTTTCCTATATTTCTATAAATATGTTTGCAAATCCCAGAATATTTATAGTTTTTAATCGCAGTTTGATGCTATGATATCTTTTATATTTCCTCATTCTATATACGGCTCAAAAAGTATTATGTTAAAAATATTTTTGTCTACAGCAATTTTAACATGACTACCGGATACGGAAAAACACGGGCCTAACGCTTAAAGGGTTTTAATACAAATTCGGTTTTTAAATTCAGTAATACGGAAATAATATGAGTCCATATGAAATAGGACGTAATCACCATGGCAATCTAGAATCATTTCCTATCATGGGATATCATTGAATATCATTGCATTCTGATATCTAAAATAGTTTTTGAGAAAACAGGGAAAAACTGAGAGAATCATTCAATCAACCAATCTTTCTATACTCAAAATCTTGAGAACTAATTGATTTAAGTTAAGGAATCTTACGGCGCTTGAAAGGTAAAATTAATATTTATAAATGACGATAATTACAATTTTAGGGTGTGACTTACACATCTCAATTAACGAACTGAATTGGTAATTATTTTCTGCAGAAAACTCGAAAGATCTTATAAAATTCAAAATACAACAGCAGGTTGCTACGTAGGTAGTAAAATATAAAAGTCCAATATGTATTTTAAATATACCTGTATATAAACAGTTTTAGCACTTTGTTATTTAACCCATTACACTAATATATAGCATCCATTGTAAAACACCGTAATTAATGCACCTTTTGTTCAATAAAACTTTTTCATCGTAATAAATAAAATCTACTATGGTAAACTAAACTGCTTTAAAATAATTTCTTAATTTAATGCAAATACCTTAAAATATTTTTTTACTGAATTATAAAAGATACTTCTGAACAGTAATGCGGAAATTCCACATCCATAAACATTATCCAGCGGCATTTCTTAATTATATTTTCGAAAGTTTCAAACACTTTAAAATTATGGACCGGTTTATTTTAGAAAAACCTTACCATCCTAATTGTACGGTCTATTTTATACTTAATTATAACATTTTAGTTATTATTCTTTAACCCCTTGAGTGCCATTGATGATATACCTCTTTTATCTGTTCCGAAATTATCAAGGATGAGGTACCTTGTTTCCTGTTTAAAAAAATTATCTTCAAAATGAAAATGAGATATACCGTCAATTTCACTCTAGGGGTTATGATGATATATTGTTATATTGTAAAGAAATTTTCTTTAAAATCACTTGCATTATAAAACCTTAATTAACTTTCACATAAAATATTTTAAATTAAACAGAATATAAACCTGAATGTAATATTATTAACTAACACCATCTATACATGATTATAAAAATAGCAAATAAAACCTTTGTGCAAGAAAAGGAATAATACCAACGTTAAAAATGTACAAAGAATACAGAAAAAAGCACCGAACAGCTGTTTCGAATCCACAAGCGGGACTACTAAAATCGGCTAAAATCAATCAACAAATTGCTAAAACTTTAAGAAGGTTTCAATTCAATGTTTTCTTTTTTTGTCTCCTGTTAATAAAATCTTTTTTTCAATTCTGAAACACCCCCATTGATCGTATAGATAACTGAGGTATTTACCAAATCTCTTGCCAGTGTGGTCTCTCTTATATTGGTTAGACTAAAGGTGCTCTTAGATTTCGTATAAAACAGCATGAAGGTTATGTTAAAAATCAGGAACTTAAACGTTCTTCTATGGCTCAACATTGTTGGACTTTTCAACATAGGTTCCACTTTTCCTCAACCACCATTATCCAAAAATGTCCTTCTAACCTTGATCTTGATTTTTGGAAAGCTTACCACATCATTAAAAATTCTCACTCCTCAGCCAATGACTAGTATTACTGATAGTATTTGGAAAGCATTTCCCTTTTTTGGTTTTCTTTTGTTCTCCGGTAGATGTCTCTCCTTGTCCACTCAGTTGTTTCATGCTGCTTTCTTCTCATTGGTTGGTTTTGCACGTTCTCTACCCGCATCGGGTGTATAAGCCACCCCCCCCCCTGTCGTTTTCCCAGTCTAGTACGCTGTGCTTTGCTCTTTGTCGCACTGAAGAAGAATCTTGCTTGTGGAGTTGAAACAGCTGTTTGCTGCTTTTGACTGTATTATTTGTGCATTTTTAACATTGGTATTCTTCCTTTTAATATGCATGATTAAACAAATTCGTAGGTTACTCTAGTCTTTTGTTGTATTACAACAAAATAACTATACCTTTAGACACACTACGTAGCATAGAGCCTTTGGAAATTAATTATAAGAATAGATGCTTTATATATTTAACAATAAATTTATATAAAAAAACAATAGGATAAAAAAAAAATTTCACATTTACAACTGACCATTTTAAAGCATATGCATTCACTATATATGTGATTTCGTGGATTATGTTTTTCCGGTTCATTTTCCTAATTTAAAAGTATATTTTATACATAATTATAACATTTTTGTTACTTTCTTTTAACATTTTGTGTGTTACTATATTGTAAAGAAATTTTCTTTAAAGTCACTTACATTATAAAAACTTTAATTAACTTCCACATAAAATATTTTCAATTAAACAGGGTATAAATCTGTCTGCAATATCTATCTATCTATCCATATATATATATATATTTATTTATTTATTATTCCCATTAAACATCCCTAGTTACATATTAGTGAAATTAAAATATCTTTAAAAATTAAATAATTGATAAAATTCAGAATTTGTACAAGTTTAATGGGGATACTTGTTATGCTGATGGTTTTGTTAGCAAATTAGTATATGGAGAAGAGACGAAAATTGAGTTCAGCGTATAATGACATGCATCACGAAATTGAATTTTAAAATTTATGCGTGATAATGACTATTATACGTATCCATGCAAAAGTGTGAAAATTGAGACTTACCGTACATCAGTAATAAAAATTTGAGATATAAAATATTTAGTATTAGTAACTCTTTTATTTGTTTCTCTGTGCGTGTGTGTGATTAGTTTAAACATCTCGCTAACCATAAACGCAACTTTTCACGTCAGGGCAAGAAAAGTTTTAAATATCGCTATGGAATTGTTTTTCGTTAATATTTAATTTTTTTTACCATAGAAAGAAACACACAAATATATATATATATATATATATATATATATATATTACAAATCTTTTCGTGAGATCATGCTACAACGAGTAACGAAAAAAAAAGAAAAGAAAACAGTTGTTGTTCAGCTAAGTTTAGTTTGAAGCATATAAGAAAATTATATTTTTCTTATATTAATGGAAATGCTTGTTTTTCTTTCAGTTACAGTAAACGATAGTTTTCAAAAAGCATCGAGTTGTATTAAAAATTATTGTCTAACAACATATCATCATTCATCTTTTATCTTTGTGGCCTTATTCAAGTATTTATTTAAAAATTGATGCATTCTTGTTGCAAATATATTACTCAACAGGAAATGTATGCCTCATTCAAGTTTAAATTAAAATGAATGTACGTAATAATATTAATTTTCTAATGATTATTTTATGTACATGAGACATTATGTTGCATAAGTAGGAATATGATATATTTATTTATTTATATATATACAGGGTGGTCATAAAAACTTCCTCAATATATGAACCTCTAGCGGCCTAACCACTCAACCAATCGAAAGAAAATTTCAGATATTGTTATTTGAATATATGCGCTCGAGATCATGATGATTTAAAACATTAGGGGAAAGGAAAGGAAATTTCCGATATTGTTATTTGAATATATGTGCTCGAGATCATGATGATTTAAAACATTAGGGGAAAGGAAAGGAAATTTCAGATATTGTTATTTGAATATATGTGCTCGAGATCATGATGATTTAAAACATTAGGGGAAAAGAAAGGAAATTTCCGATATTGTTATTTGAATATATGTGCTCGAGATCATGATGATTTAAAACATTAGGGGAAAGGAAAGGAAATTTCCGATATTGTTATTTGAATATATGTGCTCGAGATCATGATGATTTAAAACATTAGGGGAAAGGAAAGGAAATTTCAGATATTGTTATTTGAATATATGTGCTCAAGATCGTGATGATTTAAAACAGTAGAGTTCTCACGGTTACAGTTACAGTGAAAAATTTTTCGAAATTTTCGAATAGCAACACCCACTTTTTTTCCTGCGCAGATTTATCAGAGCATCGAAAAAACATAAATGGCGTTAGAATGATACACGTATGATGAAAATTGCCGGTGTAAAACATTTGCAAACATTGTAAAGCACCAATGACAACCCAGAAATGATGTGCATTGACGGACTTTGCATGACCAATATTCCTTCCAACTGGTTGAGTGGTTTGGCCGCTAGGAATTCAGGAAGTTTTTTTATGACCCCCCACCCTAAATATATAATCTGCATCACATGAAAAAATTCAACGCAAGAAAGTTTAAATTTTAAAATAGTGTTGACGCGATTCCAATGTATAATGTATTAATTTAATTTTTAACTGTGCTCTTCGATTATTTGATATTCTTTTATATGATATTCTGTTATAAAACTCTATTCCGATTTTATGAACTGCGTTTTGTATTAAAGGAATGTAGCAATATATATTTCAGATATAATATCATATTTAGAAGTCCTAAAACATATCTAGATTAATTAAATTACAACAAATTTGTTATTTACATACATTACAACCTCCGGCTTCTTAAAAATCAAAAATATACACAGGGTGTTCCAAAAGTCTCCGTACAACTTCAAAAATTTATTACAAAAAAAATAATAGGCTTACAGCAAAAATAATTACAACAGTGCATAGAGTGACTTAAAAAGTTTTTTCTACTGCCTCAGTAAACTTCAACATGAGATCCTTTCGTAGCATGAAGAATATCAAGACGATATTCCAATTCAATCCACGAACGTTTTTCATGCTAACATCAACAGTAGCTACTGCTGTTTGGATCTTTTGTTTCAAATCTATGAGACTATTAACTTTTGTTCAGATTTCATCAAACAGTTGTAACTACTGTTGATATTAGGTGATGTTAGATGTTAGATGTTAGATGTTAGATGATGTTACTGTTGATGTATGATGCTGAAACGCACGTGGATGGAATTGGAATACCGACTTGATATTCTTCGTGCAACGAAAAGATCTCATGTGCAAGTATACTAAGGTAGTAGAAAAAAACTTTTTAAGTTACTCTATGTACTGTTGTAATTATTTTTGCTGTAGACCTATTATTTCTTTTGTAATATTTTTTTAAAAGTTGTACGGAGACTTTTGGGACACCCTGTACTTTGAATCT